>WKFP01013344.1:40607-91753 GCA_011057875.1 Pterocles orientalis | reverse complement strand
TCTTTAAATGCTAGGCTGGCATTTGTTATTTGAGATTTACAATAACTGGTGTGAATTCAAGTCTTTTTACTTGCTCTTACGTAGTGACTAAGCCAGGAGGCTTTAGGATGATGATGACTATACTGACATAGTGATAGAAATGGGAGGCTGCGAGCGGCATTGATAGCATTAATCTGACTTCATCGCCGAGTCAGGATCACGTGGAGCTCATGGCTCCTGTGTAGCATTCAAATGTAAGGACTCTCCATCTCCAAATGCAGATGAGTTTGTGAGATACTCATTTGAGTCTGGTGGGAAGAATCTTGCTTATGGAAAGATATCTGCATACTTTTGCTCACTGAGAGAAAGGTAAGATGTAAACTAGTAGCCCTTAACACACCAGCGAGTGTTTGTTAATACAGTGTAGGAGGCTCCACAACATTTGTAAGTAGGCTGCTTCAAATATTAGAATACTAAGGAGAAGTTTCTTCCTTCTAATACAATCTTTTTTCACTGTGACTAAATTATAAACAAACTACTACGGTGACCCATTTGAGCTGCTGTAAGTGCTGAATGTGTACTCAGTACTCTGCTGTGTCTCTTGACAAATTTAATGTGTCTTTCTCTTTAGTAAAGCTGAGGTATACTCAATTTTTCAGGTGTGCCTATGGAAGCTTACCGATATATTTTGTGTACACTACTTTATCCTTAAAAACTTGTTTATGTTTTTACGTTGAGAAGCGTGAGCTACATTGACCTCAAGTGCAGAACTTGTCTGGAGTTTGCCTTGATCAAAGTATTTCAGTCTTTTGGGGTTTGTGGAAATGGAAGGTTATGGTCAGCAAACTGGCAAGAAGAGAGGGACTAAATACAGGAGGGAGAAAACTTTTATAAAATTTAAGCTAAGCTTACGAGCCATTCATCTTCCATTCCTTTTTTTCCTCTAGAACTTTTTAAGATGAACAATTACTGTCACAGTAAATAATAGCGCGACAGTTGGTAAAGAGGATGAACCCTGTGTTTGTATCAGATTCTGTGTTTTTGTCTGGTCAGTTGTTAGTACAATAAAGGATTCTTCTGTATTTTTCAGTATTACACAAGTGGGAGGAATAGGGGTTTTAATTGGTAGTTGTTAATTGGTTTCCATGTAGGAAAGTAGCCTTGAACAGTATGTTAATATCAGCAAAATTCCTCTTACTTGTATCCAGATTTCTAGAGATGACACTAATGCACAGTTAATTTTAAATTATGTAAAGTGGTCATGATGTAATTTGCAACACAGAAGGAAGTATGGATATGCTGGATTTGCAGACCTTTTTGGGAAATCCTGAGGAGTATTTACCTGTTTTACTTTGTGGTAGGTTTTCTCATTACAAAACTAATTCATAATCATGTTGTGTTGTGAAGGAAGAGGGTAAACTTGCATCTAATTCATGCAAAAAATAATTATCCCCTACATGTTTTAGTGAGATGAACTGGATCAATTTTTGCTTTTCTTCTGTAATCCTCCAGGTGGCAATCTTGAATCAGAGTTCAGTGTATAGTGTGGTGGTGTTTTTTTGTTTTTTTTGTTTTTTTTTTTTTTCCCCACTGGCATTGAGTTTTATATGCTGTCCTTGTGATGGCAACAAACGCTTGCTGGAAGCGCTGCAGAGTACACTGCTGTCAGTTGTGAAGATGCTGAATTGCGCACGTAACTTGGACACAGGCTGTTTTCATAGGCTTGTGCAGCCCTAAACTTGAGCATGGTGGACACAACAGTATATTTATCTCCTCAATTGGTAGTTATGAAAATAAGCCTCTAGATAGCTAGTTATGGTGGATTAGATTAAAAGTTTGTCTGTGTAAATTTATTCAGCAGTAGCATTTCAGCAGGCTGTGGTGCATGCAGATCTGTCAACTTCCCTGTAAAAATGGCTGAGAAAAAATTATTTCGGTTACAGACTTATGTAGTTTTGTGTGTTCAGAAAACTTTAATCACATCCTTTTGCTATTGTAGGCTTGAATTGTAATGGGATATCTACTCACTCTCCTTTTGACTTTTATGGTCTAAGTTAAGTAGGAAACACATATGGTATTTTTACATTAGATTATCTAGTCTTATGAAACCATGGGTGTGATGCAGTCTACATTCTTTACCAGACACAGATTTTATGCTGGGTCTGTAAGTACGTGGGTTTTAACTTGAAGACTTTTCTCCTACCTTGTGCTGAAGAAAGGGCTATTCTTTGGTTCAAATTTTGCAGGAAGGGATTTTGGTAGGACTGGTCCTATCAAATAGCAGATACACTTCAGTTCAAGTTGCAGGCAGCTTCTTTCCCTGTCTTCGCTTGCTCATTTATGTAGAGGACACAAAATCCATAATGCTGGAATTGAATCTGTTTCTTCTCCAGGTGTTGAATCTGAAACTCGGCACGTCACTAGCTCTCAGAAAAGTGCCCTTTAAGCTGCAGATGCCCGAGTGGCTGCTCTTTGCCTCCTCTGCATGGAGAGATGTGATAAGTGCTGTTCTCGCTATCTGTCCTCTTTTTGTTGCTCTTCAAGGTTACCACAGACTTCAAGCTTTGCTTGCTCCTTTTACTGCTTGAGGAACATTTTTGTCCAGAAGCTGAGTACAGCAGCTGTGCCCCACACTGTGCTGCAAGGAGCAGATATGGGGATGGATGCTCTTGGCTGCTTGAGGGACAGTCACTGTAGTTCAGTGCCTGAGTAGTTCAGTGTTGTGGGCTGGGTCTGGACCTGCCTAAGCTTTGATGGAATATCATCAAGTTCCAGGTACATGATCTCCTGCATCTTCAGTTCTTTTCTTTTAGTGTCTCAGGGCATTGTAGCCCATAGAGAGGACCACAAAAAATGGAGTAGCTGTACTTTTGAGCTTCCTAACACATCTGTCTACACCGTCTGTTGCCCAAAACTTCATGTAAGTGTCCAAAGCTAACTTGAAGAGGAGAGGAGCCTTCATTTAAGCAAAGCTGAGAGTCTGAGTTAATTTCTAAGAATAATCAGTAGATGACAGTGTACCTTGGGAGGTGCCACCTCATGAAGGAGGATATTGGAGTTAGTTTAGGGAAATGTTAGTGTTAATGTTGAAGATTTGGCAGGCAGTGCTTGCAGACATCAAATCCTTCTCGGCTATATTTTTGTGTGTCTTGAAAGCTGAATGTGAAAAACCAAAAGCCTGTTTAATTCACTTTTGAAGTTGTAGAGAGAAAAATGGAAAAGGTCAAAAAATGTAAAAATTTCAGTTAAGCCGGGATGTTAATTTGGTTGTGCCTAGCGACTGCTGTTCCTTTCCTTTGTACTTTTAAAATGACTAGCTTTGTAGGGATTTTTGTCTTTAAATGAATTTGATGACTTTACAGTTTTCTTTTTTTAAGAGTTTATCTCTTTATTACCCAGCTGAACGCGTTAATGAGTTTGGTTTACATTCTGCTTGTAAAGATTAAGGCTAATGGTGAGACTTCATAGTCAATGGCAACATTAGTTTGCAATTCTGAGAGTATAAGTGCTCAACAGACTAGTTTTCTGTCAGTTTTCAAAGCCAAATGCTAATTAGAGATGTGCAGTCTTTCCAGTTAACTTGCTGAGAAATGGGCACATCAATTCTGATAGCAGAATTTGTCTTTCAGATAGCTCTGCTACTATCTGCTGCTGACTCTACGGCTTAGAAAGAAATTACTTTTATGTACAATGTTATATCTTAACGTCTAATGAAAAAGAATCTTAACAAAACCACTGAAATCTCAGCTTAATTTTATTTTGTTTGTATTCTTTCTGGATTTTAGCTTCTGAGCAAGCTATATAATTTTGTTAGTAGTATTGTTTATCACCACTGTAAGATTGTTTTTGCGCAAGCTTTTTAGTAGTAACAGGGAAACGTGTAAAGAGTAATGTAGCTGTTTTGACCATGACAGTCCAGTAGAGTTCAATATTCTGGTATATTCAAAGGTAGAGGGGACTGAAAAGTGGAGCCTTTGTGCACAGGATGTGGCGATGGTGCCTTTGACGCAAGTGCCGGATGAGCCTGCTGCCTCCAGCCTGCCCTGCTGTTTGTTCCTGTTTTTACCCTGTCGTTTATGGCCTCCTCCGCTGGAGAGATGCTTGTGTGCTTTCCTGCTGTAAATCAGAGCAGTGAGGTAAAGCAAACCTCAAAACAACAAAAAAAGGAGGGTAGGAGGCAGAATTTCTGAAGTTAATTTGCTACTGAAGAAAAGGAATATAAAGCTATTGCCACTGCTGATGTTTTTTTTGCCAGATAAACCATTCTCATTGAGCGTACACCAAAAATGTTACGTGTGCTAGGATAGTTTGGTTATCTTTCTCTGTTTTGCCTCATCGGGTTATTCTGGAGCATTTGTGGAAATGTGAGACCGTACCTGTAGGCGTGGCAAGGAGACACTGCTGCCTATAATAGGCTGGAGCAAATACAGCCTTGGGGGGGTTACCTCTATATCCAGTGAGGAGGTCACTACTGAATGTTTTGCGTTTCTAATTAGGATGTTGAACTGAAGTACTTAAGCTGTGGGGCATTTACTTGAGAGCTGCTGATTACTGTTTGTTGAAAGGCTCTGTTAATGAACTGAAGTCAGTTTCTGTTGTGGATAGCACTGGAAAACTAACTTAAAGTTTATGTGGGAAATTAAGCTTTGAAGGCTTATAGACAGTAATTCTACAGGAATATTAGCTTTTCTGTTTTGTGTTTTTTTTCCTTTATTTTTTTTTCTTCTCAACATAGAGGTCCATTAAATGCAGCTGAGAAGAAACTACCAAATAAAATCTATTAAGAGTGGACAATTTAGGTCATCGTTTGTCATCACTTGTACCTGCTATGGAAGTATCTTGTTCAGGTGTCTAGGAGAAATATCCTGAACACTTCACTTTGTATATTTCTATCCCACAGCCATTCTAGTTTGTTCTAGAGAACTGGTATAAGATGAGGAAACAGCTACAAGAACTTGAGGAAATACTGTAGGCAACCTAGAGAGCAAGACGACTTTTTTTCCTATTCTGAAGAGCAGAGTACTGGAGTTAAGTAGAAGTCTGATGACTAACAAATTACTTGTTTTCAGTCCTGTGCAATTTAGCTTTTTGGTGTCACTGTTAAGCTGATAGATTTGAATATCCTGCTTGAGTTAGGCTGATTGTTTTTAAAAAACTTCCTGCTTTAGTGGGAGACTATTTCTGTCCTCGGTAGTTTAATTCCCTGTTCTGCAAGACTGGTTTGCATGAGTAGTTCCATTGACTCCCAGAGGGCTCTGCATTCAGGCTCCTCAGTATTGGCATGGATGCATAACCCCGCCTCTAGTTTATGCTAATTTACAACTCAGACTTATTTTAGTCTCCAGCCTTTCAGAGTGTAAATGTAGCAGTTCCAGACTTGCAGTTTTTGTAGCCTAAGCGGCACTGTTGTGTGCCTAATGTTAAACTGAAGTGATTTTAAAGTAAATGTTATGTCTGTAGTAGCCAACACAGCCCTTATTGAATGCTAAACATGTTTTATGTTCTGTAGTGCCAGTAATTAGCTATTAAAATTCTGTATTGAATATTCTTCAGACAAAAAATATTAACTAAGCAATTATTTCAGCATTCGCTTTAAGAAATATTTTACAATATTGATTTTCATGGTCTGCCTGGAATAGGGGTTGTGACATTTTTGTACTTTCTTTGGAGCTGAAATTGGGAGGGTTTATGGAGCTGTGTAGTTCTTATGGTATCCCAGGGAAGAAATAAATTGCACAGGATTTGTACTCAATGTCTTAAGCCCTTCAAGCACTTTTGTAATGCTGTAATTTGACATAAATTACACAGATACTGAATATAGTGGCACAATAAGTTATCTTTTAATATTTTAATTCAGTTATTGCATCTGACAAGCCTGTCTCTTTTTTTTTTTTTTAATAGGTGCAGGCAAAACACCGACTTTAGGAGGAGGATTCCACACCAATCTGGGAAAGGAGTCACGAGCACAAACTCTACAGAATGGTACTTGAAAGCTTTAGTCTTGATAGGATTTTTTTTCATTAATATGGTTGATTACAATTAATTTTTGGTTTTGAATGTGACCTCAAAACCTTGGCAGACCACTCGTTAGTCAGTAGATAAGTCTGCCTAGTGCTGATTTTACATTGTGCTCTCATTTGGTTGTTATACCTGATTTATGAGGTCAGGTAGCTGGCTGACAAAGGGTAATGGCACCTGACAGTACTATCATAGTTTAAAAGGGTTTTTTCAAGGTTGACATGCCTATTAGACCTTTTTATTATCTGTTAACCTGTTGTGGCTTTTTATTTTATCAGTTTTCAGAGTTCTTCAAATGCTTTATGCATGTTTATTTTTAAGTGTAGTTGTTCAAATGCTTTTGTTTTTATGCAGTGTATGTGTAAGATAAGGCATCTATTTATGCACACTTCATAGTAATCATGTGCTTAATGTGTGACTGTTGAACAGAGAGGGGAAAAATGAAAAAAAGATTTTAGTGTCCAGAGAATATTGAAATAAATATTCATATGGTATGCATTTTAATTGAGATCTACATAATCTACACACTCTTTAAAGAGTGAATAAAACCAGCTTTTATTCCAGATAAAGACCATACAGAATGGTCTTCTAGTTTAAATTGCTGTTACTCATATCAATGGACAGGAGTTGTCATTTTTTGGCTAATTAATACTCTTGTCTCATGACTCTTGGAGATGACAGATGATCGGCTGTCATATCAAAGACTCAGAAGCTGACATGTAATTAATTCACCAAGGGACGTAGATGGGCTTTACTGATACGGTGCTCATTTTGGGGGGATATTTTAGATAAAGGTTTTTTCCTAAATTAAAGTCTTATACTCTGAATAAACACAGAAGATCGTGGCTGACATTATGGCTGTATATGTATACAAAGGATAAGGTTGATCTGATATTATGTCTCCATAGGTATAGGAAGGTTAAGATTGATCTATGTTATTGGAATATAGCCAGATTGCTTTACTCAGCATTATTCAGCTGATTTATGTACAGATTGTTTCATATACAGAATGTTTTATTTCGTTGTACTTAACAGTATTGAGCTCTGCTTGTTTGCCAGAGTAGAGCTCACGCTTTATGAGAGCTCGTTCCAGTTTCAGGTCCGAAGTTATTATCTTACGAGTTTTAAAATGCCTGTATAAAGTGTAACCTGTATGAGCAGTGGAATAAAACCACGAGAATACCTTTTACAGTTAGTGAATTTTGTCTTTGGATGAAAGCACTTTAATCACGACTGTAATTTTGTACAAGCATTTGAAAAATAAATTGGCTTTTTGTGCATAAGGACTGGCCAGTTCCTTGTCTTTAATTGTAGAAAAGTAAAATGCTGATGGGAGAAAATGCTGTCCTTTTGCTTCTTGGAGTGTTTGAATCCTTCAAAAGCCCTTTTAGTTATGCTGAAAGGTAATCACAATTAAAGACAGTGTAGGCGTTTTTCTGGAATCTAAACATGGCTTCTTTCTTGGATGAGTGTTTGCTGGGGAATATGTCTGAGCATCTTCCGTCCCCACAGCTTTTGTGCGTGGGGCCCCCCCTAATCACACACAATGATTCTGACTTGGCTAAAGAATATCAGCATCATATACAAGAAATCATAGTTGCTTTAAAAGAAATTATCTCCCAAACAGTTTTGAAACAAGAAAATAATTTGTGTTTTTACCTATACCTGTCTGAGGCTCTTTATGACTTTTCTTCTCTTTTTTGTGGCTATAAGAAAAAGGCATTTGATCTTTTTCTGTAGCCAACCTGCATTTGTCATGCTGCCAGTCTGTCTCTGGGAAAGTTCTTTTCAATGAGCTAAGTGATGTTCTTGCTCAGTCCCAGGCATGACAAGAGCAGCTGATATTTCAGGTAGAGCAATTGGTGTTTGAAAGGCTTTTCTTTCTGCTGCTGTATAACGAGGTAGTTGTCTGCTGCATTTAATCACACTTTGAGCTTTGCATAGTTTTTAATTGCAAATTGAGCTGTGGCAGTGAACTTACAAAATCTCACCCTGTCACTGTGTGCCCGTGATCATGACTTTTTTTGGTGAAATTACATTAATATCCGTTGTGTTTAGACTTGAAAGTGTAGCAAAGTAAATGAACTTACTGTATATATGATTTTAAAGAAAAAGTATTGAGTGAATTGAGTGAAACTGAAGGGCACTGATAGTTGACTGTATTAAAAATGAACAGTTATCATCGGAGCGCTATGCTGTCTGATTGGAAAAAATGCTGAGCTATTTATTCATTTGCTGGTACTACTACGTTTGCATTTCCAAAGTTAACTGAGTTGCAAATGAGCTGCTGAAATGGGCTCCCCTTGGGATGCTGGTGCAGCACGGCTGGTGAGCAAGCTTCAGGAGACCTATTCCTGCAACTGGCTGATGGCCCTTGTGCCAAGGCTGCGTGCTGCCTTCAGCAGGGTAAGCACACGCTTTTTCTGCATGGTGCTCCGTACAGGCTATTGCTGAAGGGAAGAACCAGATTCTCTGGAAAGCAGAGATGGGCAGCGGAGCCCAAATAGCTCTGGAGGTGGTCCCCAGTGCATTGGAGAGCAGCTGAGAGCGTGTGTGTGTGGTCTGAGAGCGCTGGCAGGTCTCGCTCTGTGCCTGGTCTCCTTGCCAGCAACCTGCAGGTTTGACATGGTGCAGGGAAAAGTCCAGCAACGGAGCAAGGACTTGTTGTTTTTTAAAAAACAACCACCTCCCTCTGCTTTCCCTTCCTTCCCCCATGTAGTTTGGGCCAAATTCTTCCTTGCTGTAATGTCTGTCTCTTCAGGGGAGGTGGAAGAGGGGTGGTCTGGGCTCACTGTCTCTTATTTAATCACTAGCAAAGCAGCTGGGGTTGGCTGAACATATGATGCTGCTATTTTTTGAGGCTTGTAATTAAAAGATGTTTAGAATTAGATGAAAAACAGTTTTTCATTAGAATACCTAGTGTAATAATTTTTCAGATTTTTTTCCCCTCCATTCTAAAGTGAAGAAATGCAGAAGAAAAATTTCACAACAACATCTGCTCAACAGTTCTGACTTTTCTACAAAAACATGATTTTGCGCACTGGTGTTTTCATATATCAACGTATATGTATACGCTCTAAACAGAGCCCTGGGCTAATGCTGAAGGTTTTATAGCTTCTAGGTTCATGTAAGAATGCCTAATACACAGAACTAGTCTGCCTTATCACACATGACTTTGCTGTAGGTTTCCTCGCTATTTATAATGGGGTGGTTGGTGCTTGGCAGTTCATCGCCTCTGCCTTTCTTTGCTGAACCAGCTGATGTTTGTGGGTGTTTGTTTGGGAACTGGCTGCTTACAGAAACTGGAGTCTTGTTTACGCTTGTTAAAATATTTATGCAGGAAAGACCTAATGCTGTTGTATTTGTTCATAATCAGTTTGGTTTTCAGTGTGCAGCGCTGTGCTAACTGAGCGTGCTAAGCTCCACAAGCTCAACAAGCCCAGGTCCAGAGAATGGTTTGTGTCTGTTCATACAGAGCTCATTTTTGTAGCAAAAACTTGCACGTCTGTGAGATGATATGAAGAGGTGTTTCAGCTTTGTTTTAAAGGATTTGACAAGATAGCCAAACAGTCCTGTTTTTGTGAGAAAGAGGAGTTATGAATAAAAGACTAGCTCAGAGAGGGAAGCCTTCGACAAGACTTCTCCCTCTGTTATCAGAGCCTCTTCAGACTACTACAGTATTGCCCAACTTTGTGGTTGATTACAGGTCTGAAATGCAGAGTTCTGTCTCTTTAAATCTCATTTTACAGCTCTGCGCTGCATTACATAATCTCTCTAAATAGCCGGTTTATTCTTGTTTCCTTGCAGGCAGTCTGCTCTCAGTATATCCGTGTCAGAGTCATCGTTACAAGGGAGTTCTTGACTTGGAGCTCTGATACATTCAATAGTCTTCAGTGGCCAAAAAGAAAAGGGAGAGGGAAAGGAAGGTCAATGGCGTGATTATAACTTGAAAGCTTCAGTTGCAGATATTCAAATTTGGTTTAAACTAAGTTTGGAGATTGCAGCTGCATCTAGCTTAATCCAATTTCTGAACTGATGTGCTATGTTTTTAATAATTTCTTTAAATGAATGTGTGTTTTCCCTCAGTCCTCTTAAATACCAAAACGTAGCTAACAGTATTTTAATGCTAAGTGGGAAGACATTTCTGAAAATGTTCTGTAATGCATTTTTGACTGTTTACATTTAAATTATTTGCTTAATTCTTTAGCCTTTGTTGTCATAATTAATTTCAGAGCTGGTTTATTACAAGTGATTATAGAGGGCTCTACTTGCTGCGAGAACTATACGGTGTGAATTAGACCAGGACAATATATTATACAGGCAAAGAACAGAAGTATCCAAAGAAGAGGAACAGAGAACACTATTCAAAACAACTAAAACAACAAGAGAGGAGAAAATAGTAGAGTCCCAGAATAATTTAGATTGGAAGGGACCTCTGGAGGTGCACAAAGTGGTGGCTTTGAAGTTGCATTAAGCTGCTCAGGGCCTAGTGCAGCTGAGCTTTGGGTATCCCCAAGGAAAGTTATGATACAGTCTCCCCACACAACCTGTTCTCTAATGCTTGACCACCCTCATTGTGAAGAATTTTTTCCTTGTATATAGTCAAAACTTATTTTGATGAAATGTGCCTCTTGCCTCTTGTCCTTTTGCTGTGCATCTCTGATATTTCTGGCTCCCTTTTCTTTATAACCTCCCACTGAGTAGCTGAGGAGACCAGTGAGGCTTCCCCCTTAGCTTTCTTGTCTTAAGACTGAGCAAATTCAGCTCTCAGCCTCATGCCATGTGCTCCAGTTTCCTAATCATTTTAGCGTCTCTCTGCTGGACTTCCTCCAATGTGTCAATGCCTTGTCTTGTGCAGAGGAGTCCTGAACTGGACAAAGTACTCTAAATATAGTCTCACAATTGCTGAACAGGGGATAATAATCACTTCCCTTGACTTGCTGGCTACAGTCTTAATAATGCAGCTCCAGGATGCAGTTAGCCTTCATCACTGCAATTGGGTGCTGCTGGGTGATGCTCATCTTTTTGTCCATGAGAAATCTAGAGCCCTTTCAGCAAAGCTACTCCTAGCCAAGCAGTCCCCAGCCTGCATTGTTGCCCTGTAGTTTGCCCAGGTGCAAAAAATCCTCCCATCTCCACCTTCAGTTAGTACCCCATTGGGTTTTCTCTTGTTGTCTTTTAAACTAACCATTGCTTCAAGTTCTCCTTTTCTGGATTTGTCTTGTATTCTCCAGAATTTCTTTACGCAATAAGGCTTTGAAAGACTTCCTCTTCTAGCCAGACCATTGCTTTGGTTTTACCCTCTTTGATCTTCCTACTGCATTGTCCCTTATGAGTCCTTTGTTATAATTAACTTCTGTCTCATTAATTTCCTTCATCTTCCCATTTCTCGTTTGATGTGTTAACTTTCTCCATCTTTTCTGGAAGGGGGATAAGGGGCATCTTCCCCTTTTCGTTTGGGATGATCTTACATGTTTTTTTGTGTGTGGGTGTGGGTTTTTAAATTTTGTTTGTTTGTTTGTTTGTTTGTTTCAAGTGCAGCCTTTTCCTTTGGTAGACTCCTTTATTCTCAATGTACCTCTTCCATCTAGTCCCATGTCATGGCTTGAGCTAGGGTGGGATTCAGCTGACAAAGTTTAGATGTCTGTGTGAGTTCATCATCCTGAACTCCTTTCAGGGCCTCTGCATAGAGGCAGACAGATTTAGGGTGTGATTAATTTAATCTGAAAGGAAGTCAAATGACTCATTCTCTTAAGTGTCTGTTCCTCTTACTGAAAGGAAGTCTAGGTTGACTAAGCTCAGATGCTCATCTCTGAAGATAAGGGTGATATATCCTAGCTTTGGTTTCTGTGTTTGTGTATCTCCTTATTGACACAAATTTAAGATGGCCAAAACTGAACTACTGAATCGCATCCTACTGCTCTGCCCTTTTGCATGTTAACAAGCTCAAGCTTCCTTCCCTTGAGACCACTCACAGCTTTCCCTCCTCCGTCTTGTAGATCCATCCTCTCTGGCATCTGCTAAAACATGGATATGTCCTAGCCTTAACACTCGCATATTTATTTCTTGCACAAGTGTCTATTGATTTTCATTGCTCTTGATTTTCATTGCTCTTCCTCTGTGATCAGAACATCCTCCAGAGGCAGGAAAGCAGAAAAGCTGTGATCTCGGATGTTAAATCTTTGGTACCTTAACATCTTCGTCAAAGAATTTAGAAGGGAATGTTACTTTCCCAACCTTTTTTGCCCTTTCACATTTGTGGTCACTGTTACTTGTCATGTTCAACAGGGAACTTTGCTGGTGTTCCTGTGTTTGTGTTCCAGCTTGCTGGACCTCTTTTCATTCTGAGGCTTCCTTGAGGGTCAGTAAGTATGGGCTTTCCCCAGTCCTCCACTTTGATGCTGGCTCTCGTAAGTCATAGAAGCAAAAACCACAGCTCAGATGCTGGAGTCTCTGATGGACAACTTTTGAGGTACCTCAATAGTTACACACCTTTCTCGGAACTTCATCTTTCAGGGTTTGCAGGCAGCTTCAGTAATCAGCAAAAACTTGAAGAGACAGACAAACCATTTATTTTAGAAAAACAAACAAAAAACCATCAGAGGCAGAAAATCCACTCCTTAGCCATATAAGTTATTCTAAGAATTTGGATAAAAGCAACAGAAGAATGTCTTTTCCTGCATAGAAGAATGTTTTTTCCTGCATTTTTCCTGCAACTGTTACTGTTGGGGACCCATGGGGTTTGACTCAGAGGCATCTGAGGAAGCTGGGATCCTTCTGGTAGTGCAGTTTCTCCTTCAGCACATGGAGAATCTCATCTTTCTCAGATGGCTGATGAGACCCTGTGCTTCATGATCTCCAGTTATCTTTATTAAAAGACCAGTCAAGTTCATCAGCTGATCTGGGACGACATTTTAGTTATGCATGGATTAATTAGCTCCTGCTTGAGTTCACATTTGAAAATTTTAGTTGTCTTAAGCCTTGACCGTCTTTGTGTTTCGATAGGCAATGATGAATAAAGTACGTGTCTCAGAGATGCGTTTGATGCGCTGATTGTCCTTACAGTGACAGTATCAGAGAGGAAAAATACCTGTCTCCTTTAATGAGGTCTGTTCTGTTTCTAATGAAGAGGGTCTGGGATCCTTTAAAGAGCAGAGGATCTGCTGGAGGTAACGTAATGGTAGGATTTTGCCAGGAGACTGATGGACAACTTGAAACTTTTGAGCACAGCATCCCACCCAGCTGAAATATGTGAGTCAACCTTTGCTGGTCTTCCTTATTCTGTTCCTGTGTTTGCTTAGCCAGAAAAGGGAAAAATTAAAAAAGGCAATTATAATATTCCTTGGAGGTGTTGGTTCAGTCTGTGTGGTTCAGACTCGGGATGATCTCTGTTGTTACTTTTTCTTTTGATTTTGAAGTTTGGCATTGAAGTTGGAAAAAGTTGAACTCAATCAAATGAGTTAACATATGACTTCTGTTGTCTTAACCAATAACAAAAAATATTTGCATGTTCAGCTGCTTTGAATTGGCTTGTTTGTGACTTTGGAGTTAAAGGCGTCTTTCATGATTCCTTTGCTGTCTCCTCTCCTGTCTCTGCTCTGTCTCTTAGTTTATTAGTTGGCTGTGGGCAAGAAAACTGTTGTGTCAGGGAAGCACAGATCTCTGCTTCATTTTGACAAACAAAAGGAGAAATACCATCTAAAATTCTACACACTTGTGAAATTTCTTGGATATTAAAGTTTTGGCCTCTTGTATCTTAAAATTTCTCCCTGTTAACTTTGACAATTTCTATGAGACATAGAGTAGGACAATGTATGTCACGTCTGTGGAATTCACTGACTGAGATTTATCTCCTTACAGCCTTGTGTAGGTAATTGGAACCTGTCATTTCTCTTGAGGGGAATTCTTTACTTGAAGACAGTTTACCTAGTGGGCTAATGTTTTCTAAAACATTCACTTTTTATAGTGCCATTCACAAGCGTAACTTGGATATTAATAGGTCTGTCTTCCTTCTGGTACAGTGTGGCAGAAAACAGGCAACTGCCTCTCTCCTTCCTCCCCCCTCTAGTGATGTCTGTAAAATTCTGTGCTAGTAATCTGCCTTTCTCTAAGAAGCTTCTGAAGTAAACCATTTTCGCTTTGGAACGTTGTTAGACAACCTTAAAATGTAGTTCAGGTAACATAGCTTTGGTTTAAACTCCATGTAGCTGCTGCTCTCTTTTTTGATAATGGAAAATACGTGTGCTACGTACATGGCGTGGAACTGTCTTTTAAACATTCGAACTGTGAGGTTTGAAGTGTTTGTGTCATTTCACAGGCACTGTGGTTCAAAACCCAAGAGGAAAAATGTTGTTGCTTTTTAATGCCATGTTCTCTGAAAGCGCTTAGTTCCTTTTTCATGTGTTGAAAGTGCCTTCTTGTTTTGCTCCGTGAAATAAATTGGAGAGCTGGTGATGCAACAGTGCAGGGAAGCATCCTCTTAGCCTGAGGGTCTGCAAGTATGATTTGCTGGTAGAGCTATTGCAGTTTTATTGAAAGACAGCTTTTCTCAAATAATGGCCGTAGCATTAAACTTCTGGACCCTCTTTAGGATTAACAAATAACAGAAAAAATTCAGTGCATGTATACCCTGTTTTTAAAAGGAAGACTGTGATTCATTTGCTTGTGTTCTTGCAGACACCCTTGCTCTCATTTCACTTGCACTTTGCCGCTGGACACGAGTTAGCTGTTATCCCAAGCTGCTTTCATCTCATTGTGGCTGATAGTCTTGGAGGAACCAGCACACGTCTGTTGGTGTGGGATACAGGTGGCATCAGCTCAAGCATGCCTGCGAAATGATGTGCAGGCACATTGTATTTCTGTCGTCGGGCTGTAACAACACCTGCCCTGGCACATCTGGCACAGTATCGCACAGACCCCCAGTGGTGGCTGAGAGAGCAGTATCCGAGCAGGGCACCGGTGTGCTTCTCCACATTACCACTTTGTTCCATGTGCAGAAGCGCAGGTGTAGCTTTGATCATCCTTGTTGCCTTCCCTGTTGTGTGATGTGTCCTCCCAGGTGGACGAGAACTGCTGTTGCATGCACGGCTCCTGCTCAGTGCCATTGCTCCAGCAGCCTTTCTCAGGCAAATACACTACACTGGTGGAAAACCCAAAGGTAGATGTAGGTATTGGATAAAAATTAATAGAAACTACAGGGTTCTGTACCAGGTATGAAATGTGTGTTCAGTGGGAGGGTCCTGTGTCCAATACAGCCACACTGCTCTGCTGAGCACGTGTATCAGCAGACTGACCTGTGTCAAACCTCCTGCTCAAAAAAATAGACCAACAAAAAACTCAAAACCAAACCTTGGTCCCAGCCTGAAGCAGAACAACTCTCTGCACAAATGCAAGTTATTTTTAACCTGTATGATGCTGTGCTGGGGTTTGCTGTGGTCAGCCCATAGAGCTGACCTGCTCTGGTGTGTGGGTGGGAACGAGGTGTTGTGTGAAGGGTTGGGAAATCCTTTGAGTGGTATTCCATCAGAGGCTTTCCCCTCACAGAGCTGAAACTCTGGAGTCCAGTTTCACAATAAGCATCTCTGACAGCAAAGCCAGTTTGATCCCAGCCTGTCCCATCCCTCCGCTGCCCTTTTCCATTCCCCTCCTCCAAATGTGCTGGGCATTAGCTTGGACAACGTGTCTGTTTACCAGGTCAGTGAAAAGATTTGGGTTTCAGAAGCAAAATAAAAGAATAAAAATAACCAACCCCCCTCCTTTTTTTTTTTTTTTTTTTTCCTGTTTCCCTTTGATCATTTCACTCCTCCACATGCCACCACAGAGTGGAGGAAGGAATGGATGCTGTAGAGATGAGCAGGAGCCTTTTAGACCAGCTTTGCAGCAGGAGCAGCTGAATGCAGGGCTGCGTTGTGAGCTGCTCTCTCATTGTTTTCAGTTTTTTTTTTTTTTAACATATATTTATAACCCACTGTCGTGTTACGTTCAGTCCTGCACAGTCAGAGTGAAGGAAAGTGTTTTCTGGGTTTTTGGCCTGACTCAGTATGAGTGGGAAGCTTTTTAGAAATGTTCTGTTCGTTGACTGCTGCTAGCAGATGGATGCTCTCCGCTTGAAGTGCCTCAGGCCTTTATATCTTCCATTTTCTTCCTCTCCCTCCTCCCAGCACACACCCTGGAGTGCGCAGGCTGTGCTAATTTAGTCACAACTTAAAAAGGAGTGATGAAGAAGAAATGCTCAACTTTAATAGAATTCTCGTTGCTCGCAATGTCTGAAGGGAGTACTTTTTCATTTCAGGATCTCTCAGGATTTTTCCAGCAACGTGTATTGGATGTTCTGTGATAACTGCGCTGGAACAGCAGTAAAATTCTTAATTCATTAGGACCAAAATGCTAATTCCGTTTATATATTAATCAAGTCAGTATACAGCATACATGACATCCAGTTTGATTTTTCAAGTTATTTTAATAACCTAGGCTTGGTTGTTACTGAGGTGGCCTTTCCATCTGTACGAACTATAAATCAAACCTTTAAACAAACAGTTCACTAACCTAGTATGTTGAAACATTTGAACCAATGACTGAATTTTACTAAACTGACCGTTGCTATGTCAAGAGCTTTTACCACTTACTGGTAGAAGTTGTCTGATGCTAGCTCTGAGGAGTTTTATTTGGTTTTTTTGACAGAATCACAAAATGTTACTATTCACTGATACAAATTGCATGTATTTTTTAACTGAAAAAATTCCAAACTGTACACAACCAGGATTAAAATCTGTTCTTCTGTGCTGATTACCATGCCTTAATTTAGGGGATGTCTTAAAAATATTGTACAGCTCTGATCACCAGGTGGTGCTGTTACACACTGCTTGAAACACTTTTTGAAAATAAGTTTAAATTCTGCCGTTGTCGTAGTTATTCAACTGTAATTTCATGGGAGGAGCAGTGAGAAATATAATATCTTTCTTTAATCATGTCTTTAACGTAGAGCTTTTCCTGAAAATTTTGGATTTGCTCTTCTCCTAGCTGCTCAGAGTAGAATTTCCCACACATAGTTTATGACGATCTCTGATGGAAAAATGGTATGTGGGATGCTCAGAAGGTTGAAATCTGGGTGTGTGGGTCCATCCCTGGGCTGTAGCCTGTGTGTTTCCTTCTGGGGCAATAAGTTCATGAAGGCTCTCATTAAGTCATGAGGGAGGACAACATGCAGGTGCTACTGCAGGTTTTATCACAAGTGGAAAAATGAAGAGTGATGTCTCCTCATAAGCTGAACATAACCTGTTTCCTGAATTACATTTTATTTAACCTTGCGAATTCTGAAGGGCAAGGACTCCAGCCTGCTCTGGAAGGAGGCTCCTTCCAAAATGCAAAACCCAAACCAGGCTCCTAATGCCCAGCTTCTTTTTAATGTCTTCAATAAATGTAATGCTCTCCCTCTTACTTAGAAAAAGACCTTTCGATCATACATATAAAAGGAAGTAATTTTTCCCCTCTATGGCTGTTTAGTAATTAGAGTTGTAAAGAAAGTTGCTTTTTTCCTAAGGCTTTGCAGAACTGTCTATTTATGGATAAACTGTGGAATGAGAAATCATGAGTTTAAAGTTGCAAACTCTGTCTTTTAATAAAGGTTCGCCCCCCCTCCTCCCTTTTGTACTCAAATAATTGAATAATTTTGGACAATAAAGACAACTAGGTACTAGTCTGCGTACCATGTGGGCAGAAATGAAGGAAGTTCAGTAATTGCGGGAGGGGGCAAGAGCTGTCAAATGCACACCTCTCCTGAGGGCGTTACTGGGGCTGTCATTTTACATGTAACTTGCTACACTGAGAAGTAAGACTTGACAAATGAATTATATTGTTTCCTACACAGTTAATTTTTTTAGCATCGTTTTCTAATAGAAATTCTAAGCAAGTGCAACATGGTCTCCTGGAACCCAGGCTCCAGGGTGAGCGAGGACTGCCAGCAAGGAGCTGGGCTCAGCACGCGTGGACCTGTTTTTGAGCTATGCTGTTTAGACCTACTCTGGATGTCAGCGGGAGCTGTGTTTGCTTGGCAATATTGTTTGAGATCCCAGATATGTACGTAGAAGTCTGGCTTTAATCACCTAGATTTAAAGCCTTCATGCTGTTGTAACAAAGCAATCCCAAACAAACACAGCATAAATTAAGTGAAAAGGTAATTGATAGCTTAGCTATTTCAAGTCAGTTCAGAGGCTTCCTGCATTTTCAGCCCAAAGAGGCTTCTCTTTAAGTTTGAACAACAGAAAAATCAAACATGGATCTTTCTTCAAAGAAGGGTCATCAGCACTGAATGCAACAAAACAAGGGGCTAATTATATTTAAATATGTGATTCCCTAAGAAACTATATTATGCTAATGAGCAGATAAATGATTTAATAAAATCAATTAGGAATGGGATTTTTAGAAGAAAGCAGTGTATTCTTCCTTTATGTGGTCTAAAACCACACAGTTGTTTAGTAGTACTTTTTGGGTAGTACGTTATGAAATGCGTATTATTAAGAAAGCAGTTTAGGATCATACCTCCAGTTTCTGGAGGTATACATGGAGCTGCGTTCATGTACAGGAATTAGACCCACATGTTCTTCTGTATGATTGTCATTCATTAGAGAAAATGTGTATGAATAATGTCTACATTGCACCTTAGATATGCTATTTGATTGCTTTTATAAATCAATATTCAGGGAAGGCATTTCATGCATTTTTATGGTAGGAATCACAAACTTGGTATTGTTACAAAGGGAGCTGTATAAGGTTCAGTAGTTTGCCCTTTGCTTTATAGTACATTTGGGATGAATTTCCAAGAATGGGTTGCTCTCTAGACACTGGTCATTAGGTCTGGTCTGAGGTGTAGGGTTTTTTTGTTTATTTTGTTTGTTTGTTTGATATCAGTATTGACCACGCTGAACCCGAAGGTTGCTTGTTTCCTGTCCTTGCGAAATTGGTGTATAAGACACAGCCATCTTTGATGTTCTTCCTTTTTAGAAAGCTTCATAGTGTCTTGCCTAAAAGAGAGATACAAACACTGCAAGAGTCCCTAGCCACACTCTCATGGGGTAACACAGGTGCTAAGCCAGCGGTGCTTATCCATACCAGTCATCCTGGTACTTATTGTCAGGATTTTGCACAGCCACTTGGTGCAGAAAGGCATTTCTGGTTCCTTTGGGCACACATGCATGTACATGCAAGCTTATACAGATGCATAGAAATCCTCTTACATGGGAAAAGGCACTTTCTAAATCAGGTTAGGAGTTTGTTGTCTTTGCTCATGGAATATGTGTACTGCACATTTTGAGGGACAGCTAGAAAATCCTGTTTCCAAACTCTTTGTAGCATCTTAGACAAATCAGAGGAGTTGCGTGTTACTTGCTGAAGTGCTCTCAAGGCTTGCTGCTGCACTTCTTGCCTGTGCTTGTTTCACTTCCCTTCCTTGCTCTGGCTGATGCCTGTAGAAAGCTGTCTGCTTTTTCTTTTTTCCTTCCTTTGTGGTTCGGCACAAAATCTGAAGAGCATTGGGAGCTGGTGCAGTGGGTGGTGGTGGGATGGATGGGGGATGTCAGATTTCCCCTTTCAACTGTCTTTCTGGTAACTTCGTCCTCAGATATTTTACCTGATTTTTTTTATAAAAGAAGAAGATTTCTTCAAATAATGAAAAAATCAGGAAAATGCTTGTATAAAATAACAGTGATGAAAAGTACAGCCCCAGCTGCTTCAGGCTGATCTTTTTGTGTATTCTCTCCTGTTTCTTACCCTACATTTGCTGTGAAGACAACGAAACAGACTTTAAATGAAAAAAGCAGTAAATCAGTAATAATTCTTAGTTTATAATTCACTCGTCTCTTAACTACCACCCTTCATTTTAAATGTGAGTTGAATCCTCGGTATTTGCTAGTCCAAATCCATCCTTGTTTCTGAAGGTGAGCACAGCTATCTTCCTGTTGTCAGCAAATCGGCATCTGTAAGTGAGGGAGATTTTAGAGGGGTTGCCTTATTATTCTGAGCCCCATGCATTGCCAAATCCAAGCAGGTGTTATGTTTGCTTACATCCCTAGCTGTGAAAGCTCTGTGAGCTCAGGGAAACAGCTAGAAATAAAATTATTGAATGTCAGCTGAAATCTTGTAAGTGATTTCATAGCAGTACTAACGTAGGTGAATAGCTTTGCAAATACAGTCCTTTTCCACCTGAAAAAAATGTATTTCTATATCTAAAGGCTTCTTTCTTTTGGGGGGTGGGAGGTGGGGAAGTAATCTGACATTTTCAGCTGCATGAAATCTTTGTTTTTAAGCTTAAATACACGGAAAATAATTTACTGTGATACTGTGGGGAAGTTAGTATCTTGAGACTATTCAAATAATCTCAAAGTAGATTTAGAAACTATGGTTCCTAACATGCACTAGGAAAAAAAATAGTGCTTCTGGTGCAAGCTGAATCAGTCCTTGAGCGTGTCAAGAAAGAATACCACTTTTCAAGTGATTTTTGGACCAAATCCAGGGTGCTTGTGAGGTGACGTTTGTTGTCTGAGTGGTCTGTGTTATTCCAGCTGGCCCTATACTAAAAGTTAACTCTTGCTTGCTGCCAGCTTCTTTCTTGAGAGTAAATGGTTATCTGTAGCTTTGGTCAAAATAAAGTTGTTAGACATCCTGTGGATCTTATGTGTTCTTGATCCATGGTGAGTCTACCATCCACTGATGGCAGACTGTCTCCTCAAGGGTAGTTTGCACCCTATTTCTAATCCTGGAGAACTGGAAATAGAAAGAATGTTATTTCTGAAGGATTACAGTGGTGCTCATGTGCTCTTCTTGCCATTCACAAGACAGTTTTCCTACTGTGTCTGTGGGTAGCTTTGTTTTTCCACCAACTCTGCTCTTTACGTTTTGATCTAACATATACAACAAATTTAATTCCAAGATCATTGCAGAATTTGATTCCAGCTTTAAGAAGAAAAGGGAACTTGACGTTGATCAACGTCTTTAACACAGAGAAATAAAGCTTTGAGGTTGTTTTGGATTTCTGGGAAACACTGATTTATTGTGCCAGGAAATTGAAGTTGTGGGATTACAGTGACAGTGAATATTAAATACCAAATATAATCCTAAGAAAACTTCAGCAGAAGATAAACATGACCATGAGAGAGTGCAAGTGGTGACATAGAAACAAAAATCAAGTTTTTCAAAGAGTACATTTGGAGTGGTTTGTCTCCTCTGCATCTTGCAGTAGAGGGGAAGATCTGCCACCTGACTCCGTGGTTCAGCGCGAAGAACCGTGTGTGGTTTTTCCTCTCCTCCAGACATACTTGCTCACTATTAAGCAAAGAAGAAGGATCCTTATGTCAGGTACCTGTTCCCAATTTAGCCTGTGGAAAGCATGAAAGGGAGACAACATAATAGAGCCACTTGGAACATAATATTGTTGATATTTGAGTGCTCCGATTTCAAAATGATAAGAGGCACAGTTACCAGCAGCTCAAACCACAACTGATTCGGGGCCCTCAGAAATGTTCGGTTGTGCTAAGTTCAGCTTCGCATATATAGAAGCATGGGTTTCAATAGGAGTTGAATACTTCTGATAATTAAAGCTGGATTAAACAAAGCAGCACCCATGCTTCTGTTATGGGTTGATGCAGTAGGATGGTGTTTGACCATACAGAAACGTGAACTTCAGTGTGTCCTGTCACTGTTGGAGCTGCTGGAGCCATGGATACGTGGATGTAACGTCATCTTGCACAAAGCTAGGCGGAATTTCATCTGCCTGTCCACATTTCCTAACGCTCTAGAGTAAAATACGAAAAGTAGGAAGGAGGAAGGGCCAGACTGTAATTGTTTTGTGGAGGAAAAGCGTGGTCCTTGAGGGTGATTAATGTAGCAGGAGAACTTCTGAGGCCTTCAGTGAGGAGAGGCTTGTAGCATGAACAGGTCTGAGGCAGGCAGCTGACTGAAGTGTTTGTTTATTCTTGTGGGTCTTAAAAGAGGTCAGTAAATAGAATTTACTCTATGGACTCTACCAAAGCAATATGTTAGTTAGGTTCAAGGTGATGCCGATGTTAAGCGATTCCTTAGGGCACCTTCCTTGATTGCAGCTTCACAAAGTCAAAGAGGACAACAGTAAAAATTCACTTTGGTGTTTACAGCACCCACCTAATTGAAATTCCGAGGCAGGTAGTGTTTTACAGCCAACTTATTAAAAAAAAATATCTTTCCAAACATTGTCACTAATCAGAAAAATGCTATGAAGTTGAGACCTATCTGTAGTCAGACAATATTAAATTCAGATAGATCATTGTCACAACTGGTGTAAGAACTATTTCTGCGGTAGGCTGAATCAGTATTCTTCCTTTTGTTGAACGTCAGCATCTACTCTGTAGGAGCAGTGACAGTATCAGGGGAGAAGAAGCCACGTCCCCTTTAATGAGATCCATTAGGTTGCTGCATAGCAATCATCACATAAATCCACGGGTTTCTGTTTAAGTCTTTAGTCAGTGTGTTCTCTGGTAGCTATTTTTCACCATGCCATATTACCTAGGGGAAAATGAATTAATAATACATCTGGTCTTGGATATGTATGTTTAATGGATGATCTCACATCCTATCTTGGAGTCATACTGCACAGAAGAAAAAACCTGTTGTAATTGATCTTTGAGGTTTAGCATATAAAGAACAGAAACATGTAATGTGTGCTTACCTGAAATTTCTTTAACTACTAAGGACTGGCACACTGGAGGCAAGTGGAAGTTGGTATCTAAAGATTTGGTTATGGACAAAATTTCTCAGACTTTGTTACATGAACAAGTGTTGGGTATTTTGGTGGGGTTTTTTTATTGTGTGGGTTTTTTTTTTTAACTTCTCCCAAAGTGTTGTTAATACAATATTTAATTTAGGAAAACTAGAATGGAATGGTGACTAGGGAGAAAAAAAATTTAGGAGGCAGGAGCTTGAGTGGGTGGATCTTTGCTGTACAGGTCAGGTTGGTCTGTCTGATTGACACTGGGTCTGAATTGTTCTGCTGCTGAACTGAACTGTGAGCAGGCTGGAAGGCTGCTGTACCGGGACAGCAGAGACGGCTACTTGGGGAGGAAGGGGTGGTGGGATTTTTTCCCCTGTACATTCAGAATACAGAATGATTCTGTCATGCAAAGCAGCCCCTCTCTTAAGCTTTACAGTTTTGCAAAAGCATAAGATCTTACTTTAACCTAGTAAATCATCCTAGCCCATAATTTCTTATATGGGTTCACTCCATATCATGCATTTTTCTTGTGTTTTGCCCTTCCCGGATTCATATGTTCCAAGCAGTGGGGACTTCCACCAGTTCCCTTGGGAAACTGTTACGAGATCCAGTGAGTTGTGTTGCAAGTTCCCGTTAACATGGTACTTAACATTTTCCTTTAGTTTCACATTACTAGTCTTAGGCATGAACTCATGCTTGTATCTATGACTTAAACTTCCATTGTCTTTCATAAATCTAGTGATCCTCTGCTCTTCTCTTAACAAATCATGTTTGGTAATTTGGTGAAGGCCATAAATTCAATCTCTGTGTCTTTAAACACCCACCCCATACCCCCTCCCATGCTCTCCACCTTTAGTTCTGGAGTGATTAGCGTTCCTGAGGAGGAGAACAAGGTCTAGTGAGAATTCCGTCTTCCCAGAAAAGCTGCTGATGACATCCCATATGTAGAGAGTAGCCTCATATAAATGGAAGAGATCACATACATACAGATCAGTATTATTCAGAGATGTCAAATATTTTCCAAGAGGGCCATGTTGGCTCTGCAGAAATACATAGATGGCATTGCAACTTTAATTCTTTACTGGAACAGTCTGTACATCTGTCTTATATAAATGTTATTGTTTAAAGAAATATAAGGCTGTTCCTGAAATACGTGCATTCTCTCTTTAAACATAAATCCTTTCAACAGCAAGCCGAAGCAGATAGCACAGGAGACTGGCTCAATAAATAGCATCACTGATTCACTGCATTGTTTAGCTGAGATGCGTGGCAACCTTCACTTATTTTTAGTTTAAAAAGGAAGGAAAGGCAAAAGTTGAGGCTGAAGATTTGTCTGTAACTTCTTCCATCATCCATGGGCAGTACACAGATAAAATTATGAAGGGCGGTTGTAGCGCTGATCTAACCAGGCCTTTTGTAGTGGTGAAGGAGAGCAGCCCCCTCAGATTCATACTCCTCGCTTGTTATCTGTAGCTGATGGAGTCAGCTGCCGGGGACAAACTCAGGGCAGAATTTCATTCTTTAGCTGCAGCCTGGATAAAGATTGATGGTCTCTTACCTAGCCGCCAGGTTTCTTATCCTTTCTGTATAAAGGAAGAGGTATTTGACCACTCTTGTCACCTTCATACAAAAATACCTTAAATAAGTATTAACCTAATACAATCTTTCTTGCTTTTGTAATGGCTCTGTGCCTTTCACAGCTTGATTTTACTTCTTCTCTCTTTCTGCTTCCATTTTTAGGTCATGTTTTATCTCTTATCCCTTTGATATCTTTAATAACTGCGTCTTTTTCCTCACCCCCCTGCTTCTCTCTGCAACCTTTTTCCCTTGATACCTTCTCACCATATTTTAATTTTTTGAGATGATTTAAGAAATTTGCCAATTAGTTGATATCTATGAAATTTTTACTTTTGGGATTACTGTGCCATTCGTCTTCTTTGAGCATCAGTTGGGTAAGGTTTGGATGGTGACGGTGCATTTTGTTAGACTTGCAGAATTAGAGTAGGAAGGAAAGACAAAAAAAACCCCCACCAAAAACCCCACTGAAAACCTGAACCCAAAAGTAGCTTTGGTCTCACAGGCCTTTTTTAATCCTGAAGAAGCAGCAGCAACCTTAAGTCAAGTACGGGTGGAGAACAGAGCAGGTATTAGTCTCTGTCAGTGAGGTCTTTCCTGCCTACACAGGCAGATGATGGAGAGTAGAAATAACTTACCACTAACAGCTGGATTTTGACAGAACAACTGGCATGCAGAGGAGCAGGGCTGAACTCTAGGGGAGGAAAATTGTTGTGCATGTGCCTGAAGACAAGTAAATTCTCAGACATGTTATAAAAGGTAAGTATTAAAAGGTGGACAAGGAAAATAGAGAAGGTTCACAGAGGTACACAGGAGCCTCTTGGCAGGCAAAGGGGAAGGCTGGACTGGCTGCCGTGGCAGGGAAGGTAGTTTAAATAGGAAGATTTTTTTTTTCAGTTTTTTAAATGATCTTGGTATGTATGACCTTAGCCAATAGTCACTGCAGTGCAGCTGAGGAGTGGTAATTGCTCAGCTGTGGTAAATCAATTACTTCTGCTCTTGTCCCTGTCCCCTTGGCCTCAGCGGCAGTTCGGGGCAGCTCCTGCGTCCTCCTCGTCCATGTGAAGCACCTTGACTCCCGGGGCTCCTGCCTGCTTCTGTGGTGTTCCCAGGGCTCTGAAAAATGGCTCCTGTCAGTTTTCACTCTTTGCCTTGCAAAAGCCCTGATACAGAGGGAAGGCACTAGAACTTGCTGTCAGGGAGCAGGTAACAGGGCACTGATTTATACGCTGTTCACATCTGTAAAGTTCTCCATTGCAGTGATGGATCCTTTTGTGTTTAGTCTTCATTTTTATTTTCTTTTATAGATTTTGATAACTTTTACCAATAGGCAACAAATTTTTTTTTCTGATACTGTGCTGTATTCTTGAATTTTTCTAGCTGTGTAGATTGATGGCAGTTGGTTGTTAGTTAAATGCTTTTTGCTTTGTAGGTAAGAGACAAGTTCTGATCTCTCTATGAATGCTAGAATTGTGGGGTTTAAAACTTTTAAAAAGTTATATTTTCAAAACTGTCAGGTTATGTCATAAGCAAAGTTTTTTTTCTTGCAGTGATGCAGAAATGATTTTGGATGGTTGAAGGTAGTGCTTGGTTCAGTAATGCTGTGTGACAGCAGAAATGTTTCATTTCTTGTTGTGACAAGAGTAACAATTGGTAATTGATAAGTGTGGGGAAAAAAGCTTTACATATGTGTATATATATGGAAAAATCTCTAAGAATAACTGTCATTTAAAATGTAATTTAAAAAAATAATCACTGTCCAAACGAAACAGAGGAAGATCAAAGCCTAACTGATGGTTCTTTCAGAAGGAAATATTGCATGCTCAAAAGCTACCACTACCTAAAAGTTCTTGGTATCTTAAATTTTTCTTTCTAATTCCCTTTATGTCCCATAGGTAAGAACTATGCTACATTAATCATACATGTGCTCACAGTTCTTGCCAGTAGTGCAACCTTCCAGCTGTTTCAACTTTGAAACAGCTACAGATCGTAAAAAGCGTAGTTGTCAAAACTTCTGTAATTAAGAGAGTCCATATTTGCTTGCTTCCAAAGTTAATCTTAAATCACCTGAAGCATTCTAATATACAAACAACTAATGAACGTGTTAGCATTTGTTTAAACTGCGATAAGTCAGACGTTTCTGTAAGCACACGTGTATGAGAGGAGCGGCAGGGCTGGGAGCAATAGCAGGGGAGCAGGGGGAAGCGCAGGGATGGTGTGTACTTTCCTCTTTGACCCATTTAGGCTCCAGTCTCACATTTGCTTTAAGTCAATCCACGTGTATGCTGCTGCTGACAGCACTTCTCCTCGCCCCAGCCACATTCTGCCACCATTAGGGCTTGGGAGGCTGCTTGTTGAGTTACATGAGGGAGCTGGTCCAAATGAAAATTTAACTGTTGTTCGGGCTGACTTTCGGCAGAGCAGGTTCCCTTGTCTGTGTCAGCTTGTGGCCACGTGAATGTCATGCCGGAGGTGGGAACACTGTCTGCAGCCACAGCTTGAGCTTTAGCTTGACTTGAACAGTCGTGATCCAATAACTTCAGATATTCCTGAATCAACAGACTGGGCTTTTGTTGTTTTTTTTTAATGTCAGTATTGGCTGTGGTTTTCCAACCCTTGACACCAGAAGTGAAGTTCAGTAAGGACTTCATTAGCAAGAAGTTCTTTAGATGTATTAAAAAAAGAAAAAAGCAAGGATAAGAAGCTAGCAAGCCACTGTCTAAGGATGATGGGACAAGATTAGCAACAGGTGAAGTGCAGCCCATGAATAAACTGTATGGCTTCTAGTCTGTTGTTATTGAAGTGAGGGTAGCAGTTGGATGGATAATGGGAATGAAATGGCAGCAGTAGAAGCACCACCTGCGAGGGAAGCAGAATTCCAGCAACTGAATGCAAAAAAGTCAGAGGGACCGCTTACGATGCCAAATTTTTCAGAGTGGGTAAGGCAAATTAATTCAAATGGCCTGTTGCAGTATATGCAAAGAGGCTGCCCATGTGGGAGTGGTAGCGTATAATCAGGGAATGGAAAAAGTGCTTGTGGAGGGGTGGGGGAAGTTATGTGGGCGCTTTGCAGGCTGCTTTGGCATTAATGGAATACAAGGGCCAATTTTCAGGGAATGAATACTTAAAGAAGTACAGATAAGTGCTGGGAAGAGATGTTAACAGCAGATTTTCTAGGTGAAAGAAAAGTAGCTTACTATCAAATATTTAAGAAGTGGTTGGAGTAGTGACCACTGTCTGGATTTATAAGTCATTAATCTCAGAGATGCATGTTAGTTCTCTTTAGCTGAATGAATGAATGAATGAATGAACATTTGACATGCAATGGAAAGGCTTTACCAGGAGAGACAGGGAGCTGCACCTGGGGGTTGGGGTGCTCTCATGGGAGGCAAAATGGATGGGTTGGATTGTTGTCAGCAGGCAGAGAAACTGAATACAGGTCTCTGTGCTGAGATCCAGCCCTGAGAAGATAAAGTAGAGGCACCAATCCTTTAGTAAACAGTTCTGGGTTAAGTCTTTTTTTATCTCACAAGGTTATTTTTGACAAGTATCAGTTTACTGCTTTGGTTTTCTGTGCATCCCCATGAACAGTTGTGCTGGTGCAGCTGGTGGAATATCACAGGGAATGGGCCAGGAACTGTGTTACTCTGCTGAGATAACAGGAACAGAGCGTACCCAAAGCAGCTCTGCCAGGTGACACCGGCACAGGGATGCATCGGTTGGACGGGGGCTGAGCAGGAATGGATTCCAGGTTGCTCAGCCCTGGGACTGACAGATCCCATGGAGGAACTGGAGAGTTCTGGTCTGGAGGAGCAGGGTTCTGCGGACATGGGGTGCACCCACAATTAGATGGTGGCGAAGTGGGGATTTGCGGCTAGACGGAGTTAGGCAGAGCAGGGGAATGAGGCCAGCATGTTCATCTCATTCCTCATAGGCAGCTGGGTGTTACTGGGAATAACTCTTCACGAACATTAGTAAAATTGAAGTTGTTCTTTCGCTGGGTCAGCACTGCTGTAATGCCCCACCATGCTGCTACTTTCACTGTTCATTGGCCTTTTTCCTTACAGACTCACAGAGATAAAGCTTCTCATCACTCACGGGATTGTGTGTGTTGCTGGAAATGCTCTATTTGATCGCTGCAGCCATTGCCTCGCTTTCCTCCCTGCCTCCCCGCATTGTTTGGGCTTTAAATGTTGTCTTTGATCATGGGACTCTGCCCTTGATTAGGCTTCTGGGACCAGCCTTCATAAGAGTAGCCCTACTGATGTTCCTGGACTTTCCCTGTTGTGGCTTTGTTTGTTTGTTTTAGTGATTTGTAATACGAATAACATAGAAGCCTGGCATAGAGCAAAGAGCAGGAAATTCATTCAGGCTTTGAGCTGGGACTTGCTGAAACTGAAAGATATGACAAAGCACGCGGGGATGCTCGCACATAAAAACTACTGTTTCGCCCTTTTCAGGAGTTCTTTTGGAGAGCTTTTTTCAAATAAAGAAAACAGAAGGAGTAAAAAACCAAATGCAGAATAAAATCTGCACATAAAATTCTGTCAGTAAAGGAATTCAAATTCTGGAAATGAATACCCAAGCAAAAACCATCCAAAATGTTTCCTTTTATAGAATCTAGTGTTTGTTACCATAACAATCCTTTTTGCAAAGAAAAAAAAAAAAGAATTAGTGCTATTGACATGACTCCATTGCCTGATTCAGGTAGTTCTAGTTTCCAGGCCCCCTTGAGGAAATTGCAGAAAGGGGGGAAAATCTGTATGCCTGGATATTGGTGATGCAGTTTAGTATTGTAATAACAATTCATTTAAGCTCTGGCTGTATACTGCTTGTTATTTCCTTGGAAACTTAGGCTTCGTACTGAAAAGTACTACTGTGAAATAACAGCATTACAGTCTCTGTCAGTCTGAGAGAGAGTCTGCACATGAGCAGGCAGAAGCCAGAAGAGAGTAATATGTATCACTGTAGCTGCTTGACATTACTGACTTTTAAGGGGTCCAAAAAAAGGTATGATTCCTCTTGAATAGTAGAAGAGAACAAGATGTTTCTGTAGTAATGAGATCATAAAAGAAAGAAAATTGCTTCTAAAGAATGGGTCTGATTTTCCCCCTTTTTCTATTTTGCTCTTATTATAACCTAAGCTGCAGTTTTGCTATCAACTGCCTCTTGTGTAAGCATTTAATATTACGAAGGTTTTCTGCAGATCTATTTTTGTGACAGTGATTTCTAGCCTACACATTTTTGTTTTGTAATAACCACTGTTTCCTCCATCAAAAGAATAGGAATTTTCAGAAATAAAAGGATAGGAGCATTCAGCGGCACTATCTGAGCTTGTCAGTTCAGGTTTTATGTGCCAGTTCAAAGCATTGAGGTTGGCATCAGTTGAGAAGATGATGGTATTTCTTTCAGCTTGCTAGGAGTAGATGGGTAGAAACACTTTTTTTTTTTTAGTAGGCTTGGAACTAAAAACTGAAAAGGGCCTTTTGTCTTTAGATGCAGATTCAGGAGCGTGATAAACTTTACTACTTGGTAGCCTGGGAACTTGATTTTCTGTGTTGCTTACAATAGTGCAAGTTTCTCTCTCTTCCCCCCTGCCTCCCCCTCTACCCCACCCCAATTGTATCATGAGTCTTTGAGAAATAAATGAGAACTGCCCAGCATGTGTCGCAAAATTTCTGTAGTTTCTAGACTTTTGTTCTTTTGCTCTTTAAAGGAGAATAATTTTACTGTTTTACTGGTAAGGGAAGGGGGAGGATTTTTGTAAGCTTGCTGATGCCCTTTTAAAAAGACACTGTTACTTGTCCTTTTCCCAAAGATACTTAGGCACCACTTTAATGCCATCACTAAATTGCAAGGGCATCATGAAGTGTAAGCTTTGACCTTAAAGGCTCTATTTCTTCTGGTTTAAAAAAAGAATCCCAGAATCTGTCAAAAACCTGTAAGGCCCAAAAGAGTCAACTCTTATTGCAAGTTACTAATAAAAGATGCACCTACTAAGGGACGTGTTTTACCTCTTTATATATTTTGACTTATATGTTGTACTCTTGCCTAGCAACTTAGAAAAATGTGCAATTTTTATTTCTGACTGTTCCACATGATGATATTCTTTTATATTGTTACAAGTTTTTAGAGTAGTGTCCCACTCAAACTTTAAAAAAAATTGTTCTGTGGATAAAACGGATAAGAAAGTCAGGAAGCTGTTGTCTTGGGTTTCGTTTTATAACCCAGAGCGCAGCAGGGTTTAAAGGTGTGGCAGTTCTTGTCTTTTCCATCCAGTAGAGCAGTTCAGTTCATTTGATGAGTTTGTAACAGTGCGATGTAATCTGGTGAATACTGAGTTGAGCAGATTGCTAATAAATTGCATTGTAATGCTGGATATTCCCACTGTTTTGGCTGAGATCATGGGGCTTACTGCGTTCTTCCAGATAGCTGGACCAGCTCACCCCACACTGGGACCATATGGTCAAACTGGCGGAAAGGGCATTAGCCAGCCGTTAGGGCTGACTGAAGCCACGCGGGCAGTCTAGAGCAAGCGATAGAGACAGTCAGGAGATAAACAACAAACGGAAGGTTATGAAATGCCACCCAGCTAGCGAGGAGCAGTGGGAGTGGGAGTACGTTCAAGGCCTGATAGCCATAATGCAGCACTGCAGGTTTGCTGGAGGGAATTGCTCCTCTTCCCAACCCGGTAGTTTGCAGCTGCCCTGCGGTTCCTCCCTGTGTTGGCCTTATTGCTGGGGGAGCAGTCGCTTGTGTGAGAAGGTATCGGAATGCTTAGTCAGGTCTGTGGCTACCATTGCACGCTTATGAGGACTTTTCGTGTTGAGGACTGGCAGTATGGATGGGTATTTGGTCTTTGTTCATGTTTGTCAACAGTAATTGGAGCATTGGATAGAGAATTTATTTTAATCAGTTATTTTCTTATGCCCAATTTCTCTAAGTATGAATATCTGCTGTTCAGATACCAACAGATTAAATTACTATATTTAAAATTAAAGAAATTATTATGGAGATGCATTTTCCAGCTCTGGAAATGTCAGATTGGTGAGATTGGCAGAAAGGGTTGGAAACCCAAAATGACATACTTTTAGTTGTCATCGGACTGGGATGAGGGCACTGTGCAGCAGTTTGGTTCTATACTGCAGTACTGGGGCAATAGCCATTTAGCCAATACTTGCCTTTTCTTGGAGTTACTTTTGAATGGAGATGCTTCTTCAATCTGTGAAGGAACCAGAAGGAGTACAAAGTACCTTGTGTTCCTTGTGGAGAAATTCAGAGGCATGATTGCTAGCACTAGCTTTTTCAGGTTTTTTTTTTATTTTTTTTTTTTGTTAGTGTTACATAAGATAACAGAAGAATAAAATTTTGTTGTCATCTTAAATTCAAGGGGCGGAGTGGAGGGGGGAGCAGGGGAAGAAAAGACAAAGCTTTTGATCTGTCTTTAGTAAATAGGAGACTGGTTACAGAATGTAAATATTTATCTTGGATGATGCTATAAGCAGTACATTTCTTTCTTTCTCATAACAGATAAGGACAAAGCCAAGTTACTCATCAAGATGCACATAATTTCTAAGATGCTTCGTGTCCTATGTTAAGTTGCTCATTTTGGGGATCAATGGCAGTATAACAGTTGTCTTATTTTTCCACAAACTATGTGACATAATACTACAAAGCAGCTTGAGGGAGTACTAGCACACAGAATTAAAGCATTCACTGGTCTGATGAAGGTTGAGTAAAACATTCAAAGGAATAGCATTTCTTGAATACAAGAGCACCTTCCTGTGCTCTTGTATCTCTTTGGTATTTGTCAGGAGACAATGACTGGTCACCTCTAAAGTAATTGCATTTTACAATATTGATGCTGGATGAAGAGCTCAGCTAAAAAAACATATATTAGTCAAACAAGCATACTGTTTACCTAGGATGGATTATGATGAATTATATTTCAACATTTTAAATTAAGAAAAGGTTAAATACTCAGAGAATATTAATGGTAGCTTGGGGATGGGACCAGCTCCGTGGGAAAAATAGATTATGAAAGAAGTTAATTTCAAATATCTTCCTCAATGTTTTTTTTTCCCTTCTGGTATGTTCTTTGTTTCTGAAGTACCCTCTGACATGTGGAGCCCTGAATAAGAGTGATGTTTTTGGGAGGATTATCTTGTCATGGGGATGGGCCAGGGGAGCTCTGGGGGAGAATTCTCATGGATGTTTGTCTTGTTCTTACTCAGCATCTCCAGCTCATTTGAGCTGTTCCCTAGTGTGCCCCCAGGACCATATCATCTGCTGCCATGCTGGTGGCATGGGGAGCTACCTCATCACCTCCTTTTGCTTGGTGGCCCGCACTGTCCTGGTCCCAGTGGAGCCAGGTGGCCCTGCTCACCGGTTCCACCATTAGTCCAAGAAGCGTTCAAGAGCACATGTGGCTCTTCCTTGGCGTAGGAGCCACTGTTCTCTTTGTGTTTCTACAAAAGCTTTACTGAAAAAGCAAAATTCACACACGACTTAAAACTGCTGAATTTGTTCCTTGTTACCAGCTGCCTTTGTGACTTTGGGGACATTGAATTGGACCATCTTACGTAAAGGGAACGCTGCGCACTGCAGTGATCCCAGCCTGGATCTCCCTGCAGCTGAGGGAGAGCACATGGGCATGGTCACGTCTATTTTTTTTTTAATGGTTATACATCTGTATGCAGTGCCTAAAATCTCTACAGATGACAGTTCTTTGTGTCCTCATCTCGGCAGCCATGAATGGCAAAATACAACCAGATAACATAGGAGGCTTGGGTGATGGGAAGAGGTGGCTTTCTGTAGCCTTGCGGATCCACGCTGGCCTCTGGGGTGGACTTGTTCGGGGAGGGGTTGATCAGGGAAGCTGCTTTGCTACCATTGCAGAGATGAGTTTTAGTACTCAAGGCTAAGTGTATTTTTTTTTGACCACAGAATTTTTCCCACAAACTGATTTTTTTTTTTCATTAGGGACATAAAAGTCTTGATCCTGCTTCAGCATACAGGTTGTAGAATGTGAAATAAAATTCAGGGGAGGGTGAGTGGTAGTTAGTATCTTAGCTTGGGGAAGATGTAGTTTTTGCATTTGAGGCTGGTGGGTGCCAGTGCAGGACTGCTGATGGCAGTGGAAAAACTATTCACTTAATGGGCTTTGGATTACTCTTGAGTAGCTTATTGTACCCACACCTCCTGCGGAAGGTGACGTATCCTTCCTCTGTTGTTACTTCTTCATCCAAATGCGTTACACCTGGTTGACCAACGTGCCTTGAGCTTTGTGGCAGCTCCCGTTTGGCCTGAGCCCTGCTGACCCCGGCTTTGTGTCTGCAGCCACGTTTTATTAAAGCTGAATTGAAGCTTCATCTTTGGCAGAAGGTTGTTCAGAGGTTAAGCATTTTTACCATGGTATTAGTGATGATGGCGTAGGGATTTGCATAAAATTAAGACGCATGGTGTGTGCAGGTGCTGGTGTTGCCCTGGTAAGCACTGTGTGGTCTCCATCGCTTTCGGGCAGCGGTGGCTGAGGCACACGCAGGCATTGTGTTCCCTTCAGCAAAGCTACTCATGACATCTCTGAAGGGAACAGACGAGTGTTTCCTGTAAATACGCGTACTGGAAACATCTGCCCAGCACATTGAATTAAATGATTTTTCTTGATGTGCTGTCTGACCCTGTGTGCTGAGGAACTCCAGCGCTCTGTTTTCCTCATGACTTCCCCCATCTTCTCCTTAAGCTGTCTTTTCAGTGCACTCTTCCGTAGCCGGAGCTGCGAGGACAGACTGGACTTCGCTTCCCGCATCTGTCCTAGCAGCTGTCCTGCTTCCTGCCATGAATCATCCCAAACACACTTTTAAAAAAATTATTATTATTTTAGTTAAGGGTGAAGGCACATTTGTTTTCCTGAAGCCACAAACTAATCTGGGCAGTCTGGCAGCCAAACCTTAACTGAAGGCTCTAGTGCAAAAGTGTTCCGAGGAAGGAAGTGCAGCCCCACCGGTGGTGGTCACGGGCGAGCCTGGAGCAGAGCCCCTTTCCCTGTGGGCTTCGGTTGTGGTCAGAAGAACTGCAAACTTCATCGCTTCTTGGAGAGTTGCAGCAAAATGTCTCCACTGTTTGCACGTCAGTCAATGTCAAACACGCCGTGGCCTCTGGTTTTCAGAAGTTCATCGCTACAGCTAACCAAGTGCTAATTGTCAGATGATGTCTGGAGTGGGGGGCATAATCTTTTGCCCGAGAAGTCTTGGCTATGTTTTAGATCCTCTTTAGGGCTGATGTTTGTGGGTTTGTTTTCCAGGGCTCATTGATTGCATATATTTCAGTTCTAGCAGTGCAAAATGAGGCATTTTTTTTGTCGTGAGGAGCTGGGGATATATAGTTTCTGAAACTTGAGAGGTTATTGTATTTCACACAGAGATGAAATCCAAAATCCACCCCCTCAATTTTGTCTTTAAAAAAACCTACCCCAAAAACCCCATCCCAAAAGCACACCAACTACAAAGTTGTTAAGCATTTTTTTTTTCCCCTTGTTAATTTTTCTAGGGAAACGTCAGATTCATCACTTGGGAAACCAGCTTCAACTCAATCAGCATTGTCTGGATACTGCCTTTAATTTTTTCAAGATGGCTGTGAGCAAGCACCTGACCCGGGGCAGAAAGATGACCCACGTAATTGCTGCGTGTCTCTACCTGGTGTGTCGGACAGAAGGGACTCCTCGTATCCTTTCACATTTAAAAAAAATGAAAATAAATAAATAAAAGACATACTTTTAGCAAAGTGACTACCCCAGTTAGACCTTCTTTCAAAATTTGCAAAGGTAAGTGTTTAGGAGCTAACTTTGTCACTGTTGGGTTTATATAATGAAGTGAATGGGAGTTTTTCCTGTGGTTCAAGTGAAATTTTTCCCTTTCAAAATGTTAGTATTTACAAGGAGCTATAAATGTCACTCTGCCTCCCATCAATCACTAAATTTCTTATTTCTCACCATTTTCTTTTAGTATGAAATTGCACTTTTCCTATGCTTTGCTAGGGTTTACTTGTTTATGGTGTGAGTTTTTTGCTGTTTTGCTTTTCTTTTTTAAAACAAATGAAAAATAACCCCAACCATCCTGTAGTGTCAGCATTAAAGAACATATTAGAGTTCCAGTGGGTTTTCCATAAGATATTTGGACTTTCTTCTTTTAATGCTTTTGGGAATGACAGTATCACTCCCTTTTTGGTTTTCGGGAAAAAAAGGCATTTGATAAATTCTGAAATTTGCTCAAAGTTCATACAGGAAAGTGGTGGCTGGAGGTGGTACTGCACACAGACCAGAGTTGCAAGTGAGTATTCCTTGCCTCCAAATCATCTCTGTTTTTGGCTTGTAGAACTTCATTAAAATTCATGTAAGCTTTAAATACTGATGGCTGCCCAAATGTATTTGGTTTTTGTATTTTTACTTATTTTATGTTGTGTTTCAGTTGCTGGAATTTGGAGTTTAGTATCAAACAATTTCTTCTGTGTTATTTTAGTTCTTTTCTACTTTAAACCAGTATGTGCGCATCATCAATTTCTATTTGATTTGATGTTTTTTCTAGATTGCTGGTTTCATTCTGTATTTTAGCAGTTGAACAGCTTAGCTTTTCTTTTAAGATTGAGATTTTTTTTTTTTAGTTTTGGAAACTATATTCAGTATTCTAAAATTAGTGTTTTCTGATAGTGTTGTGGTCAGTGCATTTGCACATTAAAGAAAAGTGGTTTTGCAGGAAAAAATGGAATTAAAAGGAAGGCTTGTCTATTACACTAGTCTCTTCTAATGTAAAATTTCTGTGAACTTTGAACAGTATAACTCTATCGTTATTGTAAAGACGATGTTGATTTAAAAGCATTGCCAATATTTTTTATGTCCGTGTCACATTTTTAAAGTAACTTATTCAGAGTCAGTATTTGATGCTACTGAATGACAGCCTAGCCATAATGCGCAAATCCATTTTTCCCTCACTAGTAGTGATAAAAAAGCATTCAAAGCAGTATAAGCTGTAGTCAGCACATAGGCCCATAGTAATGTGACAGCCATCTGTGCACTGTGTGGCTAACTTCTAGCAAGCAAAAAAAAATCCTATGCTTGTTTGACATATCCTTCTTCAAATTATTTTAATATGTATTTCAGTTTTGTGTAAGATGTACTGGTCTGGTTGATGCTTCATAAATATCTCAATTCATTTCCCAACTTTCTTTATTAAATGGAGATAATATCCTATGTGATACTTTACATAGAATACTAGGAGTAAAGTATGAATACGACTGCAAAGATGGGCTGTCTTGCTATAATCTTCATCTTCATTTCCACAGTTACTGTGGCTCCTGGGAATCCAGAAGTGGTAGTGCATAACTGCATGACTCAATTTTGTTAGTGTTGATTTTTTTTTTAAAAAATCCATTAGATAAGCTTAGTTTCGTAGTTGATATTAAGAATTTAACTTTGGGAGGGTGAGTTCAGCTTCTCTCTGTATTCTGCTGTTTGGGTTTTTGTTTTGTTCTGGCTTTTAGTATTTAAAATCCAGTGAGGTTTGAAAAAGAAACCCCCCAAAAATTATGGATTCTCAACCTTGAAATATAAGTTCCTTTTCTGGTATCTTATCCTTTCATTAGAAACTTGAAAACCTGAGAGCCACAGGTGCATATTGCTGACCTTTGAAATTAAAATACGCTCAAGCCTCCATAGAGTAATTATCATAACCATTATCAGCATGTCATATTTGTTTCCAGCCTAGATCTGTCAGTATAGAAATGTGCTACAGGAGGCAGGCATGTTACCAGGGCCTTTGATCCAGAGGGAGGAAGAGCAGGTCTGGAGGATGGCCATATGACAAGATGCTTTAGCAAGAATGAAGATGCACGTTCAGGGTAATAAGCTTGCGGTTGGTTTTGGTCTTCTGGAGAAGCCAGCAGAGGATGGCGTGCAATGAGGAGAAATACGCTGTATAATATACTGTACAAAGGACATGCAGTATTTGTAACGCTTCCAGATTTATATGGACTGTTAAGTAGATTTACTGAGTTTAAAGTTTTCATTGTCATTTTGTTGGTTATAGAACTCTTATGAAGAAATTTGGGAGAAATGTAGGAAAAGAAGTTAAAGACTGAAGATTGGTGAAGGTATTTTAGAGGAGAGAGATAACATGAGAAGAAATAGTAAAGGGCAGCAGCATCCTCAGAGCTCAGAGACAGCACCTTGGTTTTGGGTTGGCCGAAATGAATTAGGAGAGTGACTTGGGAGTCACAGAGGCAAGAGACGTTATCTGGGAACAGATCAGTCTCTGAAGTAGAAGACATGTTTCTTAAAAAATATCATGGTAGAAGGAGCAAAGTATGTATGTGGCCTGGGGAGGTACAGTGGGATGTAGTCAGGGGCTGAGGTGGCAAGAAATGTTGTTTTCTCTCCAGTTGCAGAGCCAAAGGAGTGGGAAGAGTTTGGAGAGGGAAAACAGAATATGTGTTTGCACTGAGTTCAGTTTGAGGGAGTGGAATGTATTTATCTGACATGGATATCTGCTTGTTCTTCTTTTTTCATAATGTACATGTCGCCAGCCAGCCTCTGTGAAAATGTGAGGAAAATTGTAGCCAAATCGAGTTTGAATTATGCCTGAATGAACCTGAGCCTGAAATAGGAAAATAAGTTCTCCTTGGTTCTTATACATTGTTTAATTAATGCAAAAAATGTGAAATATTCCAGTAACACAGTTTTTTTAATCTGAAAAAAAGAGTTCTGGAACTTAAAGAGAACGTAAAAGTTTATTTATCTAAAGTTCAGCTTTTATTTATAGTTCTTTAGACAGTTTAATGTGCTATTTGAGATCTGAATTGATTTTACATCAGTTTATGGTTTTTATTAGCTTATTTGACAGAAAACCCTACAATGCAGCAACTTTGTCATAGCTTTTCATTTGCTTTGCTTATATTACTTGTCAGCGTTAATGTTTTAAAGGGAAGATGGCTTACTAGCTATTAGCTGAATTTGGGAGGTGTTTCATCCTTTTGATGAGCTACCCATAAAAGCTTTAATTTATTATTCTCTTTATAAAAGTGTATTATCAGTGTCAGAAGTAAAGGTATAATGCAAAAAATACATCTGAAGGCTATAGTGATTTCTAAATCCTCGGGTTTGATGGAACTGGTTGTCCCCCTCCCAGGGGCTGAGCGACGCTGAGCGTTTCCAGTGACATCTGACTTCAGCTGGCACTGCCAGTGCTCCGGGCATTTCAGGCTCTGGCTCTTAATTTGTTTCTTGGAATAGTAACAGTCCTCAGTTGTTTCTCTTTAATGTTTTGAACAGCTTTTCCACCCCTACATATGTTTGAATGGAAACAAAGGGCTCTTTAGCTGGTCCTGCCGTTCCCGAGAGAGAGAACTTGGGAAGAGCCGGGCTGAATGTTTGAGTGACTTATGGGCTCTGTTGTAACCCGGGGCTGCCATAGGGTCACTCGGGAACAATGAGAGCCTGGCCAGGATTTTCCAGGTGGGATATCAGTTTGTTTTAATCGAGGGACGTTTCATTCTGTTTGTAATCCTTTTTATTGTACACAACTGTTTGAAAAACTGTCCACTGTTTTCTTTGTCATATTTTCCAGTGCTACCACCTGGCATTTTTTACAGCGACATTTTACATGGCAAATGTCTTTTTGTGCCACATGCACACACCTTTTTTATTTTATTTCTTTATTCTTTTCCTTTGAAGCTCTCTGGAAAATGCACCCTTAGTTGTAAATGAAATCCTGCCTTGTTAGAGCATAGTAAATAAAACTACTTTTTCACATGAGAAGAGTCCTTGCGAAGTTCTCTCACCAGCTATCTTGTGTAAATATCTCTCTGTTTGCCTCTGGAGGTGAATTCAGGGCAGGTTTTTCCCCCTCCAGTAAAGCTGATTAGTCTTGATGCTGGGGACGGGGGCTCCCTGAGCCCTTCCCACTGCCCAGGGCTGGGGCAGTCTCCTGGGGTTGAGGTTACCCAAATGATTCGGGTGGTCTTCAGCAGCTTTTTTGTGCAGTCAGAGGAAAGAGGTGGGGTCCTCCTGGGGTCAGTCCAAGCCAGCCAAGTGAGGCCTCTCTTCTGAATTGTTTGCAAAAGAACCTTTCCGCTAAATGTCTAAGAAAAATAACCTCTTAGGAGCGTTGGGAACAGAAGGCTGCCAGGAGAGAGTTTGGTGCCTTGGTGTCTTTTACGTGTAAACTTGTGCTGGGTGGGAAAGTGTAAGGCTCTTTTCCTCCCCTGCTTCCTCTACTCTTTTGTTTGAGGGAAGATCATGAAGGCGTTGCAGGATCCCAGCAGGCAAGAAAGATTTGGAAAAAAAATGGGCATCTCCTGGCTGAATGGGGCAGTACTTTGTTATTTCCTATTTGTCTGCAGTACTTACACTTTATTACCAAGCTCTTTGAATGCCTCCTGGTATAATGTGTTTATTTTCATGTCACAGTAAGGGAAGTTGAGAGTATTTATCTTCATTTCCAGGTGCAGAACTGAGGCTAAGTGACACACTGAAAGTTACCCAGAAAATCTGTGACGGAATGAGGAACTGGTCTCTTTAATCTTAGATTAGGCACCAGCTACTGAGCCTTTCTGCCTTTTTGGTCTTTGCAAGAGAAGTTCAGCTAATTTCCTTTTGAGCATTAGGAGGCTCTGTCTCGAGAAGCTTTGTATAGCCTTGCCATGAGAACCTTTGATGGATACATTCTTTGTTTCTCTACTAACACTTCAAGGTCTATCTTTGCTAGGAAAAGGGCAAGACTTCCTTTTTTTATTATAAATGAAAAATCAGATTTCCAGCAATCTTTTGACCTCTACTAAAACTTCCTGGAGCCAGCAGGCCCTAGTGTTCCCAATTAAAAAGTTAACTTTTGAAATTAGGCTTTAATCAACAAAATTTTAGAGGTCTAGTTAGGGAAGTTAATAAAAACAGTTTCTTTTTCTCTTTGGTTAAGGACTTTTTAGTAACTTTTACTTTGGATTAAATACAGTTGCATTCAAAATGTATTTTGTTCAAGTGCTGAGCGTGACAAGGACATAAGAGATTAAAAATGTATTTTAAATTGCACAGTTAAAAATACATATAATATTTACAAAAGCAGATTGCTTTGTTTCATTTCACTAGATTTTTTTTTGTGTGTGTGGTAAAGGATGCCAAGATCTTACTTCATAGGAAGTTGAATAGATAATTTTCAGTTGGAAGAGACCTACAATGATCGTCTAGTCCAACCGCCTGACCACTTCAGGGCTGACTTGAAGTTAAAGCACGTTATTAAGGGCATTGTCCAAATGCCTCTTAAACACTGACAGGCATGGGGCATCGACCACCTCTCCAGGAAACCTGTTCCAATGTTTAACCACACCCTCATTAAAGAAATGCTTCCTAATGAAACATTTGCTTGGACTTGCAGTCTTGGAAAAGCCTTGTCCATTTCAAAATGAAGTTTTAAAATTAGTATGCTTTTGAGTGGATGGATTTTATCTGGGAGAGTTTCAATCTATTAATGAAAAATTGCCACCTTAATAAATTAGGGTGCGGCTAATGTTACCCCATGTTATTTGCATCTGTTTCCAAATAGTTTGTGTGTTTGGTAATGCTTGGCTTATGTGGTCATTCCTATTTAGTACCACAGGAGAAAATGCTGGAGATGTAGGGAAGAGGGCATCCAGGGACAGCATAGAAATTTAATTTCTGCACCTTAATTTCTCCTCATCACACTCTGCTCCAGCCAGGGTTGGGACTGCTGGATTTCAGCACTGGCTCATGACCTGAAGCCAGTGCATCCAGTCTCCTTTTCCATGGAGCGAAGGGAATCATACGATTTTTCACTCACCGGACTGCCTTACACTTTTTTGCCGTATAAAGAGATACGTATAAAGCAAGTATGCTGCTGGAAGAATGAGGTGTTTCATTTTCCTGTTGGTGGGAAAATAAAGTTTTCCTCTCCATGTGGTTGCTGACGCTGTATGCTCTGTTGTATGGCTCCATTCTCGTCCTCCCTGCATCCCCTTACTGCCAGTGCTGCTGCCCTGTGCTCGTGGCTGGGTGGCAGTGGGGCAGCGAGGCAGGAGGCCTGGGGACCTGGTCACTCTGGGGTATCTTGCCTGGCCTCCAGCTGTATTGCAGGAGAGCCTGAGTTTCCCTAAGGTCCTGTGTCCTATCTGTCAGTCCCCTATGGATGTCTTTGTAGTATCTGAAGTGATGCTGGGTACTTGAGTTGTTCCACTTGTATCCGGTGATTTGCAGTGTCTTTTAAAGAGAATTCCTTCTTGAGAAGAAAAGAACCTGAAGCCTTTCAAACTGGTTGTATGGCCCTGTACCTGGGGGACAGGGTTGGGAGATGGTTAGTGGCCCTCAGGTGTTCTCTTGTCCTTTGGGGAGGAAAGTCACGAACCTTACTTGTGCATGACTCAGATGTGGTGGGAGAATAGTGTGATTGCTGACTTGCATAATCCTGCAGGCTGCCCTGAAAGTCGTCGGAGCTTTCCACAGGGAGATCATAATTTTAATATGGAGATTCTGAACTTGGGTGATTTTCTTTGTTCCTTTGAGATTTTGAAAATATAGAAGGGGAAGGGAACTTACATTATGGTGTGTGTCAACTCAACATCTTACTGTTTAAATCCTTGTGCTAAATGCCCATTATGGATGCTGCAGGGAGGGAGGGGAAAAGCTGCTGTAAGTGCAGTAGTGATAATTGACCCACTTAAGAGAGCTGCTCTAATTTTGCATGTTACAGCATCCTGGAAATTCAGATAAGAATGTTGATCTCTCCAGCTAATAGGATTTCTAAATATATCATCCGAAAGAAGCAGGAGGACTGTAATTTTGCGCATGTGTGCATTCAGGCTAATGTTTTGTTTAAGAATTGCTGAAATTCTCAAAATCGCTTTTCTGTTGGCTTGTTACTAACTCAGGATAAAACAGTATTTGACCTCTAGTGCTGGCAAAGGGAGACCTGATCCTGCCCCTTTGAATTCGCTGACGAAATTCTCACCAGCTTTTGTGTAGAGGAGTGACCAACTTTTTTCCCCTCAGGATGTTGGTACCCAGCAGGTGGCTCAAATTCTCAACTTTTCCATAATGCAGCATTAAACAAAGTATACGCAGAGACAGAGAGGGGGACAGGGTCACAAGATGGCCTGTCAAGATTACAGGTTTCAGTTGGGTTTGATAGCTTTGTTCTTTGTTTTCCTCATTTAAGGGAAATTTCAAACAGAAAAGGTCAAAATAATTCTCTTCTGAAATTTAACTGCAGAAATACTTTCTTGCTTTACAGAGCAGAGTATTTCAAGTCTCTCTCTAGGCAGTTCTTTCTCAAAGCCCATCGATGAGTACGACTGCTGAAAACCATGGGGTTTGTACTCAGTAGAGCTGTTGCACCTAGATGGTTTTAATTTTTGAGATCTTTTGCCCTTCCCCATCATACCTTTCTGTGTTGGGACAAAACCAGCCATCACGGTCTGTCTTTGAAAGGGAGGGACAGGCTTTACTCTGTTGGCTTCTGGATTAGGTCCGCTGAAGCCCTTGTCACTGTGGGTGTGAATTCCATTACGGGCAGGTGGAAGAAGTGTTTATTGTGTGCTCTGTCACCATGTAACACAGAAATATTTAGAGCAGAAGCATTTGAGCCAGATTTTTAATGCATGTAATAGTGGTCTGTTATTGCATGCCTAAAAATAATAATTATTAAAATTTGTTGCGTGGTCTGTCCTTGTAGTAATTAGGTTCCAGTTTGGGGTTTCTGAAGCGATGAGACATTCTTGTGGTAAAGGTGAAACAAGGAAAGAAACAGAAGCAGGGAATAGGAAAGCTACAAAGGCATCAGTCATATGCCAGGATAAAAATACGAGAGGCAGCCCTCACTTACCGGGAGCACTGAGACAGGGTGATGCTTTGAGACGTGGTGGCAGAGACATGGGAACTAATGAGGGGAACGAAGGCAGGACGAGTTGAGGGTGATGGATGAGGGGAGGGAAATGCGATGGCAGAGGGGCCTCCTTCCAGTGAAATAAATACAAAGGAGGGACGATAAGGAAGGGGATCACACCTCTGATGTCTTTGACCTTCAGCGATCCTTGCATGCTTGTGAAAATAAATATTTAACAATCCTCTTAAAGCTTGTTTAAAAGAGGAAATGATTAGGTTGGCTCTCTGCTTAATTCAGAAGTTTATCTCTGCATCTGAATTTTGGTGCTTATGTCAGCAAAACCAGCATTATAACTGGGCGGTGTTTTAACCTGATGGGAGCTAGGATGTTGCAAACAGCAGCTAAATAAAAAACCGTGTGGTACAGCCGGTCATTGTGTAGCACATTCTTGCTTTTGTCAGAGGATATGCTGGATGTGGTGTGGGATGTGTAGGAGACGCTTCCCCTTCCTTCCCTGCACGCCCACCCCCCCTTAAGAACAGAAAAAAAAAAAAAAAGAAGAAAAAAAATAAATTACCTGATGCTTTTCAATAAATCCTGGTAGCAAACGTGATCAATTATGGTCGATGTTTTTGATCCGGTCACTGAAAATTATTCCTGGTTGTAGCCATCACTAACGTTTTCTGCATTTTAATACTTTAGAAGTCAATTAGAAAATTAAATGCTCTCCTTCATTAAAATAATTTTGAAGATTGTGTATTTGCATTTTAATGCAGTAAGAGTGAAGCCTTAGAAGACAAATTCATATTATTAAATAGTTTAATTAAGATCCGTAATGCAAAATAAGGTGAAAAAAAGCCAGTGCGTTGAGACCTATAAGCACTTCTGTGCTTGCTATCTGCAAGTATTATTTTAGCTTGCAGTCTTCTAAAACTGTGTCCGCTTTCATCATATTCTTAAGTCTTATGCAGCTTTTTTTGTCTTGCATTGTTTGATGTTGTAAGAACAATGTGAAGGTATATCAGAGAAACAATATTATCTTTCAGATTTGTTTCGGAAAACTAGGATTTATTCTCATACCTTGGCCTGTCCTCATATCTTGAAAAGTGGTCTTGATAATGATTTCTTACATTCTAATAAAGTATAAGCTTTTCAAAAATTGGTAAAAGTACTTCTCCAGAGCTGTCTTATTTCTCCAGATGTTTGTCACTAGGATTTTGTTTGCATGACGTAGCCTTCATACACAAACTTCATACTGGAAATGATTCTCAATGAAGGATTTTTAGCATTTGTAATCTCATGCCAAATAAAATTGTGAGCTGAGCCTTTTCTAACCTTTTCACTCTTCGCGTGCCTTTATGGCAAATTCATGTCCTTCCTTGAAGGCAAAAGAAGACGTCTTTTAAGTTTAACTGCCAGACTGCCTCAGTCTTGTTGTAAGTACGAATGATGTAATACCCAATCAGATGGTGGTATGTCTGCTATTTTCCCCGCTTTGAGAGAGAGAATAATCTTTCCATCTTATCCCATTTCAGCAGTTTGGGAAAGTAGCAGCCTTAAATGAGACCCAAACCAACCAAAATCTTGATTTCTTCCAGAGCTCTGCTTTTGAAGCCAAATGTTCCCTATGCCTTCTTTATTTTGACTCACTAATTGGAAATAAGATGTTGAAGATAATGTGTGCTTTGAAGCTTGCGTATTGTGTATTTTATTTAGATTTAATCCTTTAAACATTTGACAATAAAACATAAATTGCGGAGCTCTCATCTTTAGATCAGCTGTAAGTGAATCATTTAGGTTTTCAACATCCTTCCAGTTTGGGAGAAACACAGTAGTGTCGGTGATGTTTTGACTGCATGTGTTGGTAAAGCACTATGAGATTTGCTAATCAGTATTTTTAAATTGAGATGTATAACTGTTTCTTCAATGAAGGAGCAGCTTGTCTGCCAAAAATGAAGTCTTAGCTTATGCCTCGACAGGGAGTAGGAACCAGAGTGCTCTTCAGATTCCTGTTGTATTGGTAAGCAGGGAGGAATGTTGCACAATATATTTCCTGTTATCATATATGAACTATTTGTGATGGAAAGCAAATTTTAAAGAGGGGAAATATATAGACTGAAAAAAAAATCCTTTTAGCATGATGAAAAATTGAATCTAACATATAGTATGCTATAACCTTTTTAATATGAAGATAAAATTGTGCAGTAAAAATACATATTCAGCGGCATGACATGTACTAACTGAAATGTGAAAATCTTTATTACATAAACCCCAGAACACCAAACATTGACTGTCAGAATTTCTCACCTTATCTGTTTTACAGTATTTTTCCTTCTATAATTGATCCTTTTAACCTTTTGTTGTGCTTGCAGACAGCCTTTTGGCCTTGCAGTTTCCGAGGGGAAACAAGGTTGTTATTGTCATTTCAGGTGCTGTAATGCGTGGCATATTTCTAGGACAGACGAAGAGCTGGTGTTTCAAATTGCACAGCAGAAAATTTGAGAGGTTGCCTGAACTTGCTAGTTTCTGAGAAAGCACCACAGTGTCCTTGCTTTGCAAGGATTTTGTCCCCTTCTAGCTAATTTGCTTAAAAAATAAACTTTTTTTCCCCCCCCTAATGAAGCCATGGCTTCAGAGTAATGAAGTTCTGCCTAGTCAGCTCCAAAGGTTGTGAGATTACTGGTGCTTTTCTGTGACTCTTCCTATTGGGCAAAAGAGCTGAGCTGTCTGAATTGAGAATATTTCTTTTGAAATTTGCCATTGAAATCACTAGTGGACCATCCTTGGATCTCCAGGGAAATGAGGAAAGAAATGTAAAATAATTTTAAGTCATTACTGAAGAACTCTTCTTTTAAAGAAACATCTGGAGGTTTCAGCTGCTGAATCTCAGTTGGTGCCTGAAATCAGAGAATGCTCTGTTCTGTACTTTTATGGAGTTGAAAGTTTGGTTTTCCCACATGAGTGCTGTTAAATTCTGCAGAATCTAAGTTGAATTTTCTTTTCTATAGGAAAATTTCAGATCCTTAAAGGATTGGTCTTCTAGAGAATGCAACAGATGGACTGCATCTGTGCTGCTGTCTCCGAGGGACTCCCAGATCACTGCATTCTTGTCACATCTGGAGGATCCAGTTCATTGCCAATAATTATTTCCAGCACATATTCAGATTATAGTTTTTTAGTTGAAAAATATTTTTGTCAATGTAATATTTATTATCTTCCACCTAGGCTTTAAGCTCTTACCGTGGCAGAGGAAAGCAGCTCAAGTATTGGTTGCTGCTGAACTCATTCTTCAGTCTTTGAACCGGTGGCTTCAGTATCTCAGCTGTTTCTCGTAGTCATTCAGTGATGAAACAAGAGAATGCTGCAGTCCTTGGTTTTTGCTGATAATGTTGGCAGCCCTCCCAGCAGAGCTGTAAACTGGTTACTTTCCTCTTGTTGCAACTGGAGAAGTTGGGAGCACAATCAGGAGCCAAGAACGTTGGCTGAGAGGTAGTATCCAGAATGTAAGGACAGCATCAAAAAAAGAAGTTGCAAAAAAAAGTAGCTTGACAGAAGTGTTTCATCACAACAGTCCTTCCTACTCACGGGCTCTAGGACAGGAGGAAAGAGAATACAGGGCATTTTCCACCGGCTCTCCAGCAGTCAGAGAAGGTGTGGTACCATATAGGGAAATGTTTGCATAGACATTATATCTGAAGGTGATGAAATACAGGGAAGACAATCCAGCAAGCCTGTGTCCTGTGTAGAACTGTACAATACTTTAGGTTGGAAGGGGCCTCTGGAAGTCATCTCTTCAATTCCCCTCTCACGGTCTCAGTAGATTGCTGAAGCCCTGCTCTAGTTGAGTGTTGGTTTTCTCTAGCAGTGGACATGTCCTGCTCTCTCTGGGCATCCTATTGCAGTGTTTTACTACCTTAATGGCAAAGATTTTTTTTTTCCTAATACCCAATCATATTTTCTCTTACTGCAACTTGCAGCTGTTGTCTTTTGTTCTGTCTGTGTGTGTTTGAGAAGAATTTGGCTCCGTATTCTCTATACCCCTCTCACTAGGTAGTTAAGACAGCATTAGCTCTCCCCTAAAGCTTTCTCTTCTCCAGGCTGAACAAGCCCAGCTCTCTCAGCTTTTTCTCATGGGTCACATGCTCCAGCCCCTCAGCCATCTCAGTGTTCCTCCACTCCAGCCACTCCAGAGCACTGAAGTTGTACTTAACAACTTAGACCTGAACCCGGCTCTCCAGATGCAGCCTCACAGGTACTGAATAGAGGGGAATAACCACCTCTCTGACTGCTGGCTGCACTTTTGCAAATACAACTCAGTACATGTTTGGCCTTTGTTGATGCAACAGCATGCTGCTGACTTCTGCTCAGCTTGTCCATGGGGATGCCCAGCTCCTTTTGTGCAAGCTGTTCCTCAGCTGGTCAGTCCCAGACTGTCCTGTAGCAAGGGGTTAGTCTGTCTCAGGCGCGAGACTTTTCAAAAAGTTCAAAGACAGATGGCAGCTCCTGTCAGCCCGGTTCTCCAGCTTGCTAAGATCCCTCTGAACGGCAGCCCTACCTTCTGATGTACTGGCCTCTCCCCAAGCTGGGTGCCATCTGCATACTGGCCTAGGGTGCCTTCTGCCTTGCTGCCTCATTGCCAGTCGAGACAGCGTTGTCCCCGAGGGATCCGTGTAGTACCTGTCTGCTAGTTGGACTTTGTACTATTAATCACAGCCCTTCAGACTTGGCACTCCAGCCAATTTTATGCTTACCTTCTAGGCCAGCTAGCCAAGCCATGATGTCTCAACAATTTGGCTTTAAGCACACTATGGCAGACCATGTCTTCAGCTTTGCTGAAGTCAAGGTGAGAAGCATCCACCGCAGTGCCAGTTTCCCCTGAGCATGTGTCGGTTAGGGTGCCATGTAAAACAGACGGGTAGGTGACACACAGCTCAGGGGTACAGCTGAACTGTCTTTCCGCTGGGCAGTTTCAGTGTTTGGCTAGTGCTCTGTATGGAGAATTTCTCTTCGCACAAAGTCCAGAGCAGTCAGTTTTCTGATGGGCAACACGAGAGATGCTAATGGATTTTATTATTACTGTTATTAATGATGATAATAATAATTATTACTATTGTTATTAGGGCTGGTGACTAAAGCCTCTTCCTGACTTGCAGAAAACCTGTATTCTCTTCCGTAAGGGTAGTTAAAAGCCAAGAGGGCAGTCAGGGCTGAACCCTGCCTGTTCTCCTTTTGAAGCCATTGTTGCTGTGCAATCTGAAACGCAAGAATTGTGGGGCCAGGAGAAGAGCAAACAAGTGGAAGCTTTTGTAGGTGAATGGCCAGGCTTAGAGAAGGTGCATACCTAGTTCAGCTTCTTTATCCCAGGTTATTTCTATGTGTTTCTTTGGTTTTTTACTGATTTATTTATTAAATATGAATATAATGATCTAACATGTAAACAGTTCTGGCAGCAGGACTGTAACACCAGTTTGCTCCTTCCTAGCGGAGGGTCCTGGTGCTGGAGGTGTAGAATTTATAATATTTATAGAGAAGGCCAGTATTACAATCCCCATCTTCTGGTTGGAGAAACTGAGGCACAGAAGGGAACCAAAATGACGTGCTCATCAGGGCAATAACACGATGTAGATGTGTTTGTGTCCCACGTGCATCTATACCTCATACAGCACTATGCTGCCTCCCACCATGTAGGAGTCCTGGTCTGCATATTTCTCTCCTATTAGGTTTTGCTAAGTCTCTGGAATATACTTTTCCAAGTATATTGGCTAAAACTCTTGGAATTTTTAGTTAAAATTGTGAGGAGGGCAGGTTCTGCAGGCTGACTAGCTCTGGTGTGGCACTGAGATGGTTATCACAATCCTAGACTGAATTTGTAAGTCTCAGCAGTGGGGAAAAAAAAAGAAGTTATCATTTTTCTTGAAAGCTTTGCAAATATGACACAATCAGCAAGCAGCTGTAAACAGGAGACCCACAATAGCATTCTCAGTTGTTCGGAGCAGAGCTGTATTTCAGGAGCTTGCCCTCAGCGTGCTGTAGAATGTTATTTGAAATTACACCGCTTGGTTACAATGAAACCACTGCAAGACTGTGTGAAAGGAGTCTAAGAAGATTTTTCCCAGCATATCACTGGCAGTTTTTATTTTCCCAGAGGCAGATGATATGTACATCGTTACTGATTTTTTTTTCTTTTGTGAAGAATTCCAGCAGCTGAGATAAGTTTACAGCTTCTTAAAAACTGATAATGAAAGAGCAGTCTCTGTGCTGTAAGAGAGAGGCGAGATAAGTGCTTGCCATTGCTGCAGCATTCAAAAGAAGATAATACAAGGATAAAACTTTAAAATGACACTTCAGGAAAATATTCCCCATTTTCCATCTTGATTAAAACCATTTAATGCAGGTTGTTAACTTTTAAGAACGTGAGAAATGCTATTTGCAAGTAAATTAACTTCAGTGTGTTCACAAACTGATGCTGTGCAACATTGTCTTGTGATGCTTTGTGAGTTCCTACTTAAGCGAAGTAAATATTGACAGTAATGCCAGCAGCACTGCAATATCCCTGACAAGTAGAGAATTTGCAGCAGATTGCTTACTGAAGACCTGAGTTTCAGTAGGATTTAGGTATGTGTATTCTGGCTCCTTCCTACCCTCCTCTCCCCTCACACTCCTCCCTTCAATAAAGGGTTTTCCTTTAGCTCCTTAAGGATCCCTTCATAAAGATGAATAACCAGTAAACAACGAGTTGACAATTGCTTTATCTTTTTTAACACTGAAGATTGATATGGGTATTTGCAAAGTGATTTGAGAGCAAATTGGTGCCAAATCAAATTAAATATTAAACCGAATAAAGGATTTAAAATTTATTATTAAAAAAAAAAGTTATTAGCTATGTGCTTTGGGTGATAGAAACATGGAAATTAGGACTGGAGTACTTGAAAGGAGGGACTGAATCTGCGATATGCATTGCATCTCTTTTTACTATAAGGAGCTCAGTATGTCATGTAGCTCTTAAGCCCTTTTTGCATGTTTTGGACAGGGGAACAAATTTCTATGTTGATTTGAACATCATAAACCCACCAGTTAGATCAGAATGTTGCATTAAGAGAGAATGTAGCTTGCTTGGGTCTTTCAAAGGCAGGGAGATGGTTTGGAAAAGAACTGTTGACCATAAAGTTAGGTACCTACTGGGATATTATAGCTGAAATACATTTGAACGCTTGCTGCTCTGACCCTTTGGAGAGACTTGGGAACCCCAGAGTCAAAATGTGTATTGTAATAGTAAGATAACCAGATTTCAGAGCGTTTTACCAAGGAAGGGGAAACTGTTGTCTTCATTTAAAAAAAAACAAACAACAAAAACATGATAAAGAAGGATAATGTTTTTTGTGGGGCAGTGGCAAAAATGAAAACTGAAACCCAGTGTCCTGAGGCACAGCCTAGAGTCCTCTGGGCCTTTCAATTTATTGGGGAAAACTGATTCCAAAAGGAAAGCATTTATTTCCCACCCTTTCGTGTAGATACAAAGTACAAAGTGTATCCAATGCCCGTGGCTGTATTTTCCCTGCTCAAGTAGATTATCTCAAAGATTTATTCTCGTAATTGAGCTCTCTGAAAAGTTATCTACCTTAAATTCTCAGATATATTGTCTTTCTTCCATGCCATGTAGACTCCTCCCTCCACCTGCTGTATTATACTTGTTCAAGGACCAAATTTAATCTTTTTGTAGGGACAACTTTTCAAGAGATAGATTTGTTTTAAATTTTAAATCCAGTATATTATGTCCTTGAAGGGGAATGTGTCAAGTTGAGAATTGTATACATTTCCAAGTATGATGCATCACTTGTCTCTATCCCTGAAAGGGATTTAAAATTGGTAGCTGATAGTTTTAAAGTTAGAAAAACTATTGCCATTCTTTTTCTTTTCTTTTCTTTTCTTTTTTTTTTTTTTTTTTTTTTTTTCAATACCTC
>WKFP01013344.1:30313-40587 GCA_011057875.1 Pterocles orientalis | reverse complement strand
TTTTTTTTTTTTTTTTTTTTTTTTTTTTTTTTTTTTTTTTTTTTGTTCTTCTCAAGCCCTCTTCAGTTGGGCTTTCAGGAAGTGAAGGTATCTTCTCACCCTGCTGGTGACAGCTTAAGGTAATCTCTGCTTTGTGTGTTGCTGTGAAGTAGAAGTGAAGACATGGTTGTATATTGCATCTTGTCCACAGGTTGGTAAATTCAGATGTGCTAACTCAGTTGCTTCTGTCTGTTACCGTATCCCAAGATAACCTGGATAACTCTCCAAGGAGGTAATGTTGAGTTTTCTACTCCCATACTGCGAAATAAACCTCCCTTGAACACTCTTACAGTGGTACTCTAAAGCACAGCCTGTGCAAGATGCATTATTCTATATTTGGTAAAATGCTTTTAGTAACTCATTTGGGATAAAACCATTAGGCAAGCCCAGTTTAGAAAATGTAACTCTCTCTAATACAAATCAAATTCAGTATACCTCTGTGCTGTTACGACTTATGTAGGTTTCTGCTATAGTGAACATGTAGAAATCTTTTTTATATTTAGTGTAGCCGTTTCTTAAAGTGAAAGCATGGGTTCCGGATTTTTCAACCGGAGTGCTGTAGGTGTGAGGAAGAGTGAGAATGCAGAGAGCTCTCCTGCCTGCAAAGGAATAGACCATTAAGGGGAAAAGTGTTCCTGTACTGCCCACTTTCTGAATACAGGGGCTGCCTTTGGTCCGTGGTGGTAAGTATCCAGTTCAAGTAACGAGAGGTTCCTACAGGTATGTGCCTACGGGCATCTGATGCAGAGGGTTTATTCTGTCACTGTGTTACATGACATGGGCTGATAGGATTCTCTTAAAGGCCTTTGAGAATGGGAAAATTAACACACCCGAATGCTGGATTTCCCACCAAAGGCCATGAAGGAGTCAGCAGCCTCAGAATGGCAGGGATGCAATTCATTTTTTTGACGCTATACTTTTTCTTAAGGGCTCTAGTGTCAGAAATTTTCTGCTGAATGAGTGGCACTGTTTTACACGTAAGGTATTAGATAATGCCTGTGCATGGATAAATCAGGTTCACTGATAGCGGCAGGAAAGCCGCGTCAGAGTTTCTGTGCAAACTCTGCCGTGTCCCAGTGCTGGGTACAGCAGCTGCCGCGCTCCCAGCCCAGCAAAGGCTGTTGAGATAATTCTCCGAGGAGCACTTAATGCCATTGCATTAGGCTCAGTATGGGTATGAAAGGAAAGATGTAACGCTTGGCTTCTGGCATGGAAAATGTAAAACATTCTGTATCTACAGAATTTTGTTTTGTTCTGGTTTGATTGAGCACTGTAGTGCTACTTTTTGAAAAGTAGAGCTGGGTGGTTACTGTGGGTAAACCAGCGCAGTACTATGATGAACTTTCATACAGGAACCGTGTATGTACTTAAAACAAGGAAGGTGTTATCAGTTTTATAAGGTTTTGGTGTACTATAAAGCAGTTATTCTGCAGGCTTTTGCTCCTTGTTTGTTTTAAGGTTTCTGTTTCAGATAAGGTCGGTCTTTGTGTTTTGGAGCGGGCTGGGGAGAGCTCTGCAAACAGTGTTACTTTAAAGAGAAATTTGAGAAGGTGGGATGGGTGATGGAGAGATTGTCTCAGGCTCTAGTTTTGATGAATGTTTTAAGCCAGCGTGAGCTGGCGCGGCTTCAGAAAGAAGTCATCGTGCTTTGCCCTTGCCTGCTCAGTCCTCCCCCAGTCCGTCCCCTGCCGTCTATCAGTCCAGGTGTTCCTGCAGTGACATCTCAACTGGGGAGTTAATCCAGCTGAAAACGGGGGGAGGAAAAACAAAACAAAAAAACCTAACCATTTATTTCTGACAGTTCCCGAGGCTGGTTTGCTATATAGCTACACAAATAGCAGCCCAGGGAAGGGGGTGGTAATGGTCCAGAATCAAAGCCGTTTTGTGACAGGCTGGCTGAGATTGTTTTGTTTATTCATGTTAACATGCCAGGCAAACCATAGCTCTAATTTTTTTATATATATATTTTTTTTTTTTCCTAATCTTTCCAAACTCTTCCATTTGAAGTTTTCTGGAAAGCAGAGTGTCAGGCTCATGACAGCGCTGCTTTTCCTTTGCCACCTCTGAGAGGCAGTGATTTTTCTCAGCTTCTAGTTTCTGCCACTTCTCTGTCTCAGCCAGCTGCTTCACGTTTCCAGACGTGTGTGTTGCTGCTGTGCTGAATACCTGATTGTCATCTCGGAATAGTTCTTCCAAATCTGCACCTCAGAGGTTTTCTCTCATGGTTGGTTCAAGAGTCATAACTGTTATAGACTTTGTATACAGGGAAGAAAGAGTGAACTGAACTCCTGTATGTTTACTTAAACCTTTACTATCGGTGTCCTCCTTCCCAGCTGCTTTTTTATTACTCCCACTTTATTATCAGATCGTCATTCTGTGCACATTTTTGGACTGTGCAATTTCATACCTGCTTATGTGTTTGAACTCTTTTCAGACACAGGATGTTTTCTGCAGTGATTTTACTATTTACTCCATTTCTTTTTCCCTTGCTTTGCTCCTTTCCTGGTGCCTCTCTCCCATTCTTCTCTGCCAGACTTGCTCTTCTTTTAAGTTCTTCCTTAAACCTTCCTTCTCCTAGCAACCTCTCTTGTTTTCTCTCACCAGCGCTTGTTCAATTTACTGTTCAGGGGACAGGGTCTTTCTTTCTTGTTTGGAGACTTTTTGTTGTTTGAATATAGGCAACTGTTATTTATACATGGTCACACCATCCAGGTTGACGATTAACCTCATGTCTCTCAAAACTTTTGAATTAATATTTACATTTTCATTCTATGCCTAAATGTTTTTGTTTTTTTTTTCCCCCCAAAGTAAATATACTAACTAGATTATCTTTCAGTAGCTTAGTACAGATATTCTTTGCATATTTTATCCATCTGGTATCCTGAATAATTAAGAGTTGACTGTACAAGCGTTTTTGGGATGAGAAATGGTTTTTTTTACATCTTTTGGTTGTGTTGCACTGCATTATAAATTTACATGCGACTATGCAAATACTTTGCAACATCACACAAAGTAGGTTATTTACTTGAAGCCAGTAACACTAGGAATACAGCCCTGATCCTTTGAAGACCGTATTCTCCAAGGGCAGCGTTTTCAAAAGTGCTGTACTCTCGCTGCATATTCAGCTAGCCTGGCATGCTTTTGGAAATGTTCCTCTAGATGGGAATGACTGAAGACAATTATTAAGAAAAGCTACAGCATTAATTTAGGAAAGACTGAACTGTACGAGCATTGGGGAATCTGAAGGTTAATGTAGCTCACAGGTGTTGGATCCATCCAGTCTAACGAACTGTGGTGCCAGTCAGCAGCCCAGTTGCCCTAGATTTTGTCTAGAGTCACTGGAGGTAGAGGAGGGGAGAACTGGTACCAGAGGCTAATTCAGAGTTTAGGTGGGTCAGAAGGCTGCACGTCTGACCCTTTCACTTAACGCTCTGAAATCTGGCAGGCTAAATGTAACCCAAAATACCTGTCTTCTTTTTTAATAACCTGCCTAGGTGGGTTTGTGATGCTGAATCACTGCCGTTAACTTTGTCTTAACTGTGAAGATAGGGGTGTTGCGTGTGCTGGCAGGGAACTGCTGGAGAAACGTCCCGATTTACCTGGGGAAGGAGTGCGGCACTGCTTTTTGTCCTTAAATTGGGCATTTTAGAATACAGAATATAGAAAAATATAGTTTTATGAAACACAGATGTGCAGCTGTGTGCAAAGAAGGGAAAAAAACCCCACAGACGAAAATGCAATTCTTTTTTTGGACTTCTTTGCACAGACAAAGTTGCAAAATTAAGAGACTTTGGAAACTGGCTCTGTAGGATTTCAGCCTTGAGGTAAAGCTTTTATTAGAGTTAGAAGAAATTAGTTTTCTACAAAAGAATTGGGTTTGGTTATTATTTTCTAATTGTTTTAGTTCAGTATCGTTGGGAAAATAAATGTTTACTTTAAGCAATTAGTGCTGCCAGTCAGTTTTAATTAATTGCTAATTAAAATGGTGAAAGTTTGTAAAGCAGCAGAGATATAATCGTGATAAGTCGTAATCAGAAATCACTCGGTGTATGAAAATAAGGAAGGGGAAGTTTGTGAATTGGGTGTTGAACTGAAAGGTGGAAAACTGGGTTCAGGGCCAGCCAAATGCTATCGCCAGCCTTCACCCTGGTATCACTCCACTTCTATGTTCACCCTCCTTTTTGTCTTATCTCCACGTGTTTGTTATTCTAAGTGCTTCTGGGAAGTTCCCATCTCTTATGTAGCTTATACAGAACCCAAACACTGATAATTGCAAATATTTAATTTCATTTAGAACTTGGGAAAAATTCAGTTTAATATTTAGAATTTTTTTTTTCTTTTCAGTCAGATTTCCTGTTAAGCTTTGCTTTTTTGTTTGCAGCCAGCTGAATTGCTCTTGTTGACTACAGAGAGGTACTTTGTGTTTAAATATTTTATATATTTAATGGATCTGGTTTTAGTTTTTGTTAGAAACAAAAAGCATTTTAGCTTCAACTAAAAAAAGGTAATGCTTCATTAGTGGACAGCACAGCTCTTACGGATGTCAGATTTCTGCTGAGTGGGTTGCAGTCACGATTCCTTGGCATTAGTCCTCTTTCCACGGTATGGCTGATTTTGTAGTAAGCTTGTGAGAATAAGTAAAAAAAAGTTCTGAGGGTAACTTGCAAAAACTAACTAGCTACTAAAATAAAAACTAGACTCTTAATCTTCTCTGTGCTGCTTATATGTGCCTATATCTCCCAGATATGTAGTGGAAGAATTTTGTCGCAGTAGCATGAAATAATCTATTTGAAAGTTTGCTGATTATTGTAGATTGTCCAACACTAAAATAAAGATTTGATTTTTTTAGGCTTTTTGGGTGGTGGGTTTTTTTTTTTGTTTGTTTGTTTGGGTCTTTTTTTTAGGAGGGGGAACGACTCTATTGTAAATGATAGTTGTTATTTTAAAAGCATCTTGCACAATTTATCCCTGGATCTCTATATATAACTTTGGCAAATGGTGGTTTTGCCACTTGCTAAATGTTAATATTGAAAACCAAGGGGATTTTGTTGCACAGAAATGTTTTATGATTGCTGGAATATCTAAAATGTAGGTCTATCTGAAGGATAAATGCACGCTTGTTTTGGTACTTTGGGTTTTAGGTTTCTGGTACTATTTGTTTAATCATGAACTTTTGTTTCCTCTGGTGCTGCGAATGAGATCATTATTGCTGTGATTCATGCTGCGCTCACATTATCCACAGATTACTAGATTATAGAGCCAGAAAGGGAGTGTTCTGGCCACTCGCTCTGACCTCTTGCATCACGTTGGTCAAAGGATTCCCTTGAATTAAATCTTTTGAAGCCTTTAGACTCATCTCATTTTGATTTACGTTTCTAGTGATGCAGTCAATTGCATACCTTGGTGAAATTAGTTTAAAGAATGAACAGCAAAGGAAAAGCAGTTGAAATGTAATGTTTTTTCTTTTTCTTTCTTTTTTTTTTTAATTTAAATTGAGTGCATTTATAACCTAAGTCCCTTTGTGTCTATGTCCTGTTTTTTTGTACGTATATATCTACAGTATCAGTAGCTTTCTGTCCCTTTGAGAACTTTTCCATATGCCAGCAGGCTCCATATGTAAAATTATCATTGTTCTCTTTCAGCCTCAAAGAAAACATTTATCTTATGATTGTATAATTTTTGAATACATATTAAGTATTATCTGCGGTTTTCAGCTGTTGTTGTATGTTCTCCTGAACTGTTCCAACTCTGAAAAGGAGTTTGAAAACAACTGCCTGTTTTTACAACTACTTCCTGCTGATAATTGTGCTCACAATATTCACAGTAAAGGCCAACCCATTGCTACTGCATGACTCAAATTTCCCCTTTGCTTTTGCTCTGCTGTAGCAGCTACACGTCTAACCAGGGAGAGAGATTGCCGGAGGCTACCTTAAATGAAATCCAGAAATGCCACATTTTTACTGTGACCTTTGCTTACAATTTCAGTGGACACTTGAACTGACTTCTCTAAGGAGCAAAGCAACTGTATGTTAAAGCATCTATATCTTCAGATTGCTTCGGAGTTGCCCAAAGCCTGCAAGTGAATTTTGCAGCTTCTTAGCTCTCCTCTTGTGTTGTTATAAATGCATGCAGTGCTCTCTGGTTCTTCTTACTTGGACAAAAAGTTAGGTTTTTGGTTTTGGTTTTGTTTTGTGGTTTTTTTTTTCTCCCTCACAGGAATAAAACCTGAGCACTTGTAATGTGTTACTAAGTGTAAGTGTTTTTAACGGTTTGAGGAGGATGAAGGATACTTTGGTACACAGATTTCATCACTGTAACTGAAATACCTAGGATAGAAAAGCAGCCCTGTGGCTTACCTGAGACCTGAACCAGCATCTGGCACTGATGCTCTGCCTCCTCCGCTGTCTCCAGTGACGGCAGACTGGCTCTAGGACCACTCACTTGTTCACGTTGCTGCCTCAGTAACCTATGAGCTGCTTTTCTTTTGGTGTTTGTTTTTTTAAATTTTTTTTTTCCTAAACTGTGACATCATCTATCAGATATGAGTCATAATTGTAGTTTATCTCAGTGGTGAAGGTATCTCAGGGTGGGCATAGAGTAACCAGCCACTTCAAGTCGGTAACCAGCTGGGAGCATTTTCAGAACTAGAATGTTTCTCAAGCATAAAATTGGTGCAGTGATTTCTTCCTAGATCTGTTTGATGAGCTGACAATTATTATGGTTCATTGGCAATTGCATTGTTAAACTCTTTCCATTTTCTCCTTTCTCACTACTTTGACCAAAAAGTTGTGTTGATTTCAGTGTCGCTGTGTGTAGCCTTCTAAGCTGGATACTTTACAGATTGTTTTTGTTAGCATTTTCCTTACTGTGTTAAAATTTAAGATTATTTTAATGTCTTGCCTAATATTATCTATAATGGATTTGGTATTTTTTCAGAGACATACTGAGTTTTCAGCTAATTAAATACCTAGCCATAGTGTGCTTTTTAATGCTGAAATTAACTTTCACCAAATAATATTATTATAATGTGTTGAATTGTGTAACAAATTTGAACTACTAAATTAATACAATTTCAAATGCAAACCAAGGCTAGAAATGCTCAAGGATAAAAATTCTTAGTGAGGCAAATGTTTATGTATAAACTGATGACGTTATCTGAATTATTCTCCTTCCATGGCTGATAATATTAGGAGAAATGTGTACTGTATTACTCTGGCATACTTTGAGAAGAACATACGCTAATACTTGTGTTACCACAGTGTACTAAACTATACTGACGTGCCTGTATTTTTTTAATACTGGATTTCTTAACACATTGCTACATGCACAAACGCACGTACACCCCCACATACAGGTTTTCGTTGCCTGCCTCACTCTCTCTCTCTTCTCACTTTGACACTCCTCATGGTAAAACCGGAACCCTTTTACGATGTGTAAGCCACACCTGAGTAGCTGATAGGAGATCCAGCACGTGTTCATTGCTTTGATAGCAGCGAGGAGGCTACCTTTGCACCTTGAGCTTGATGGTGCTTGTTTTTTTTCCTTTTTAGATACTGCTCAGACAATGTATTTATAAGTGTGCTTACTTACAGTAAAATCTAATGGAAACTTGCAGTAGTTTTAGCTTTTTTTTTTTTTAGCTATTATGAGTTCCAGTTGTGCCCACAATGAGTAGTAGATGATGACCTAATATTTTAGCAGCAGCATAGGATACGATGGAGAGAGTGAAAACAAGGGTAACAGCTGGTTTGCTTGGTCAGAGGAAAGCAGCCAAAGCAGCTTTCTCCTCCCAGCTCTTTGACAGGTTCCTCATAGAAGAGGACAAAAGAAACTTCTTGCAGTTTTCTTAGTTTGCACTTCCATCTGTTTTCCTGGGATCCTGGGCTCCTAAGCTGGCATAGAAGACTAATGATGCTTTACCTTCTTAAATGAAGTGTAATAAGAGTATTCTATCTTGCTGCTATTATTGTTTTTTGTTATCATTGGGTCTTTCTTAGGCTGCAGTATATATATGGTGAGTATTGTAAGTCACACAAGGTGTTGGCTTGTTCTTTGAGATCATCACTCCATGTTGACAACTTGTGCAATAAATGCAGCGGGTGCTGGCAGGATTTTCTGGGGAGCTGCTGGCTGTTGTCAGAAGTGGTACATCCAGGTACCTGGTCCGTATTGGGTTTCTTTGACAGTTATACCTGGATTTATTTCTTCCTTTTTTTTGGGTTGTTAATGAAATTAAGAAATATTGTCACATTCAACAAGCATGTATATTCCTTGACTTCTTCACAGACATGTTACTTGACCTCAGTGACCTTCTTCAGGTATTGTACTTTTTTATTTTAAACTTCTGTTGAATTGTTAAAGTTTTAAGATTAATTGCAAGCAAAGAGCTGTCAGCGTGGGCTGTGTGGGATGTTTTAATTTCTCTCTAAAAATTCTGAATTGGAAAAGCACTGGGTTTGTAAATCTGAGTAACTGTTCAGTAAAATTAAATGTGAAAAATATTTTTTGTTTTTAATGCTACAAATAACGTATCAAGAGTTAGTATGATCCTTTCATCAGGATTCAGTGTCTTTGCAATGGTACAGGGTCAGATGTTGCACATTTTTAAAACAACAGTTGTTCAAGACAAATAACTGTTTTAGCAGGTAATACTGTGTAAATGGATTAGTGCACTACAGAGACGTGTTTTATAAAATGTATTTTAAGAGAAATACGTACTTATTCTGTATGTGGAAGAAGAAAGCTCTACTGATGTACACTGTATTACCCTCGTTCTCCATGTTACAACTGTTTTACATACAATGTGAGTAGGTTAGTTGCATCTATTTTTGTCCTCCCAGCTGTCTTGGTAAATGGCATCCCTCTGAAGACTATTTATTGCTTGAAGCAATCTGCTGGAATTGCAGCAATCAAATGAATCTTTAATTCTTAAAATTAGTAACTCTTTTTCTCTTTCCTAAACTCTTATTGGATTATTTTGATTGCCTATAACCAAATACTGCATGTATAGAATGGGAGGTTTATTTCCTTCTAAACACAGGTGATTTTTCATGGTGATTGTTCTGAAATAGATTGATCACAGTAATATGAAGAATAGTCACACAATGTGAAGAAGAAGAGGTATTGTATCTGTAAAAGAAAAAAAAAAGATGTATTGTCAGCAGGAACAGACAATATTGAATGATTTGTCTTTTCCCCTCTGTACATTCCAGCAGAAAAGGTGTCGAGATGGGGCGTATGAGGACCAGACAGTTAAAGAGGGGTAACTGAAGAGATGGGAGAGACAGAAATAGATTAGTTGCAGAGAAATAATCAACCCCGGAAAGAGGAAAAATGCAAAATTTCAGCAGTATGATCTGTATTTATGTATTCTACTGTGTGAAGACTTCTGATGTGCTCTACTTTATAGCTTCTTTAAGGTGAATCCAAGCAAACAGGAACCTTAAATGTTATTGTTAACTGTAGCAAGCCAGAAAGTCCTGTTTAAGAACATGTAAATGAGCTTTTCAGTTCCTAGCTTGATTTCTTCCCCACCCTGAGTTTGTTTTAAAAACCAACCAAGGAAACAAAAAACCCTAAACCAAACCAAACTTGGTGGCAAAACATTTATGGTCCAGGCAGAAAACATCAGTACATTCTGCTTTTTTTTAAGGACAGGTAACTGTTTTTCTTGGTAAAATGAAAAAGGTGTCAATTTTATATCAGAAAAGAAAAATCACATCTGAAAGTATAAAGAATCAGCTGCTGCTGAACTTCACCAACTCTTGCTTAGACGTTAATAGCAAATTCATTTTTTTAAAGGGGAGGGAAATCGTAAGCGTGGCCTCTTAGGCTCCGGTCTGTACTTCTTGTACAACCTCTCTTCCTGTCTTTATTGAGTTGTTCTGGGATTCGGTCAACCCATTCTCCATAAAAATAAGAACAAGCTGTTCCCTATAATGTAGTATGCTTTTAGAATAGCATTATGCTGCTAAAACTTAGTAATAGAGGCGACTAATTTTCACTCTGTTAGTGGCGGTCTGTTTCAGAAGTCCTGTCGGTTTTCCTCTTACGCTGATGACTGAATTGTGGGAGTTTGTCTCATTCCACTGGAGAGCTGCTACATTTCATAATAGATTTTGGAGCTTCAAAATTGCTGTCATCTTGGAAAAAGCAAAAAAAAAATTTTTTTCAATTGGAAGGGCAATTTCTTTTTTTTTTTTTTTTTTTTTTTTTTTTTTTTTTTTAAGTGAAGT
>WKFP01013344.1:0-28694 GCA_011057875.1 Pterocles orientalis | reverse complement strand
ATCTTCTTTTATCTTCAAGTGAAGTATGTCCTATGTCTTGGAAACCTCCTGTTGCAAGTGTTGTCAGATGCAGTATGCCTCTGGTACATTTAGACTTTAAAGCATTATCTGAAATGAATTGAAAATGTCCAGACCACTGCTACAAATCAGGCTCCTTCCTTGTGCGGAGCAGAGCCACGCTGCATATTGATTGAGTTGGAAGGACGATCAGTCATCAGCCTCTGACAGGGAAAGTACTTGCTTATATTTTCAGATACTGCATTTTACTTGCAAATACAGTCTTTAGAGAGGTCTGTAATCAAGCCTTTTGTTTGCTTTTTTGTTAGTCCAATCTAAGCGACAGGCCTTGCTTGTTCAGGAGAGTTGCGAAGCTCGTCCAGCTTTGGCCCAACTTTTGAACAATTTAGGTTTGTTCATCTGTTTCAGAGCACATCTTTCCTTGCACCTGAGGAACCATTTGGCTAAAGTTTTGATCTCAGTGTGGTGAAACGCTGCCTTGCTCATCCTTGGAAATTGTAGGGGGTTTTTAGTGTTTCGTAATCGCCAGTGTTGTGGTCTCCGCAATGTGGTCATAAAAGACTTTGGGAAGAGGTGTTGGCAGTGCTTTGATCTCCAATTTCAGCCTAGTAGAATATAATTTTTAGTGTGCCTTGTGGTGTGTCCTGCTGTTAAGATGTTAGACAGAGCCAGGCTCTTTATAGGAGTTTGCAGCAGGATGATTAGCAGCAACAGACATAATTAATGAAAATGAGATGCTTTGACTTGATGTTAAGAGAAGGTTTTTCACCAGGAGGATAGCCAAGTATTGGAACAGGTTGCTCAGAAGAGTTTTGAAGTCTCTGTTCATCAGAGATTTCAAGCTCCTGACCAACCTGGTCTGTTCTTGTAGCTGACCCTGCTTGGAGCAGGATGTTGGGCTGGAGACCTGCTGACGTCCATTCCAACCTGAACTTTACTATGACTTTAGATAAGGGAAGAGGGTGCACAAGAAGTGACAATCTTGCTTGATCTAGTCCGCCTTGGGTCTCTCTTCCCCTTCAAAACACAGCTCTCACCCTGTTCTTTTATCTTCAGTTTGTCTAGTCAAGTACTTTTTTGTCCAGAAGGATTTTTATTGCGAGTTATTTTTGGATGCTTGTTGTTTTTATTTATTTCTTATAAAGGCAGCATTGGCCTCCCTGATTCCTCTATGCTTGTTGCAAATTACTTTCTGACTTTCTTGCATAGATGCTATGATAAGGGTTCATTGTACTGCTGTGATGTTGGAGGAAGAATGTTAGGACTACCGCGTATGTGATTAGCAAAAGTAGACTCTCCCTTCAGAGTCCCCAGACTGAATGAAACGCTTTAAAGCGTAGCATGAGAGGAAGCTGCTTAATTTTGATTTGTGTCTCTCTTTGAATTGCAGTCTGACAAGCTGGGTTTGGTACACGTTTGTAGTTTTGTGTATTATCTTTCAAGGTTAAATATAATGTGGTTGCAATATGGATCAAAAAAAAAAGTTTTAGCGTATTGTGTGGAGAAGGGTAAACCAGAGTATTTTTAAAAGACTATACTCATTTGGTTCAGTTTTTAACACCCTTAATACCCTTTGTTCATTTAAAGTTATTAACATGTTGACTGCATTTGCCTTTATTGCCCCTATGCAAATTGCTATGTTGATTGAGTTAATTTAAACAACCTGGTTGGGACCTTCAGGCATTACTATACTAGAAATGTTAATAATGAATCAAATAACCACAGGTGCCTCTTTCCCCAGCAACAGACACTCTCCTTAAAAACTCATTTGCTTTTCATGCTTGCTTAATTATTTAGGCAAGCAGCCATGGATGTTTCACAGTGTGAATTCTCATCGTGTTCCAACTGCCCGGTCTTTGTCTTTCTAAAAGACGGAAGACCTTAACTACTGCCACCATTTGTATTATTTTTCCAGAATGCTACACCATGGTTTTGGAAAGCCTTGTTGGAAATTGGTCATAGTGAAAGGGTATTGATTTTATAAATGTATCGAACTTATGGTCAAGGAAAAACTTTCATTCAGTGATTGCAGCTTTAGTTTTTTGCTGCTGTCCAGAAAGTAGGGTGACCGGGTAACTGTATGAATGGGAATTCCCTCTTTCCCAAAGAGAGTTTAAAATTCTGCAAGGTGTTAGATTGATGGACAGCTGAATTCCCGTGTCACTGGAAAGGAGGTATTTGTTGTTAGTACTGAAAGTGGGAGTATATTGGTATTTGTGAACACATCAGGCATGATGTGAAAGCAAGGGGAAATTATGAAAGGATAAGAGTCCCTGTGGAAGTGTCCCTTTGAAATCAGTATCTGATGACTGACAGATGTGAAATGAAAAGACTGTGTCTCCAAATAATACTGTGAAGGGCAAAGAGTATAGCAAGTAGAAGGATCTTTCTATAAAGTTGTAGCTGAATAATTGGAAGCCATTCCTTCTCCAAATGCCCCTGTTAATTAATATAAAGTCTTCTGTAACAAGAGCAGAAATTAACTACTGGTAAAGGACAATAACTTACAGAATCTTAAGTTCTCCAGTAAAAACTTGGGAGTAAAAACATTGGGTTATTTTTTTCCTTGCCTTGTTGAGCATGTACTTTTTGTCTGAAAGATGTCTTCTAAAGAATGTTTAAAAAAAAAAAAGCAAACAACTCAGTGGCAGGTCCATATGTTTGTGAATTTATTCTGTTAAATGTGAACTGAATGTAAAATAATATGGTAAAAACTATCAGGGTATGCAGATATTTTAAAATATCCCCTCTGACAGAAGTTGTCACCACTCTCTATATTAGGTATTGATGTTCAAACCTAGGGATCGCATCAAGTTTAGCAAACATAGAGACATTAGGGAATGTAGTGACAGGATGAGGGGTAATGGATTTAAACTGGAAGAAGGCAGATTTAGACTAGACATTAGGAAGAAATTTTTTCCTGTGAGGGTGGCGAGGCAGTGGCCCAGGTTGCCCAGAGAAGCTGTGGATGCCCCATCCCTGGAGGTGTTCAAGGCCAGGCTGGATGAGGCTTTGAGCAACCTGGGCTAGTGGGAGGTGTCCCTGCCCATGGCAGGGGGTTGGAACTGGATGGTCTCTAAGGTTCCTTCCAACCCAAACCATTCTGTGGTTCTATGAAATGTTAATATCAAAATATACAAAGAGTACAAGTCTTATGAAAATGTATAGAGCAATTGTTACACTTTGACAATTTTGATTGGGGAGAGTTTTAGGAAATACTGTTTTTCAGTATGATCCTTTTAAATTAAGAAGGGGGGAAAGAGGCTGAAGTCGATGTGGTAAGCTTTAAAGCTGCATCAATTCAAGTCTAAGCCAGAGACATGCTCTTAGAAGGGCATTTTTGTTTATTCACCATTCTAAGGACTCGTATAAAATTAGATTTTATGAATGCAAATGTCATATGGTTCTAAATTTGGAGTGTTAAGCTTTTGATGGATTGGAGTATATGAATTTTTATAAGAAGTTCTTAATGAAGAAAGAACTAGAAATTAAAGTAGGCCTCTAAATTAATTATCTTAATTTTCTAAGTTTAATGGAGTGCAAAAAACCACACAAATGAGAGTAAAGAAAGACACTATCTATATGGCAATTATATATCTTATCTCATCTGTCGCTGTGTGTGTGTATGTGTGTGAGAGTAATAGCTGAAATTAGTGACAGCAGCATAAAATTTTAGTGAAAGGCTCTTCTGCTAAAGCCAGAAGTTCTTAAATACCATGTTTCAGCAGTTCAATGCCATTACAGATTTCTGAGTGAGCTTTATGCCATCTTTAATTTCCCATTTATGAGAAATGCCTCAGAACCTGTGAATATCTGGTAACTTTTGAAGATGAGAAGCGTGTTGTTCGAGAAGGCCTGAAGTCTCTTTTCCTACTCATTTGCCAGGAAAACTGGAAGCAATTAAATATTCCTCATTCTTTTTGTGACTTTACCCTGGCATTAAAAACGTGTGAGCTTCACGAGGAAAACGATATAGAGCACGTAATCCTGTACATTATACTTTCTTTCTAAATTGGTAGTAACCAGAAACTGCAAAGAAATGCACTTGTGATCAAAAGAAAGAAATTCCCTGATGTACCGTTTCTATTTGAATTTATTATTTTGTGTAAGCACACTGCCTACACCTTGAAGCTGGTCGTAAAACACTGATGATGTGGGTGAAGTGGAAGAGCAGGTTAGATTTAAGCACATTACATCTCAAATAGACCATGGACCCCAAGACTTTTAGTTAGGCCAAGGAGAGGAAGATAAACAGTCATCGAGCAGTTTTATTATGCATTTGTTTTTGCTTTAGATTTAATGTGGCACCCACTTTGATTGTTAGAACTTCACTTAAAACCCCTTCTTTATGCTTCTTCATATTTATTTGTTCTTTGATGATTGCATTTATGCAAAGTTTGCTTGGGAGGAGTTTCTTAGAGAGTGACATGGTTTGATAGGGATGAACACCAAGCATTTGGATGTCGTGACAAAAAAAAAAGCCAAAAGGAAAAAAACTTGTCTGCATTGGAGGGGTGTTTTTTTCTAGACTAGAATGAATAAATGAAGAGGTTTGTGAAGCCTCTGATGGAAACATCGTATGTACTTGGCTCCACTGGAGTAACTTTATTGATTTGTGCAGTGAAATCGTCCTTGCGGAACAAGATCTAAGTGATGAGGTTTAAGATTTATAGTAACTTAGTCGGCCAACTTAGAAGGCTGAAACTACAGCCAAACCCCCACTCTTTATGTTAATATTTTTTAGAGAAAAGGTCAAAACGAGCCATTCCAAGCTTGCAGTGAATCTAGAGGGTCTAAAGCCAACTGAAACACTGCAGATACTTTGCTGTAGTAATGTCTCTGTGGCTCATGGGAACTCACATGCTCTCGAACTCATCTGTGAATTGCCAGATTCAGTAGGTGCTTATTTTTCTGTATAAAATTCGGTGACTTATACTTCTTATTCAAAGGGTACATTTTGTTCACTTCCTTCCCATAGAATAGTATGTCTATGTTGTCTGGTACTTCAGGGAAAAAAAAGGGACAGTAAAATTTAAGGTTATACTTTTGCATCTTCTAGGCCAGTCCAACCATTGGTCAGACACAGCATGGAAGATATTCAACACTTCTCACTAAATATGGAATTAATTACCGTAGATCTTATAATGTACACCTGACTGCAGTCACTTTCAGGATACATGATCATTCTGAGGATTTCTTTGAAGTTCTCACTTTTAAAATTTATAAAATTTGAGAAAAATCCACATTAGGAACATTTTCCCATAAAGAAGAATGTTGAAGTGCTAGCTGAAAATGTGTCAGTATTTTTTTGTTGCTGTTGTTTAAATATGTATATTTGGTTTTGCTAGCTTGATAGAAGAGTGTATACACTTGGGAGGAAAGTTTGCTTTTAAACTAATATTGGTAAAGCTCTTTCGTGGAACTGAAAGAGAATATACCTAGTAACAGGGTTTTTTATTTCCATAGGTTTGCACCATAATCAACAACTCAGTTGTGTAATTGATGGCTTAGTAAACACCTTCACTGTCCTGGCATAGGAAAGAGAGGGGCAGTTCTGTTACATAACAGCAATAGAGCCTATGCTGTCCTTAAAAAAATATTTGTTTGGAGCATAGGAGGATGGAGTTTTTTATATTCTGACCTTTACATATGCCTTGGGGGAGCAAGGTGTTCATGGAGCTTCGTGGGAACATTTGGGGCTGATCGGGAACTGAAGTATATCCTGCCTTTCTTGCTGACCACAAAAACACATCTTAAGATAGTGAAAGAAAATTTCCTTAGACTTTTAAAATACAAATGTAGTTGCCTATGCTATAAATTGCAAATCAGAGTATGGAGAGTAACTCCTCCCCTCGGTTTACATCCTCCTGTGTGCAGCTGTGCGGGAGGGAGCGGGGCTCTGTTCCTGGCTCCTCAGCAGGTTTGGTGTGGTTTAGGGTTTTTCTGAATTTTTTTTTTTTTTAAATGTAGGGTGATCTGGGGCAATAGCCAAACAGTAAGAAATGACAAATAACCCTTAGGGCATGTAGCACCACCCCTTGCTTTGGTGGAAAAGTTTGGTGTGTGCTTGTGCAATACTTAATTATCTCTCTTCACATGATCATGCAGAGCTGAAATTTGCACTAACTTGTGAGTATTTGCTCAGGTTTTGTTACGTGACAAGATAAATGACACTTTATATATACTGATATTATAGTAAAGTCTACTTCATGCTTTAAGATGTTAGGTAGCAACTGAAAAATTGTCCAAGTACTACGGAGCAACACTGAGCCCACTGAAGAACATGATGAACAACTTTTAATTTTTTTTTCAGTATAAACTTATGCTTTGATTTGCAATGGTAATTTGTGCAGCTTTTGACAAGCACCAAGTATTACTGTATACCTATGAATATTGCTTGTATTACTTGATTTTTTTTTTAAAGCAGGTTGTTTAAGATTTTAAAAGTTGGGTTTTTTTTCCCCTTTCCACATAAATGTTCTATTAAAAACATTTGTGGTTTAAGATTTAAATAATGTTTTTTTTGTCTTCTAACAGGTGAATGTTTATGTGCTGGGAAAGACTTTCCTTCTGTTGGCCAGAGAACTCTGCATAAATGCTCCAGCCATAGGTATTTTTTTTCACAAGTTGACTTTTTAGTATTTGAATGTGTTTTCTGCATGGTTACTGAGAGGTGTGTGTGTGTGTGTGTGTGTGTGTGTGTGTGTGTGTTGATACATAGTATTGTGTGCTAAATACCAAAGTGCTAACTTAAAAACGAAGCTGGAATCAATCCAGACAGAAGAGCATTGCTGACTATGAGAGTCTGTTCTCTTTTATGTAAGAGTTTTTTGAAAACTAGATGCTATTTTGTTTTACAAATAATTTTGTTGCTTTTTCCAAGAGTAGTTTAGGCTATACTAAGACAATGGGCTGATGTATAACAGATTTGTGTGTCTGCAATCTCACATAGGCCTGTCAGACTTCAGTTCCAAAGAGATGCAACATTTGATAAATATTTGCCAAATTTACTATCTGTCCATCATCTGTAGCTGAGCTGTTCAGTGCTTGAAATACCAAGCAGCTTGATGGAAAATGAGGAGCAACTTTTTCCAAGCATGTGAATAATTTTTTGATTTAATCACTGCAATTGTAACACAGTGATAGGAAGGTGGGTTTTAACCTGTCAAAAGGCTGAAAAACCTATTGTCTCGGCTGTAGCTTTTAAGCCAAGGGAATTCATGCCAATTCCAGTGAAAAGAGTGCATTTATAGAGAGGTCTTGTGACTGTTACCCACCTCTGTGCAGGAATTGTCTTCCTGGATCTTTACCCACTTTCACCCAACTCTCCTTCATCTGTATTGAGAGTTGGATGTCTGTGTTCAGGAACAACACACAGCCCTTCACATGTACTCAGCTGGGCATCAAGGTTGTATGTGGCAGCACACAGCTATCTGCCATCATGGTGCGCTGGCTGTGTTTGCAGAGCTTGATGTCTGGTAAAAAGTTCTTATTTTCCATTACTTTTTTTCTTTCACTAGCATTGCAAAAGTTGACAGGCAGAATTTGTATTGCAGCTTAGCTTCAAGGTGAAAATTAATGCAGCATAGGAAAAGGCAAATGGAAAAACCTTTCTAAATTAAATGTACAGGTACTTGTTATACATGGAAAAAATACTGGTTGAGACTGCTGGTTGTTCTTTATGAGGTTATATGAGAAGAGCAATTTATAAAAACTGGTATTTCTAATGGGCTTATCTGTAATGATTGTCAGACACTTGAGGAAAACACCTACTTCTATCAGTCTTTAAGAAGTGAAGGCTACTAGCTATAAAACGACTGCAGATAGGTAGAGGGGACTATGTTTTTAGCAAAAATAGAGGGGGAAGGAAAGATGCAGCAGCTTTTGGTGAAGGTGGTTTATTTCTAATTAGGAATTTTGAGTGAAGCTAAAGACTATATTGCAACTCTTTTGAGGTCTGCTCATCAATGGGAGGATGGGATGTGTATTTAGATCATGGCTGCCAGTATGACAGCTCTGGGCTAAATCTGTGATAAAACCTGTCACTGCATTAAGCTTCATCTGTGCATCTTGACTCTGGCTGTTCAAGTGGGGTGCAGTTTGACAGGTGCAAGTGTCAGTGTTGCTGGTTGCTGGGTAGGCTGGAGGTTAACACACATGATGCATGTGAAGGGGCAGAACCAGCCTTCAAATATAACCACAGGATTATTTTGATCAACTTTGATTACACTTAGGGCTTGTCTATCTTAAGCTTAGGCAACACACAAAAAAGCCCCTGAGCTTTCACGTATGTCAGCTCCCTTTTTCATGAAGGAAAATCAAGGCTGCTGCTGGATAGTCTCACTTACCAGGAAAGGGAACCTTCATATTTGTCATGATAGCTAATACCCTGCGTAGATGCACACAGGGGACAGACTACAGTATCATCACCCCCCCCCACCCCCTTACCTGTACATGAATTAACAGACACAAACCATAAATATCAGCAATGATCAGGTACACAGGATTTAGGGCAAGTAAAAACATTTTATATTTCACAGATTTGTAAACTGCTCTAGTTTAGAACATTCTGTTTAAGTCAGCTGCAGTCTGCAAGTTAGTTATCTATATACAAAATAAATGCACAGTACGTGCAAAATTTAACATTTTTCTGCTTGTTGCAGTCTTAATAATTAAGTCAAATAGCTTATGAATAAATAAAATAAGATTAAATTCAAGAGCATTCCTTCACTTATTTGTATAGCCTGATGTAGCAGATAGGTAAGTAGCGCAACATTCCATACTGCTGCAAAGTTCATAGTAAAACTGAAAAATCCCTTAATGTGCATCATTGCAGTACTGGAATACAATCAAGGTGAAATGCGTCATGCATAGAAAATGAGCTCAGGTATTTGTCCTCCTTGTACTCCAGTTCCATTAGTACTGTCCGAGGAGCACTGGAACTGGAACGTCACTTTCCCACACTGCACTTCAGTCATTCCCTCTTGCCCAAAGTAACTGAGTTCATTACCATCAAGAATAGCACTTACATTGTAAAATGTGTCTTGCTCAACCTGCACAGGGTGTTCAAACCACACAGAAAAAGTGTTACTGGAGCCATCAGAGGTAAATTTTGTCAGATTTTGAGCAAGGACAACTCCTAAGCGTTTCAGTTCAATTTTGACGCTGTATTCAGCTTTGCCACAGCTCGACCCATACAATCCCAGTCCTGCTATAAATATCCGTTTGTCTACAGCAAACTGAATACTGTCACACCGCCCTCGGTACCTCCACTGATTGCTGCGATATGCAGACGACTGAAACCGATGGCATCGCTGGGGTACAAGTCCTTTTCTTTTTGTCAGCGGAAACTCTAGTTTGGGTTTATTCGCAGCAGTGTACCATAGGAATATGTTGTGAGTTTCCTCAAGGGTGAGGATGTCAGACTGGGCAGCTCCGTTGGCAAACTCTTCCAAAGTCATGGTTGGAATCCGCACCAAGTACAAAGCTTTTCCTAATACATTCCTCTTGTTGCGCGGCGTAACTGGCAGCCCTTGCCTTTTGCATTCAGCCTCTGCCCAGTTGAGAACAGCCTCAAAAACTACCACTTCCTTGGTGTTGAGCGCCTCCCGGGTTACAATGATCTCTAGTGTTTGTTGATCTATCTCACAGAAGCCCTCTGACTTCAGTGCCATTTCTGCTTGAGCATCAATCACTTCCCAGCAGCGCTGCGTCAGCTCTGGCTCCTCGAAGAGCCTGCTCTGAGACAGCAGGACACAAGCGTTCTTCGCTTCTAAACTGGTTTCCAGAAAATTGACGCAAGCCTTTGCTAGGGCCGGCACGATGTACTTCTTGGCAGCATATAGCGTAGCCAGAACTGTATCGGCTTCCAGGTCTATTTCATCACTATACATGTATCTAGATGGGGAAAAAAATAGTTTTTTAGAAAAAAAAAATATATATATAGGCCATGAGAGATTGATCTAGTCATCTTTGCTGGCAGTGAATCTGACATTCAGTATTTATCAGCACTTTAAGTAAACAGTAATAAGTGCATATTGCACAATGCCAATTAGGAGATGTATATTTTATAAGCTACTTTGATTCTGTCCACGTAATTAGTAGACTTGTAGTGGCCACTTACTTTAATAGGATTAGAAAGGCTGCAGGTTCCACATCTGGTATATGGATTTCAGATTTGACCTCTGCGAGATCGCCATAAAACATAGCGTAGAAGACAGAGCTACCAACTGCCAAAACATACTGGAAAATAAAGAGAGAGAAGCCTTAGTAACGTCGATGGGTAATAGCCGAGCGTGCTGGCTTTCGATAAGAGCTACACTTAGGGAAAGTTAAAAACTGCAGCGGAGGCAGAAGACTGCCTTGGACTGCTCCCTTTAATTGCAGTGTATGGGAATTACTTCTGGGATTAGACGAGCGCTGTAATTAGAAAAAAAAAATAGAACCTAGTTGTAAGGCGGGGGAGAAGGCAATATATACACAGCAGTATTAAGAAGCCAAAAAATTATCTGCACAAACCTTATGGGCAGGAACTTTCTTGGATGCCCCCGGCGGGCCCACGATGAAGTGAACGTCAGCCATGAGTTCGTTATTGAACATCAGCGCGTTCCTGCAACCGAGGGGAGGGGGGGAGAAGCCCCGTTAGCCGCGGGCAGCCCCTCACTGGCTGCCCCAGCCCTGAGTCTCCGTCCCCCGTGGGTCCATCCCGTCCCGGGGCAGCCCCAGCCCCTCACCTCACGCGTGGCCGCAGGTGCGCGGGGCCGGGCCGGGCACCTCTCCCGCCCCTTTCCCGGGGAGGGTCCGGGGGGGGCCTGGCCCTTACCTCTCCCGCAGCGTGGGGTGGAAGGACTGCCAGTTGGCGCTCTCCAAGTTGTTGTTGTTGAGGTTCTGGAGCTGGGGCGGCGGGGGCGGCTGGGCGCTGTGCTGGAGCTGCAGGGCGTTCTTCTTGCTGTTGGCAGCGGTGGCGGCGGCGGCGTTACTGTTGGTAATGTTGGTGTTGGTGCTGGCAGGGTAAAGTTCTGCGGCCATCTTCTTCTTCAGGGACAGGGGTACTATCTCATAGCATCCTGGCACCTTGCCGTTTGACCTCACACTCTTTTTGGACTTCTTTAAGGTCTCTGGAAGCAGAAGAAAAAAAGTCAAACACTTCATGATCCTGCCATTGAGGCAACCATGGGGCAGTGGCATGAGCCAAGAGAACTAACAAATCCCAAATGCGAGTCCCAGTACCGGGATATTTTGTATGCTTCTAGATGCAGGACGGCTTTTTAATTTATTTATTTTTTTCGGTTATAAGCCCGACGCACCTTTCCGGGGGGAAAGGGATGATGCTGTATCGGATGGGTGCCAGCGCTCACCTTGGCGTGAAGGGGGGGGTCCCAGCCTCCACGGCACTGCCACGATTGCAGCGGGGCTGGCAGGCAGTTCCTTCCCCCGAGGAGGAAAAAAATAATAATAAAAAAAAAGCAGCCAAAATCCAGCAACAAAACCCCACAAATCCAGCCGAGGCGGTGGGTCAGCAGTGAGAGTCGATCCACAAATCCTCCGAGTGCAGCAGCCCGGCGAGGGTGAAGCTCAGCCAGCCGCCCGATCCCCGCTCCGCTCCGTCCTTCCCCGCCCGGCGGGGGCACATCCGCGGCGGCCGGGCCGAGGCGAGGCGGCGGCTCTCTGCAGTCCCACACTCCCGGGCGGCCCCTCCGGTCGCCGCCTGCTCGCACCAACTTTCCTCCTTTCCCCGCGGCGGCCACCGCCACACGGCGCTGCTTCTCCGCGCTGCTCCCGCCCGCGTCGGGGGCGTTGCTGGCCGCGGGGCGCCCCGGCTCCTCCGCGGCGGGCGGGCGGCGCTGCCCTCAGCGCTCCCCTCACGGCGGCGGCGAGATGCGGCTCTGCCGGGCCCTGCCTCCGCCTCCCGCCCTAATAGGCAGCCGCCGCGCCGCGCGTCACGGCCGCCCGCGCCAATGGGGAGCGCCGGGGCGCGGCGGAGGGACCCGCCCCCCAGCCCCGCCGTGTGTCAGTCTTCCGCGCGACCCGCTGTGGCCCCCGCCCGTCCGCCCGGGGGCGCTGTGCCCGCGGCACAGGACGCGGGGGCGCGTGTCCGCGCGCAGCGCCCAGCACCGCCGTGCCCGCGGGCAGCGGGAGGGACCCCGCGGTCCCTCTGCCGCTCTTTGCCCCCGCTTTCACCCCTCCCGCCGGATTACGGCAGCGGGGAGGACACGGGGGACCGGCGGAGCGGGGGCGGGCGGCCCTGGGCGCGTACCGCCTTTCCCGGCCGGCCCGGGCGGGGGCGCCGCCGCGCCGCGCACCGCCGCCGCGCAGCTCCGCGGGGGGACCCGCCGCCGCGCTACCCCGCCGGGGCCGGCGCCTGGGGCGGCTGCGGGCGCTGGGGCACGGCCGCGGCGGAATTACTGAAGTCAAGGAAAGTTGGTTTTTTTTTTTTTTTTTTAACCATTTTTTTTTTCGCAGCCCCGAAGCCGCCGATCCGCGGTTGTGCGGGCCCTGCCGGCCGGGATCCCCGGCTGCGGGGACTGACCCCCCCCGGCCCCCCCCTCCGCGGCCGGTCCCGTGGGGGTGCGCTCCCCTCCCCGGCCCTGCCGTCCCGGTTACCTGTTCTGGGGAGGAAGTCACTCTTTTACAGTTTCCGATAATTTTTTTTTTCTCTATTCCTGATAATGACTGTGGCATCTAGGTGATGCCAAAAGTCGCAAGTTCCAAATCGTCAGTGGGACAAGGAGAGAACAAAAAGTCTTCCGGAAAACACATGAACCTTTCCTAGCAAGAAAACCATATTTTTTTAACTGCTCCAGACCCCCTCAGTGCCCGTTGGGGAAAGGCAGCGGGGTTTGCCCTACTTGAGCTTTCTCACTCATTTCCGAGAGTTTCGGTCCCAGGGGGTCACTGGGGAGAACGATGCCCTTGGTACGTTGGTGCTTCTTTAGTACACGTGGAAGGAATCAAGGTGTTTGAGGTATACAACTTAAAAAAAAATTTTTTTTCAATGTTTGCATCAACGCGGGACATGTTTATGTTAAACTTGGCCCTGCATTTAATTTATATATCGGTAGTATTATTTTTTAGCCATATATGGCCTCTTTAAGGCTTTTCACTTCAAAAGTATTCATTTTCTGACTGCTTGGTAGCTTCAGAATTTAAATTAACGACAACGTGCAATGTTTTGTCAAATGACCTGTGGGCATGAATGCCAGCAGAAGTGTCTGAACAGCTACAATGCAAATGTGTGTAAATGCTCCCGAAACTGTGCTTGGAAGAGAAAGCTGTGAATTGCCTGGCTGTGCTCCCCTCCAGCTCCCCTCTGGCGCCTGGAGGAGCTGAAGTTGGGCCCTCTTGGAATAAAAAGAGATGGGAAACCAAACCGGGCATTGCTTTCTAACATCAGATGCGTTAATGTAGAGTGAAGAGGGAAGTTTAAGTATATGTTGAATGAACAAGAATATCACTTCTGAAAGGGTTTTTTTAGTTGTATTTTGGAATTGGTCATTTCTGTTGTACAATTTTATAAAATCATACTTTTCCAAAACCTGCAGTTGTATTAATACGTGTTTTTACAATAAAGTAGTTGAAGCGGGGTTTCCTTAAGCTGTTCTAGATAAGACAATTCATTTGTCACAGGGATCTGTGACAGATCTGTGTCTGCCAGGTGAGTGATTTTTGGGGTCATGCTTAAGGAGGTGACCACACTCTGGCATTTCTTCGGTTTTGAGGGAGATGTGTTTAGAAGTTCTTGTGTGATAAATGCTTTCATTTAAATGCTTCTGCAGGGCTGACAGGCGTAATCACCTACAGTGTGATCTCGGTAATTATGGATAGCAACAGGGCATCATTGTTAGAGCTTGGTGCTAAATTAAACTGCTTTGATTAATTGTAAATCCCGAAGATTGTTCCAGTGTTTCGAGCTGAATTTTCATCTTTATCTGTTTAAGTGCCCACATAGGGGATCAGCTAAGGAAATTGAGTAGAGACTAATAGTTAACAATTTACCGTACATCATGGATTTTCGGTCAAGTGATAAAAGGCTGGCAGGAAATGAGAAATTGATACCTCAAATAAGAGTAAACATGTGTTAAGTGTAGCTTTTACAAGATTGTTTGATAAATTATAAATTGGTTTAGGCAAAGCACAATCTGTACTGACGTATTTCGGCTAGTTTGCAGCTGATAACACCGACACTTGAAATAAGTTTATACATCTGGAGGCAGATCCGTGGCTGATGTAAATTGTCATAGCACTGTTGACATTAATTGAGTTCCAGCAATTTATGCTCATGGAGAATAAGCCTCAGAATCTGCAATAAATGACATTTTGTATTTGTGGAATATGGGTCTGAGAAGGAGCTGGAATTAACTTTAAAGGCATGGGATTTAAGCAAATGCATTTTTTTTTTGAAGCTTGTTTTGTAGATAGGTGTGAGGCGAGACGTGCAAGTTACCTTGTTTGTTACTTTGCAAGGGATGTTAAAAATTTAGTGGCTAAGTTACATCCTCATTCTGCAAAAGCTTTTGCAAACGCTTAGCTCTGTGCATCATGTCGCTGATGCCAGCGACACTGCTCATGTGTCAGAATCTGCGTGTGCAGCCTTGGACCCTGAAAAGCATGTGAGAAAGGTCTCTTGTCTATAAAGCAAGAAAGGATTTTGTTTTAGCTTAACTAAAAAGGTGCCTCTAAAGCTTAGTGATCAGAGGATCTGGCCCAGCAGTGCAGTCCGTGTTGTTTGCTGGAACATGAAGCAAACCAACCACGACAGCCCTGCGGCACTGCTGCTCAAGTACCGCGTTTCCTAAGTCAAAGGTTAGGAATAGAAATAATTATAGTACTTTCTGTTGCAGATCCGTGTTTATATATTCCTCGTTTTGCACACATGCTTGAGTTTGGGGATAAGAACCACGAGGTGTCCATGACGGCTCTCAGGCTGCTGCAGAGGATGAAGCGGGATTGGATGCACACCGGCCGCCGGCCCTCGGGGCTCTGCGGAGCAGGTATGGCAGGTGCTGGGTGTATCTCTTCCCCTGCAGCGGGTTGGATGGGTGAGTCTGGGAGCTGGGAACAGATGGGGACTTGCTTATTTCCTTGCTGATGCCGTTTTCTCTGGGTTTTGTGCTATCAGGCACCTACAGGTTATATGTGTCTTCACTGAAATTGTTTTTGAAACTCAAACTTCATTTTTGCCCTTGCTTCTACCTTACTTACTCAGATCCTTTGTATTTTACATTTTGGATTTTTTAACCTCCTTTCTGGTGATCCTCTCAGCCCCACTCTCTGCAAGCTCTAGCTGCTAAAAGGTTTTTTTGTGAGCTAAAATGACACCATTAGTGAAAGCATTTTGATTTGTGTCTTTATGGAGAGCCTTATGCAAGAAATGCCCTCTTTGACCTGTTCTGTGAAATTATTTTCCGTTCCTTCTTCATCTTTTTCCAAGATCCATTGCTGTCATGATGCTTACAAAAAACCTGCAGGTTTGGGAGGGCTAGGTTAAAAGGTAGTCACTACCAGCCAGTGAGGTCAGAGTAACGAAGAGTGTAGATAGTCACCAGAGTTCACAGAGATGCTTTATTTTATTTGAAAGATCTTATGTGTCCCTGTTGGAATGAGAAATAGTGCTCAAACCTTAGGGAACCCAGGACTATGCAATCTTCTTGAAATTTCTAGCATCTTTTTGTTAATAGTACTTTCTTATTGCACACTGCTAAATATTTGAGTATAGACTCTATGGGAGACCAGTCTGGTCTTTGATTCACTCCACAGGCTATATCCACACAAGCAAGAATTTGATTCAACAGACGTGGATCAATAGATTGAAGCAGGTGGTGCTGAGTCCCCAGCATCCATCCACGCAATGTGCAGTTCATGTGGTTTGCTGTGGACTGGGTTTAGTTTGGTTCCCTGGCCCAAATGTCCGTGCCACGCATTGTTTGAAGGAACAGTTCAGCCCCTGCTGTTCCCATTTGCATGCGTAGAACTGTTCTACACACGGAGCCACTGCACAGTGAGTGGGGGTGATGCTTCAAAACGGAGCTAGTGCTCTGAATCAACACACTAGTGTAAATGCAGCCAGTACTAGTTATCTAGCTATATAGAGGGACTTGCATGAGAACACTTGGGACATTGATAGTGGTGACAGCAGTGAGGATAACAGCTTCAGTGCTTCGGTTCTGGCTTCTGGAAGAGTTAACTAGAGATCTTTTTATTCAGGACTAGTAAATTCTGCTAAAAAAATGATAACTTTGAAAATATCAATCAGATGTTCTTGTGCTGTATTCAAGTAGCTAACCATGGTTTCGCAAATGCTAAAGGACAGAATTTTTCAGGGTGCAGTTTGCAATTGGCTTAGTTTTATTTGGTTGGAAGCAAATTTTGTAAAGTCAAGTCAATCACCTGTATTCAGGGAGACAGCTGAGCATAAGCATTTAAAGCTCTTTAGCTGAAGGCAGGGACAAAGAGAGGGTATAGTTATCTGCCTGTTTTCTTCAGGAAATTTTCCTTTTTTTGACATTGACTTTCCCTGCGTATTTTCTAGCTCTGCTAGTGGCAGCAAGAATGCATGATTTCCGACGTACTGTTAAAGAGGTCATCAGAGTGGTCAAGGTTTGTGAGTCTACATTAAGGAAAAGGTCAGTTCAGTTTTACTGCTTTTATCTTTCGTTTATAGTCCTGAAAAGTGGTGTAGTGTAAAAGAAATGTACGTTGGAGAAAACCAGGTTCTTTTCCTTTTCAAAAGTGCCAAGAATAAAATAAGTACAACATGTTTTATCTCGTCATTTTTGAGTACTAACACCTGCCTGTTATGTAAGGCCTCAGATGCTTAGCAAAGATGGTAAGGAACACTGTGTGCATTTAAAAGGTGAAGAGTTGAAAGAAAAAAAATATTGGGTCGGAAATGTTAACAGTGTTGTCATGTCCTCAGAAGAAATAATTGATTGATTCTCAAAGCTGAGGCTGTACTGTGAGATATTTTTTTTTCATTAATCCATAATACAGTGCCGGAAAGTCCTGTCCTTTAGCTGTTGTTGAATAGAACTTTTCAAAATATTTTGCTGAAATATTCATTTTTTATAGTGTTGCATTGCTAATAAATTGAAGACAGTGCAGTGAGTCTAATGGTAAATTCGCTGAACGGGTCCAAAGTGGAATTATCAGCAGAATGTGAGCCTGAAAGTGGGAATTTCCCAAGAACCTTTGGCATGTTGGTTTTTTTTTTAAGATTTAGTCATATTTTCCATATTTTTGATTATGTAAGCAGTCACCCAGTTTCCCTCATTTTAGTTTCAAAGTTGGAACATTTTCTTTCCCTATAGGTTCAGTAGAAAGTGACCTAACTGTGAAACACCATGCTTTCCGTTGCCCCCAGTTGGAAATTTCTGTGCCACCAATGTATTTTCAAGTTTGTTCTACCAACAAAGCCTCACATGATGTCTGTCTTTCTCTCCACCTCACTGAGATCAGCTTAAGCACATCCAGCTGAGTTTAATATTTGTTCATAATATTAGCTTCTTAATTGTGAAAAAAAGTTTGTGCTCCAGATCTTAATTGTGGAACAGGAATGATGGTATTTCCCTACCGTCCATCGGTGGTATAGAGATAAAGTCTTTGAAGTGCTTTAATGTACTCGAACAATAAAGATGGGGCAGTAGAAATGCCACTTTTTTTTTTTTTTGGTCAACAGGTCGTGTATTTTAATGTGCATTTTGCATGATTAATGATTTATGCACCCACAATCTACCTCAGATGCTTTGGTTAAAGAGTTAAAGAGTTTGTTCTTACTAAGAAAATAAGCATAATAAATTAGACTTGGAAGGAAAATTAATTTGAGCAATTGTTTCAAGTGAAGAAATCTTACTTCAAAATTGATGCTTTGAAATGTTTACTCAAGTCACACACATCAGCTAAAGTGACAGCGTTATTTACTTTGACAGGGTAAACGTGACAGCTGAATTATTTTCAGGCAGCTATAATTACAACTGTATTTATCACGAATCTATAAATTTGATTGATGTTTTTCAAATAAGAGCATGTTATATAGTATTTAACGAAGGCAAATAAAAAAGTACCTTTGAATGACTCTTTCTGCACTCCAGTTTTTTTCTTCTTCTTTCAAGAATTCCTCTCTAAATGCCATCGAGTAGAAGTTGTCTAAATTAATATGCACTTGCTTCATGTTTTAAGAATTTCTTTGCATCTCAGTTTGATGTACAGTTTTATTTCCTTTTAATTATTGCTGTAGTTACTCCGGTTTGTAAAGAGCTACTGCTGCTTTGTGTGTTGTGAAGGTGTTGAGTGTAGTTGGGTGAACGCTCGATAATGGACAGCGTTGGATGCTGCGCTCAGTGCTGGTGGCTTTGTGCTGCCTTGAAGTGGAACCAGGCAGGAGTCCAGATAACACTGAAATATCCAACCTTTCAGGTTCTGCTGTATGGTTTCATTTAACTCCCAGTTGGCTACATGGCGGGGAGGCACAGACCGTTGGAGATGAATTTGCATTCTGCGATGATGGATTTCCATGGCAGAAATCTGCAAGGGAAGGGGCACACAAGGTGCCTTGCGGAGGCAGTCCGGCAGCCTGGGGGACAGGGCTGTGTCTTGGCTTTCTTTTTAAGAAAGCCCTGCTTGGTTTCCTGTTTTGGGAAGAACCTCAGCGAGGGATGGCTGCCCTTTCCTAAGAAGGGCGCGATTTCTGATCCTGTGCGATGCAGCTGGTGTGAGTGACTGTGTAAAACAGGATTAGTTCAACTTCTTGTCCACCAGTTGGAGAGCACCAAGCCGTATGTGCCCATAGTCTATCGCCTTTTTCACCACTGTATATGGAAGGAGTAGCTCTGAGGAGGAGGTTCACAAAAATGTGACGTACCTTCAGGTCATAAAAATGAATGACCTGATCGTAAAGGGAATCTGGTTTGGAAAAAAAAAGCAACAAAGCTTGGCCTGTGGATGCTGTCACTCATATTCAAATCAAGAGTTCTTAATTTAATCTTCTGTTTGGTTAAAACCCAATGTGTTTAATATATGTGGGTTTTTTGTAGGATCTTGGTAAGAGAAGTTTGTAGTTGCTTCACAGGGCCTTCTAGCGTAGGGCCTTCTAGCTTTATATTTTGAAGAACACAATTAAAATGTAAAGCTTGTTGCTGTTGTTGAAAGCGAATGTATTAAATATTAATAAGTGCACTGATAATTCTATCTCATTTCCAGTCTAATTGAAATTATATTAACTTATATATCACTTCATATATTCAAAGTACTGTACAAATATTAACTAATTAGTCAAATTGTTATTTTCAGTGTAATCACCTGTAGAGATAGGAGAAATTAACTTTTATAAACCCAGCCCTTTTATTTAGTTTAATCCTCACATTTGTGCCTGTGTTCAATGCACCTGTCTTTGCTGCTGCCTTTTTAACCTTTACATATTCTGCCTCTTCATCTGCTTGTTCACCTATTACGTACTTTCTCTGCATACTAAATTCTGTCTTATCTGCAGTGAGAATAATTTTTTGTGATTTTTGTCCATTGTGCATTATCTAATACTGTGTGGCCCTCACGCCTATTTGAAGATCTTAGGCACTTCTTCAATAGACATAAAAAAATAAAAGCAGTTTATCTTTGTTAACAATTGCATTTTACTTCTTTAGCTTACCCTCTTTATCTTTAAATTGAGCTGCTTTTTACATTAAAAAAAATTCTTCTCAGTTCCATAAAATACTATCTGTATAAAAACCTATTTGTGATGAACTTCAGAAGAAGTAAAGCTTCATTTAGAAGGAATTGGAATGAAAGGCCAGAATGTGCTTAAAGGGCTAATTTTTGAGGTGAATGTTTTTTCTCACAAGAATATATAGCTCACGTAGACTTGTCTCAAGCTGGGTAGATGTGTGTGAGCACAGGCGAAGCGAGGACCAGGACAACATGCGAGTCCAGAGTCAGGATTGGAAGACCCAGTAACAGGGATGCTTGTGGCTGAGAGGTGGCTACGAGGTTACGTTTCCCAAAATACCGAAGCCATATCAAGGCCAGGACTGAAGGGAAAGGCGTGAGGAAGCCTGTGTCCAGCTGTGATCCAAGTAAAGGTGTGCTAAAATCCTGTGAAAGGTACCTGATGAATTGAGAGCTGTGTACCTGAGGTATGTGAGCACAGAGATGGGTAGAGGATGCTCGGTACATCAGAGCTGTGCGAGTGCTCTTGGTTGAAGTGCAGTATGGAGAGAAGCTTGCAGAAAGCTGGGCGAGTTACCTCGTGTAAAGGAGCTCGTGGTGGTGTCCGCTCTGATCGCAGATCAGCAGCTGTGGAGCTCCTTCGCTGGCCGCTGTTGTGATAAGCTAAGAAAGTAAATTGAGAATTATTTTATGTTTCCAGTTAAATAATTTCAAGTGGCTTATCGATGATTTCTAGAAATCTTTCTAGTATGGTGAGTAAAATACAACTTGATCCACGTGGGTTAGTATTGCGGACCTTTGTAAGTTGGATTGTCTGTTTTAATGAAAAAAGGTTTTATTTTTGAGGAATCCAATTTCACAGGCAATGCTCCTTTTTATAAATCCAGCTTCTATACAGCTAGTAAGCTAATACATTAATTAGATTCCTAATATGTTTTAGTACTTCATACTTCCACATGAAGTTTCAAATGATGTTTCAAAATTATTTGGTGTCTGTTACTTTTGAAACAATAATTAACTTATTAGCACTAACTTGGGCTTAGATCTTGTAAACACTTTTCTCTGTGTTTGACGTTTCTCATCTGGGCAGCTTAGTTAAGAAATCAAGCAGTGCTCTATTTTTCCTGTCCAGCATAGAGTGTTTTTGACAGACCACAGCGGAGGAACCATGCTAATGAAACAAAATTTTAAGGAATGTTAAACCATTTTGTTTCATTTTCATGGTGTGAACACTTGAATCAGGGGAAAGAAAAACAAGAACAAAAAATTCCAGGTGGTTTAGACTGGTGGATTTCTGGGATGGGCAGGGAGATCTGTCAGTGGGATTACGGGTGGACTGGCTGCATGCACGAGTGTCAACCCGAGGTAACGGCATGTGTAAGCATTTGCAGAATCAGGGCTTTAAAATTTATTCTAATGAATTGGTGATAATTTTAAGTCTCTGTTTTGGTGAGAGCAAAATTACCCTAATTTTAAAGGGTGCTTTTGTTTAGCACAATAGTTTTTTCAAGGCACCCATTCTTTAATACTTAGAAAAAAGACAGAGTGGACAGCAAATGAGCTCCATAAATTATCAGTCACTAATTAATTTCCAGTAAACGGCCGTGTGTGTACGCTCTTAGTCCATTGCGAAAAGAGGTGAAATCTATTAATGTAGTACACCATGGAAGTTGTTTAAGTGAAAATAGTTCTCCTTACAGTTGCATTGGGTCGGGAACACAGACACTAATTTAGCACAGCTCAGGTGATAAGTTGTAAGTTGTAAAAACCACAGTAACAGGATCACCTCTAATTTTGTCCTTACCTTTGATAATGAGGTACTCGTTCATATAGGCTTTAAAAATACTTTTTTTTTATATTGCTGCAAGTACATGTGAAATTATATGTATGTACAATGATTACATGTAAAGAGATTATGCTTGTGTTTGTTTACATACCGTTGGATACTGGAAATTTTTTTTTATGTCGTGTAGGAAGCATTTAATAACTATTTCTGATACATGTTCTGTATTAAGTATCACTTTTAGGGTATGTGTTTACATACTTTTATAAATAGTTCATGCATAAACATTGTACGGTTTAGAAAAAATCGGGAGAAAAGGATGATGCAATAGACTGTTGAATTTGGAGTATAAAAAATAGTGATTATTTGCAACATCAGTGCGAATTCTGAACCTCTCTCCTATGAGTGAATGCACTGGTTTAGCAGCAGACAGCACTGGTGGATGTTCAATTACAACAGTGGGGATATACTGCCATATTTTGGCAATTCATTATGATACAAAAGTAAATCCCTTACTTTTCTAGAGTTTGCAAATGTTGGAGTTGTCAAATCAGCTGATCTATTACTAAAATATTTGTAATTGACATAACAGTTAAGATTATGTAGATCTAATGTAAGTTATTACTTAGGGTTTTAATTATATTGTTAATTTGGGAAAAGTCAGGGGAATTTAATTGCCACCACCAGGTTATCTTGCAATAAAGTTTTTGCATGTATTTCTGCTAACAATATGCCAATATTCAGCTTAGGTTTTTTTTAAATCCATTAGCAAAATATTTTAAGTGCTTTAAAAAGACCCCTCACAACAGGTAACTTAAAAGCTGACTGCTCGTGCTAAATTTCTGTTGAGTCTTTAAAACTCAGTTGTCTCTGAATTTATTCTTTTTGCCGTTCTGTACAGAGGTCCAGCACAAGATACCTCTGTTTTATACTGCCTGATTTCTAGACCTAGGTGCTAGTTGTGTATCCGTAGGAGAACATGATGGCTTTTCCTAAATGGCCCCTGCTTATGAGTCCCTCTTTGACTTTGAACCTGGACTTCTGAAGCATTTGAGACTTGGACTCCAGAAGACTGCTGCAGAATTTCAATTAAACATTAAAACTGAGCAGCTAGCTGCACACAGGAGTATTTTTTTTTCCTTTGCTTTAGACTGGATTCATAAGTCTTCATTGGACGGTATCCCTGAAAGAAAACAAAGTGAAAAAAACATGGCTCCTAACTTCAAAATGACTGACCCATTTTCCCTTATAGGGTGCTAAATTAAGTGTGAACAGAATCAGTTTACTGTTTGCGAACAAAAGTGCTTTTATCAGCAGGCGAGGTGTGGTTTTGTCCATAAACAGACGGAACAAAAGCCGTGAAAATTCTTCATTGAAAAAATAGTTGGGGTTAGGGGTAGATGACACCAAGCTCTGGAAAAACTTTAATCTGAAAGGAATTTGCTTGAAAGAGTTTGCTGTGAGAAACTGTAAGAGGGGGGTTTATACTGGAAGTTGAATCTTAGCCTGAGCTGTAGTGGTTGCCTCTGCTTCGACTATAAATAGAGAATACTTGCCTGCCAAATTTCAGTTTTTAAAGCCCTTTTGAATTCATGCCAAGGAAATAATGTCTTAATTTGTGTATCTGTTTATTTTCCTCCCCCTGTAACTTGAAATGGCAACTCTTATTAGATTTTTTTAGATTAACAAAAGTGCAAAATGAACTTCAGTATCATTTTTATGTGGAACTTAAAAAATAGCCTGGAGCTATTTTTTTTTTTCACGAGGGCACTCCCTCACCCCTGAAATTATTGTGCTTATAATTAAGCTTACGTCAGTTTTTCTTACCTGCCAAACTAATGTTACCTTGTTTCATGCGGTGTAGACTGCTGCGTGCATCAGTTTGTTGCCTTGGTGGCACGTGTCCAAACACTGTATAAAATTAAAGACGTGTTTAAAAATATGTAGACAGGATATCAGCCAATGTAAAATGTTGAGGCAGGCGAGTGGTTGGCAAACGCAGGTATTTATTTATATCAAGTTAAAGGAGAAAATGTTGAGTGAACAGCTCACTCTCCCACAGAGATGATGCTCAAGCTGTGATCCTGGCCATCAGGAGTGGCTCGTCCTTTGAGGAGGAAGGCTAGAGCCTTGTGTTTAAGACTGGTGAGAAGTGAAGAAATAACATGATGCTCTAAATTTGGGCTTGAAATCAGGCTGTGCCAACCCCGTCACGCTGGCAGCCCTCACCGTGGGTCACTCAGCCCTTGTCCCACCTGGCTGGGATCAGGACTGAGGAAGAGGAGGATGTCCAGCACGGGCATGGGGCTGGATGCTGGTGGCCAGGTCAGATGGTCGAACCACGCTTGGTGGCACCATGTAAACATGATGTAGCTCTGCCCTGTCCTAGAACAGATGCACTGAAGGTCTGAGGAGAGACCTGTGCTGCAGTTTTAGCTTGGGGCTGGAGCTGGTGCTTGAGATGAACTTTGTGCCAGCTGCAGGCACATTGGTTCGCCCGTGGGCAAACATCTGATGGGTGCAGCATACGTGACATGAGTCACACGACATGATGGATGAGGAGGGGGACAGCCTCAGGTGTGTACAAGGAGACGTGGATGGGGTTAGCTGCTAAAACTCAAGCATGGTCATCTTGTCCCCAGCCTTCCTTCATGAGCGACTGGTTTCGCTGCGGGAGTTTCCTATGCTGCTGCGCACACCCAGAGGTGTTGCCGTGTGGGCTGGGCTCTGGGTCTGGCTGCTCATCTCAAACTGGGAGCAAGCGTGGGGTAAACAAACCAGGCATCTTTGCCAAAGCATGTGTTGGCTTTTTAGAGTGGGAGGAGAATAAAGTTTGAATGAAGCGAGGCTGGTTCGGAGGAAAAGTCTTGCTGAGGTGGGACTGCCTGAGTGCATGATTCATACGTGGAGAGATGGATGACTGTGGTTTAATGATGGTGGCTGGGAAGATCTGTGCTCCTAAAATGATGCATGGATTTGGCATTAAATTATTCCGGAATTAAAATAATAATAACAATGCCCTAGCCGGGTTTTTCCTGTAGCCTGATCAAGGTGGCTCCCTCTTGGAAGGTGGGTAATGCATGCTGGAAGCCTGTTAATGCTGAGGAAGATTTGTAGTCTGTTAATTAAAAGCTGGGTGCTGCAGCTGCCAACAGCATCCTCCGCTCCTTTCCAATTTGATCTGAAAGAGAGGAGGAGAGAGCTGGTCTCTGGTACTCTCAGGGAAGGTTTTGGGCTGTCCATCACTCGCAAATACATGGCTAATTTGAGGCTTCGCAGAGATGCCTGCACTCTGAAAGCTAGACTAGGTTTCAGAGGCTTTCTTCTCCTCAGCAGCTCTCATTCTGGCCGGCACAGCCATGCCTGGGCTCAGCGTGCTGCTCACTGTTGGATTTACGTGGAGGTGCCCGGCTCTCCCTGTGCATTTCCCGGCACGAGATGCCGTGCATGGCATGTGGCCTGTGCTCTGGGAGCAGCAAAACGTCCTGAAGTTACGGCATGCCTATGTCCGGTTGTATGGGCTGTCTTGACTTGCTCCTCCTCAGTTTATAAGAAAAAATACAGGTGCTGCTGAGGATATAGGCAGAGAGCATGGTGAGGAGCTCTTGGCCTTGGCCCTGGAGCTGGTTGAAAACCAAATTTCTGTCCTGGAGAAAATTCGTTCTTTGGAAGGAGTTTTGTTGCATTTGGAGGCAAGAGAGAAAATCATGACTGTGTTTTGGGGAGGAGAAATGCTGAAGGGTCATGTGCCGGGAGTACTGAATCACTGTTTTTAGTTTCCTCGCTGTGCAGATGGAAGCTGTTGTCAGCTTTGCTTCCTCGGGAAGATGGGAATATTCCAGTGGAGCAGCTGCAGATCCATCGTTGCCTTTTTCCCATGGAAAATGTTGATATTATTAAAAGGGCACTTTGTCAGAAAAGCACTCTGCCAGACATTTCCTGACCTGGCTTTGTACTTAACCTTTTGTCTCGCTTTCTCCATCTGTAAAATGGATGTGCTTATTCTCTACCACCTGTATAAAATGCTAAAATCTGTGGATGAAGTTATGAGAACATGGAAACTTTTAAAATGCGAACGTTGAACAAATATAAAATATATTATTTAAAGTTACATGCATTCATCTATTCCATCTATGCAATGTGCAGACAAACCCTTTATTTTACTACTGCTTCTGTGTGTCCTGGGAACGTTACTTCTTGTCCCTCTTCCAGTCTGCTGGATATGCTACTTTAATACTTGCTTTGCATAAATTAATCATGCTAACATATCAGGAATATTTTTGAGTGTACGCCTAAACTATGATGGTAGATATTCTAGTTTGGGAATCTGTTTTGTTGTTGCTGCTGATAACAAAAGCAAGGAGGCAGGAGGAGTGAGCTGCGTTTTTCATCTTAGTTTTGTCAGTCTATACTTCACTGACCATAGGGGCTGCGGTATTTCTGTTCAGTCTTTGTTCATCAAAAAAAGTGTGCTACGTATACCAAAAGCTAATTTGTGGTATGAAAAGGTACTTTCTTTGCAGCAGGTGAAACAATTAGTATCACTTCAGTTTTAATGTAGTCTGTATTGGAGCCAGAGTTTCTACAAATGACATGTTTATTCTGTAACTTACCAGTTTGACAAATTTTGTTACTTTTAAAGGAGTTCTTAACGGTGTTATGGTAATATGCTGTATGCTTTGGTAGGTTGACAGAGTTTGAAGATACACCAACAAGTCAGCTAACCATAGATGAGTTTATGAAGATTGACTTGGAAGAAGAATGTGATCCTCCTTCGTTTACAGCTGGTCAAAAAAAATTGAAGATACAGCAGGTGAACTCTGAATTGGATGTTCTCTATATTTCTCTCCTTTCTCCTCCCTCTGGATATTCCTTTTTGAATCAGTTAATACTAAGTCCTAACTGTCCAGCTTTTGATAAGGTTCAGTTACATTTATTTTGAGATTCTTAAGAGGAGGGGTGAGCATTAGTGCATATGATACCCATCAACTAAAGGATATTTTTTTGTTTTACTAACAAAGGGATAGCCTCCTAGTTTTAAAAAAAATAATATATGTATATATATAGTTTTCTCCTATATAATTTTTGCTCACTCCTCCAGAGAGATGTTCTCTTTCAGGTATGTAGTTTCCACGGTAGCTTTAGACATCCCCTGATGAGGGATCGAAGTACATCTACCATCTTAGCTGGCCACTGCGGGAGGTACAGAGCCACTGCTCTTGTTAGCACAGATCAGGATGTCTGGTGGCTGAGTAAACGAGCACCAGCTGAGCTTCCCTGTTCTGCAGGCTACCAGTGTCTGGTGCTCAGCCCTCAATGGCTGTATTGTAGATGAGGGCTCAGCACACTCTGCCCAGATGTTCCCCTGTTTGCAGACTGGTGCAGTTACACTAAGCACCATTATCTCCTTTATCCTTGCTTTCCTGCTCTGTGGGTGTTTCCCTTCTTGTGCTTTAACCTTTTACAGAAGCGTCAAATCTTTTTGTCCTTGCAAAACTGGAGGCTCTCATGTGACAAGTTAAACTGAGCTTGTGACAGTGGAGGTCTTGAGCAGCTGTTCTAATGTCTGCACTTCTCTTTTTGGTGCTGTATGCACTCTTCCACCCTGGTTAGCAAGGGTCAGGGTTGCAAAGGTGTAAGCTTTGTATCTGGATCAGAAACCGTGCACTGTTTTTAAGGTGATACCCATGGTCAGGAGAAGTGCCATTACATATAACTTTTTTGGAAACACATATGCAAACAATAACCCAATTACTATAATGAGACTGCTGGGTTTTTTGTGTGCTGCACCACCTGCTTCCACAGAGATTAGTTCTCATGTGGCTTAATTTTGTTACAAAGCCTGAACTAAAGCTGGCACCAGAGGAGATGACTTACTGCTGTCATAGCCAATTCTTACAGTATTAGTTTTTCAGGGTTTTTGTTTTTACTGTTCTAAGTATGCTGTCATTTGAAGGTCTGTAGGTGTGTTTGTGATCTTCTCAAGAGCCTGCCAGGTGCTGCTGGTCAGTGCTTCACTCTGCCATCGCCTGTGTGCTGTGTCTGTCCCGGGCACTGCAATTTCAGCACTGTCCTTGCGTTTGCTCACATCTACAGGCACAGTCAGAGAGTCTGACTGCTGAAGAATGGGGGCCTTTTATTTGCAGCTTGCCAGAGTGAAGGTTCCTTTTGAAGTATAGAGATGGGTGAGATAACATTTGAAATCGCTCAGTATTTTGAAACTTGTCTGTCTTACTTGTCTGACACTATAAAGTAATTTGAGTTGGGATTCAAAACCTGCTTATTGCTTTTAAAATACCCTACAATTCTGTGTCTCTGTATACAGTTCACAAACAGTAAAAAGTTGTTGGTTTTTTAGTAATTTCACATTTATTTTGTTTTCTTTTCAGCTTGAGAAGGCGTTATCAAAAAAGCTGGAGGATTTTGAAGGTATAAGTTGTGTTTAGTGTAACATCCTGCTCATTTGTTCAAAATTACAGCAATGATTGCTGAGGTTTATTTTTGCTTCGACACCACAGGTGAAATATCGAGCTATCAAGATGAAATAGAGATTGAATTAGAAAACAGTAGACCGAAAGCAAAAGGCGTATTTGCAAATTTCACTAAAGATGGTAAGTCTATAAAGTCTCATGACTACTTAAGTAATAATGGGTTCAGATCCTGCAGGGAGTCTTAAGTGTATGAACTTTATTGTGATAAATGTGATCATATATAAGCTTTGTAGTACAAGATCTCTGTTGCGTTGGGGTTTCTCTCTGCCAATGAATTGGTTCAAATATCAGTCTTCAGAACAACTACATTGTTCATTACAATGGCAGTTCATTAATTGTTTCCGTTGTTTTTCTTTCCTGGTGTAGTATAAGCTTGGCACTGGCACCTGAGAAGGTGCCTTTTCATCACTGAAAGTTCAGTGGACTGGACCCTTCTGTCACTGGATCCCCCAGTTCACTGATCGATACAGGAGGGTTTTGTGCAGGTTGAACTGGCTATTTTCATAGAATCATAGAATCATAGAATGATTAGGGTTGGAAGGGACCTTAAAGATCATCAAGTTCCAACCCCCCTGCCATGGGCAGGGACACCTCCCACTAGACCAGGTTGCCCAAAGCCTCATCCAGCCTGGCCTTGAACACTTCCAGGGATGGGGCATCCACAACTTCCCTGGGCAACCTGTTCCAGTGGCTCACCACCCTCATAGTGAAAAATTTCTTCCTAATGTCTAACCTAAATTTACCCT
>WKFP01013343.1:141027-221826 GCA_011057875.1 Pterocles orientalis | reverse complement strand
TTTTTTTTTTTTTTTTTTTTTTTTTTTGCAAGCAGGGTTCAATAAAACAGTCTGATGTCTTGCAGCAGTATTCGTTTTCCCTTGCTGGATTAATGTGGGCAAAGGATTAAGAGCCAGCATGTTGATGAGGCACCCTGAGGTGCGGAGAAGGAGGGGAACATTTGGCTACGGAGAGAAGTCAGGTTTTGTGTTGGTGCTTGCACATCCTCCTGTTTACGAGGTTTGGTTCAGGACCTGCATCCTAGCAAATAAATAATTTAGATGAGAGCAGAGACTGTCGGAAGCCTTCTATTCAAATGGCCACACTGCTCGTAAGATCCTTTTGGCTGCCACGCTCCCTCACAGTGCTTCGTGCCGGGCTGCCCACCACCCTCCTTGGGCCAGAGATGTCACGGCCTGTGGCACATCCCAGTAGCATCGCAGCTGTCTGAGCCCCTGCTCTTATTTCTCTTACTCTCTGCCAACAACTCCATCCCAGGTGTGTAGTTGATGCTTCTGCCTGCCGGGACTCCCCACACTGCTGTCATGGGCACGATGGCCAGTGCCAAGCATGGGAAGCAGGGTGATGGGGCCCTCTGCTTGGGCCAGCCTGGTGGACCCCCCAGAAGCCTTTTCTGCTGCTTTCCTGGCCAGAACACTTAATTTTCTTCATTTCTGGACCTTAAGAGCTTGCATTTTTATGCTTTAAGTCCCTCAAAACTGCTTAAATGGCTCTTGAATAATCCTTCAAAGTCACCTCCCCTCTTTAATCTAATACCAAAAGGACTTACTTTACATGGCTAATCCCTCTTTTACTTGCTCTACAGCCTCATTTAGGGGTGTGCACACTGCTAATTTTCCCAAAGCAGCCTGCTTTAGACAATGGCTTCTGCTTCGTGTGCAGCAACCTCTCCCTCCTGTGCTGAACTCTGGGCAGAGCTAAATGCATCTGTCCAGATTTTGCTTGTTTGCGGGAGGTGTTTCATCAAGTGAACTAACCCTTCACAGGAAGCCACACTAAAACCTTTGTTCTGTGTGTGTTTGTAAATACCACCTATTCGGAGGCTGCTCCAGCAGGTTTCCTGCCCCATGTGCCCATCTGTGTGTGAAAGAGCCTGGGGGCTGTGCTGGGGTGGTGAGGGCTGGAGTGAAGCAGGGTGTGTGCCTGCAGATAGTTGGAGTTGAATGATCCTGCCAAAACTCTGCCGACCTGGAAATTTTCCTGTTCTTATCTTCTGCAGTGGAGTTGAGCTCTCTTCTAGCCCACCTTGTGTTCCTAGAATTTTAAGTTTTTGCTGCTCTACATGATGACAAAAATCTATGTTTTGAATGTGCCTGACAGCAGAAGAAAAGCTTACCTTTGAAAGAAGCCTCATTTCTCCCTTAGCGTGTAAACAGTAGATGTGATGAAATGATATTGCCCTCAAACCCTGACTTTACATTCATTAGCAGTGATGCCTAGAGCTCCTTAGTCCCTTGCCAGAGGTCATCAGGGATGTCTGATGATGTCTGCCTTCAGTGTGCTGTGGGGTGGTGGGAGGGGGCGATTAGTGACGTGTCCTCTTCTCTGGGCCACGAGGACACCTTTGGCAGTGGTGTGGCACAAGCCTTCATGATTGGGTGGTCTCTGAGACCACAGCCATCCTTCCCTGGGGTGGCCTTGGCTGTATTTCCAGTGTTAATCCCTTCCTCGCTTTTCCAAAGTGATGATTTTTAACCATCAGCTGAGAAGCGTTTGTTCTAGAGGGAAAAATAGCAGTACCGCAAGACAGCAAGCAGCTGGGGAGAGAGCCCACCTTGGTTCCCAAACTTGCACCTCCTCGTGCATGAAAGTGTTTCTTGTTGATATCCAGCTCTTCGCATTTATTAGGATTAACATTTCTATGATTTAAAGTACACTCCTCTCTTACCCCATCAGGGTCAACTAAGAAAACAGGTGATGTACTTAAGCTCCTCTACAATTTCTACTACAGATGCAAACCTTCAGAATAATTTTGGAGATATTCTGGTGCAAAGTAACTTTTTTTCCCCCCCTCAATCTGGGGAGTTGGCTTTGTCTGTCCGTTCTATGTAGTTAGCTTGAATAAATAAAAAATAAAAAGCAGACGTAAAGGCAAGGCAGAACTGAAGGAAGAATACTAACCACAAGATGGCTAGGTCATTGCCTTTTTATTTGCTCTTGTGGTCTTTCTGAATTTCATTTGGGTGAAGCATGATGGAGGTATCAGCTGCCCGCGGCCAGTCTCCGTAGGGGGCACAGGTGGGCACATCCCTGGCACCGTGCAGGCAGCTCCAGGACTGCAGCTGGTGCTGGAGAAGATGCTATTGCTTAAAAATACTCTGCTGCATTTGATCTGATAAATCATCACAGGTCTATTTTTAGCCATGTTAGTTTAGAGCAAGTCTGGGGTTTCTTCCCACACTTCCCCTCTGTGGCCTAAAATGACCCGATAATGTCCCCGTAAAAGCTGTTTCCAGACTCCTTTTCATTTTGCTGGTGACCTATTGTTCAGCCCCATTGTTATACAGAGGATGGGGCTCCATTTGAAGAGGGTTTGGTGCAACAGTTGGGAATTCTCCTTCCCATGCGGACACTGGAAGTCTGCTGCTTGGTGCAGGAGTGATGTGCAGCCCCTGACAGGAAGGTAATCACAAACACAGAAAAGTAACATGCATCACCTAAAATCCACAAATGTCAGCTCCGAAGCTCGAATCTAGGCATGCTGCCAAGATTTAAACTTGCACACATCTTTACTGTTATCTGCTACAGTGGTTACTCAAGTATAAATATGAATATCATGACAGTAGTGATTCATTCTTTTTATTATTAGCAAAGCGAATATATAATGATGACATCCAAATCATTTACTGTTCCATGTGAGAACACAGCTATTCCCTGTGCCCTACCCTCGTCCACCAAAAATGGGGATATTAAAACAAAAACTCCTGTGTCAATTCTTAGTATAATCTTACAATAAATGAGGTTTACATTTCATTATGAACCAACACAACAATATTTTCTATACTAAACTGTGGTTTCCAGTACTGTATGTGTTGTACTCGGGAAATAACTTCATTCTTTGCTTTTCCCTAGATACAAGCAGTCACTTTTTATCTTCATCTGCAGGATAAAAATCTGTTTCAGTATGACAGCCAGAAAAAGCAAGATTTGTTGAGAGTTTTTTTAATTGCTGAGTTAAATCACTGAAAATCAAACCCTCAGGACCAATAGGGTCAAAATATTTTGAACACAACCAATCTAGTGACTTTGTCATGTACATGATTCAGCTTCAGGAAGCTAGAGCATAAGCAACAAGTTTTGACTCTGCAATGTAAATTGGGATTTTTGCTTGGGTACCTAATTACAGCGTAGATGTATCAGCATGTGATCTTCAGTAAGGTAAGTGATGCCCTTATTGCATTATTCCACTTAAATGTTTTGGGGACTTAAGAAAATAATCTACATCCATTGCATTTCAAAACTACCTTTACAGGGATTTTTTTTTTTTAAATGATGTTAAACAGCTCAAGGTTTCAAAAATGTGGTTTCTACCATATTTGTTTCTTCTGTTAATCCTTCCGTAAGCTCCCAGTTGATCAGCAGCTGATGCTCTATTACTTAGAGGTTTGCTGGAGATGTCTTAGATATGGCCAAACATCTTTATTAATGAATAAAAGCTTTGATCTGTCCAGTACCAAGCTCTCCTAAGATGTGTTGTACTCAAGATTAAAAGAAAATTATCACGATGGTACTTCACCCCTCTTTGTTTTCCCAGAGGCTTTGAGCCAGGTGTCAGTGACTCTGGACACAATTATTAACCATCTCACGTGGCTTTCCCCATTCTTGCAGAGCAAGCTGTGGTAAGCTTGCAGAGGCAGATGTGGTTGAAAGAACGTTAGGCTTGGCTTTCTCTAGGTTTTTTTTAGCCCAGGAGGCAATATAACACCACTCCCTGCTGTGATGGTTCATCTTCCTTTTTGCAGTCCTTGCTCACAAGAAGCACAGTCCAAAGTTTGTGCCCTTTGTCCCTGCAACAGTGTCCCTGCACCTCCTGCAGTTCTTCTCAGGAGTAGTTTAATTTCCACCCTTGTCACCACCTCCGTCTCCAGGATTCTCCTGAATTAAGGTACCTCTGAGGTGCTGGTGTGCTGGGGAGAGCATGGGGGGGACCACATCCAGCCAAGGGGACATTGCCAGAGCTGCTGAGATGTGGTGCCATAGAGGGTTGTGTAAGAGACTGCTGACATCTTGGGCCAAAGATGTTTTATTGGAAGAGTTTCCAACAGCAGTTGGCACTCGGTTGGCTGTTCAGGAGACAAGTTAGTCCTGAGCTGCTTCTAACTCCAGATTGATTTATTCTTCCATAAATTGTATCAGTATAAGATCTTTGTTGGTTTATAATTTATTTATATAAATATTTAGCCAATGAAGAGATGTGGTATTTAAATCCAATCTACATAAGGTTTAGCAGGTCATTTTACTCAATTAGAAGACTAAGAAAGGGAACAAGTAGCATACTTGGCGTTTGTAATGGAAAACCCTGTATTATGAATGGTAATTTAATCCAAATTATACTGAATAGCAATAACCTGCCAGTTGTTTTTTTTTTTAACTGAACTGTAAGTGCATGGTTTATTGAACTCTTCTTATGCAGATAACAGCATATTATTTGGGCAGACTTGGAAACAACATCATGGCCAAACAATTAAACACATATCCATCTCTATGTTTCCAGTGTGAAAACCCAACTATTCAACTGTGGAAGTACTGCTGAGGATACTTGGGTGCACGCTGTTTTCCCTGCTCCCTCGCTGTGTGTTAATGGTTCTGATCTCCCACTTCTGCATCTTTCTAGTTATAGCAATAAAACCTTGAGCAGAAATCTTTCTCCAGTTTGATCCATAGCCACGGTTTGGGTGGGCTCCTCCTTCCTGGGCTCTGGTAATGAACAATCAGTAGAAGACGAATTCTGCTGAAACCCCTCTGCTGGGTTTAGTCCATCCTTCCTCCATGCCAGACTTTTGACTAAGCGTAGTCTGTTCTTCTGTGCCCTTAGGTAGTCACACACCACTCAGTACCTGTGAGCCAATGGCTGACCTTTGGGGTTGGAGAAAGCTACTGCCAGGCAGGTTTCCCTTCCTTGGACTGATAGTGTTAGACTCATATCTGAACCAAGTTCTTCTGTTAACTTACCTGTAGGCTTGTACTAGGTTTAAGTCAATAGTTTTTCTAGAATGGTGTTGTATATTAGCAAAGAACACATATTGGTGAGTCAATGGCAGAGTAAACAACTCTGCTAACTGTCAGAAGGATCTGAGTCCCCCCACAGCAACCTTGGTTTCTGACACCATTAAGAGTGTGAACTGGTTGCTGGGCTGATGTGCTGGATCTTTTCCCCTTGGACCTTTAGCAGGACCCCTACACTTTACATAGCGTATGTGTGAGGAACCTGTAGCTGGTGGGCTACCAAGGGTGCATAAATTAATTTTGTGTGTTTTTTTTTTTCCATGATACTGTTTGATAACACTGTACTTTGTGTTAATGGTGTGACCCATGAGAGGTGTTTGAAAGGCATGTTCAGCGCTGAGCGGAGGAGGGTTCTTCACCTGCATAGAGCACTGAATAGCTTTTGTCAAATAAGATCTTTTTTAATCACTACTACCCTGCTGTTGTGAAATGGAGGCAAAAGCTCTGTATCCTCTTGTCATGAATGAGTGGATGAATCTTCTTGGTGTTTGTCTCCAGTCTTTTTTAAAAAAAAAAATCCACAGCATTCTGAATAGCACTCAGTTCCTAGCTTTTTTTAAGAGTTACTTAGCACAAGAGCAGAACATTTGCCTAAGAGGGTTTTAATCCAAGAATGACTTTTCATATTTAATTGATCTGTATTGTTCAATTAGGGAGATGTATAATGCCCTCTTTGGTGCATGTATAGCTGGAAGTAGAAATGAATGAAATATGAAGTACAGCAGAAGAGTCATTTCAAACAGAATCAGCTCTTAGCAATGTACAAAGCAGGATTTAAATCCTGATCTGCGTGAGTAAATATGAATTGTGTAAATACAGCAATTGTTACCTTTGACATGCACATTATTTTGCAATATAATTTTTATTCTTATTCTGGCCAGAATTCAGTAACCTTTTTGTTCCAAATCATATTTATAAACATTTCCAACTCCTGAATTAATGTTCAAACGTATTTCAGTGTGTTATGCTTTTCTGGAAACAGCTCGTTGGGGCTTCAAACCCCCCCATGATGTCACAAATACAGGTGTGCCGTTGAGTATCGCGGAGCTCAGCAGAGCACACAGCAGCCTGACATGCAGGGACACGAGTGACACGGATCCCACAGGGTGGCAGCACTCATCCCGCATCCCCTGCATGGCAGCCGGTGCTGTAGCGCATTCCTCCCGGGCTGGACCACTACACAGCTGGGGAGCATCCGCAGCTGGGGAGTGAACCCCTTTCAGCCGACGTGGGAAAGACCCAGTGCCAGTTTGCAGTGTTTTAGATAGATATTGAATTTTGTACCTATAAGCCTAATCATAATATCTTCAGTATAATTTTCTCAGGGTTCCTAATTCTGAGTAATCTGTAGAAAAATGCATAGTTTTCCTCCTTGACATATTTCTTCCATTGGTATGGTGATCCTCTGCCCACAAAGTCGTTCTGGTTCTCACTTTACCCCTTGTTTTCCCCACTGCTTTTCTGCTCCCTGTTATTCACCTTTACTTACACAGCCTGATGTGGCCAGTCCTTTTACATTTTGGCTGCCAGGTAAGGTTTTTTGTGGCTTGCTCAGCATCACCCTCTCTCTACTCCTCCCCAAACCTTTTGGTTTCAACACAAAATGATGAAGAAAACTAGGGGATTCCTCTGTTGGATCCAGCACGGTCAGACTTGCTGACAGAAAGCACCGATTATTCATGGAAGGGTGATTTTAACTTTGCAGAAATCAGTGCCCATGCGCAGTGAGCATGAGGTTTGTGCAGAGAAGCTGTCCTGAAAGGTGTGTGGCATTATAGGTTGTCTGTGTGCAGTTCTCCTACTTGATTACTTGCAGGAAAGTTTTCTGGGGATATCCATGTGTCTGGCAAGGATAGCTCAGCCTTAGTGCAGTCCAGAAATCCACGTATCAGAAGAGCTGCTTTGCCAGCTCCATCCCATTGTCTGTGGGCATCAAGCAGGCATCTCGTGGTGGGCAGGGATGGAATCACAGAATCACAGAATGGTTTGGGTTGGAAGGGGCCTTAGAAATCATCGAGTTCCAAGCCCCTGCCATGGGCAGGGACACCTCCCACTAGCCCAGGTTGCTCAAAGCCTCATCCAGCCTGGCCTTGAACACCTCCAGGGATGGGGCATCCACAGCTTCTCTGGGCAGCCTGGGCCAGTACCTTGCCACCCTCACAGGAAAAAATTTCTTCCTGATGTCCGGTCTAAAACTCCCCTCTTTCAGCTTAAAACCACTATCCCTCATCCTATAAGGATAAGGCCTGTGGGCAGGAGGGATGGACAGGGCAGCTAGAAGGCACCGAGCATCCTTCCCACTCTCATCTCTGCTGCCACAGCAATATTTCATATTGTTTGCCAACATTTCCTATAATGAATGTTAAATGAATATATCACACATTGTTTTACTGGGGAGGCAGGGATGGGAAAAACAGGTACAGTGCAATACCAGCCCTGAGGCTGGGTCTTTCCTAGGGAGCACTTGTACTGCGCTGGTTTGAGTCAAAGAACTACTCTGGTGAATTCGGTGTTTGATGGGTCTCTTCTAATTGCAGATGTAGGGAAAAAAATAGTCAAATACATCTGAGAATGAAGAGCGTAGAACATGAATTGGCTCAATATTTTCTCTAGTCAAGTGGAAAAAAAGGAAGGCTGGGATGAGAAAGCTGGAAAGGTCAAACTAATTTGTACTTGTGTGATAATGGGTAATACCTCTATTGTTTATGAAGCTTGCAAAATCTTTCTGGTGTTAACCACTATGATATATCTGATGGTGATTTTGAGAAATTAAAAGTGAAGTAGCAATTGTTCCACCCTCTTCATGCCTTAATCTGTTTTGGTGTAGGATTCGTTTGAAAAGTTACATGTTCTTTACAAATTAGCTGCGATGAAATTTATTAAGTTCTCTTGAATTCAGTATGCTGTGGCTGAAAGTAGATCCTTTTTAAATAAAAAAGATTAAGAGTGAGGTTGATAGGAGTAAGACTGAAAACCTGCCTGCGTCTTGCTGCTTAAGCATTCTGATGGTGTTCTGTTTGTTTATTTTGCTGCAGTCTTTTCTATTTATTTACTAGGGTAAGTGGAAATTTTATATGCAGGTATAGCTACTGCTATTAAAATAACTGGTGAGCTCCTAATGCCCCAGACTGCCTTCTGCTGCCTCAGTTATTCAGGCAGATTTGCAGCTTCTTTTAGTTGCCCCTGGAAGTTGTGTGAATTTTCTTGGGATTCTGGTTTCCTGGTAGCGACAACGCTCCCAAACTACATAATTTTCCATGAAACTATAGGGGACTCTATCAGGAGTCCCTCCTGCCTTGTGTACAGCAAGAAGTGTAGGCTCCAGAGGAATTCATTTGCTGGGCTTATCGCTGAGACATTTCATATCTAGAATGATTTAGTATATCAAATTCTAGAGTTTTGGGCTGAATGTAGCTGCATTCGTCATTGTTGTAGAACCTTGACAGTGAACAAAAGGTGCAGCAGAGAACCATAACTCATACGGCAAATTAATGGGTTCCCTGCTTCGCTTGCTCAGCTAAAAGGAAGCTGGGAATGGTGTGGTCTCACCTGCCAAGGGCTTTCTGCCGCAAGTGTGCAGGTTAGGAGTTTGCATGTCCTCCAGCCCTGGAACAAATATGAAAAGTGTAGCCCTGTGTCCAACTGGTTGTACTTGGTGTTTTTCACTCTTGAAGTTACTTCGCTATGAACGGCTTCAAAGGTGGGGGAGAGCTTACTAGCTGTTATGGGAGCATGATGCAGTTGTTGTAATAGAAATTTATTTTTAGTGTGTATCCATAGGAAAAAAAGGATTTGATTGAGAAGGTTTCGTCTGCTCTAAATTTTGTTATGTCACACTGCACAAAGTGGCCAGTAACGCCCACAGGCCACTTGCCATCACTGATAATTTTTGCCTCTGGAAAGGTCCGTGCGTTGCAAGGAGATATCTCCTCGCCTTCAAATGAAGGGTTCTCCCAGTCTCGTCTAGGCTGACAGAGAGATTTGTCTGTAGATGGCTCACCCATGCAGGGTGTTTTAAACCAGCAATCTCTCCAGGATTCTCAGCAACAGTCATGGTTTAGACTATTTGCCATAGGAGGACTGCAGCCCCACATCTTCCTCACCCTGATTTTGCTCTTACCCGATTATTCAGCTATCCAGAGTACCTTTGCAGTGTACTGAGCAGTTCAGTGAACCCACATTTGCTCCTTGGAGGGAAAAAACACCAGAAACCAGGTCACCTGCTCTCACCACAGGTTTGTGTGTGAGCTGGAGATGCCCTTCTCCAGAAAACAAAACATAGTGACTAATATGGTCTTTTAGAAAGAAAAGTGCACTTCAGAAGATGCACATTTGAAATTCTCTGATTTAAGGCACTGAAATGATCGTGTCCCAATGTGTCCTGAGTATGGTGGGATTGTGTCATTGCACAAAACTGTGCTAACAACAGGGATCAAGGGGGTTTGGTTACTGCTTCTCTCTTACCTTCAGTTTGGGGTGGGTTTGTTTGTTGGTGAAGGTTCTAGGAGTTGGTGGGGTTTTTTGTTTGGTTTCAATCTTCATTCTTTCCTTTGAAGATCAAGTCTCAAGGTCAGTTGCTGTTTTTCCGGTGTGTAAGGATAAAGTCTGACTACCGCATGATTGTGCTGCCTCATCTACTTTTCTACTTCAATCTTCTGGACCACTGAAGTTAGAAACTTGACAACATGTGGCAAAAGATGCCAATAATGGTTCAGTAATTCCTTCTTCTGGTTTGTTCAAGCCCATGTAAGTGGGATGTTGCAGTGCAGCTGGATTGCACACTGTTGACCAACCTTGGGTGGCACGGATAAAGTCCTTGCAGTAGATGAAGGGAGACATCACAGCTCCTGTGCAAGCATGAGATGGAGGAGCCCTCTCTGCAACAGTGGGCATAAATGGGCAGAAGTCCAATGTTTGTATTGCCGTTTATTTAATTATTTTAGATTTAATTCTTTGCATACACTCGCCTCTGAGGCTCTGCCTCCTCCTGAGTGGTCTGTGCTGAGCAGGAGCGAAGGAGATGGAAGGTGCTTAAAGAAACCAGGACAGCTGCTAGCTTTGCCACCTCTTTGCTTTGGGAGAAGAAAGGCATGGGAATTAACAGAGGAGATGGAAAAAGGGTGAAGAGCATGGGGTATCGCAAGAAAACATAAAAAGACCAGAAAATGCCTCCTTTCTGTTCTTTTCTCCTCTACTCTTGTGCCATTTGCTGCTTCGGTGGCTCCATTCGCTTGGTGGCTCATGCAGCGTTGCTCATGCAGTTAGCAGCAAGAACGATGTCCTGTAGAGGACTGAGATATGGATGCTTCTCTGTCAGCAGAATTCAAGGAAGACTTGCCAAAAAACCTGTTCCTGGTGGGTTTGTTGCCAAAGAGGCTCTCTTGCTTGAGAAGAGGGACTGTCAGTGGTTAGCTGGACCGTCCTGCTCCTCCATCCTCTGGGAGCTTCCTCTTGCTGCCAAGGGGTGCAGAGGGAAAGGGTCATCCCTTCTGCCCAGAGAAGACACCTACTGCAGGCGTTTCTGTTTCGGTCCAGGAGGAAGATCCTTCAAATCCTCTTCTAAACGTATTTACCCTGGCACCAGACAGGTCTCCGAATCCAAAACAGCCCTTGGACCAAACCCTAAGCTGTTACACTGCTGACTTTTTTCCTTTGTTTCAACGTGTCAGGAAGTTCTGAGATTGGTGATATAAATATACAGTTTTGTGGACCTGCTAATGCTTCCAATCATTGCCGGTATATACAGAGACAGCAAGGCTACCTCCAATAGCCTGCTCGCTATCAGCACGTTCTCTATCTCCAAACCATTTTATTATTGTGATTATTATTGTATTTTAGAGCCATTACCTAAAATATGGAATCACTGCCCCTAGAAAAGTGGATTATCCTTTCCTGGAGAGCTAACTTTATTTCACTCAAGAAAATTTGATTCATATTTCTGAAACATTGCCACTAAACAGCTTTCTAAGCAGAGTTGCAGTTCATGACCAGATTAGATTCGTGTAGGGAGAAGGGAAATATTGTTGTTGCAAGTGTCCAAAGGGGTTGAAATGAAAATAATCTTATAGAGCAAACTTAAATTGAGTTCAGATATTACAGAGATAACAGAGTTCTGTACCTGGAAAATCCCATCTGTCAAAAATAAACGTTAGGGTCACATTTTAAAATGGCATTTCTAGTCCTGCATCATCAAGCTTCTGTCTCTGGCAGAGCTGGGATGGCAGCCCCATGCATTACCATGGCACAGAGCTTGCAAAGTAGTTCGGACTGCATGAGTACTCAAAAAATAATAATAATAATAATAAAAAAAGAAGGTGGAGGAATGCTCTTCAAGGGTTTATAAAATCCTTCACAAATTGCCCCAGTGTGAGATGGCACATACTGTCTGTCTCACTGGCTTTTGAGTAAGAGTTCGAAAATTTCAGCCAGACTGTAGCTAAGCCCAATGTCTCCAGAAGATAACTTGTGAAGTTCTGCAGTTTGATGTTGAAGGAGTTTGCATCAAACTTGAGAACTTATTTGACCCTTGTTACTGTCATCTCTGAATGGACTTAAAATTTCAGGTCTTTAATTATTCTTGTGGAAGTCTCCTGAACTGGTCGTGTGCTATTTTATTAGAGGTGAAGAACTGTGGAGCACATGCCAAGATGGTCAGAGATACAGAGATATTTAGGTACTTCAGTTTCTAGTAAGCTCTACACAAATTATTTGAATTTTCGGATACTGAGCTATTAAAAATAAAAAGTTTATGGCAGAGGAGAAATTTAACACTGACTTCTTATATTGGATTGCATCATAACTCTGTCTTATGCTTAAAACCAATTTAATTATTTTTGCACCTGTGTTTTGCTTAGGATCAGCCCTTCCCAACTGTGTGGGATTCAGGGTCTCTCTGAATACTTGGTTTAAAACTACCAATACCTGGTACTGAAAGTATATTTTTGAAAATGTAATCAAATAAGATTTATCTGCTTAAAACGTTACGAGTAAGCATTCACAGTGAAATGCTTGACAATATCTATACTAATGTAATGTCATCCGTTAGTACTGTGTAAAATATAAAATATCATGCAGTATTTAAATCCAACTGCAGTGAATCCTCTATAACCATACCGACAGTATCTAAATTTAGTAACTAATTAAATTCAATGGAACAGAAGAATGCATTTCTCCATTGCAATCCACTTCTTGTAAGGACAAAGATCATGTGTATTTTCTATACTTCAATTTTTATATAATTTAGTATATTTTTATATATATTAACTATATACCAGTGTTTCCTGAATTTCTACATCTTTATTTTAGCATCTCTGCTGAAAAGGACCCTGGGACCCCCCGGTCTGGCCCATGGCCATGACACTGGGGGGGACCTGACTGGCTGCTCAGAGCATCCTTCATCCAGGACCAGAACAACTCTTTTCACTAAAAAAGCCAGTTCATGTGTTTTCCTTTCCAGGCACTTCACCGACGGAGCTGCTGGCTGTGGGAGGCTCTGGCTTTAAGAATGTGATGAAATTAAGCGTGTACCCAAGCCCTTACGGGATCAGGGCCAAACACTTTAAATAATTGATGGACTGCTTTATTTCTTTGGCCTTTCTAAAGTAAACTGAGTTTCAGACTAACATGAGCTGACTTAGATGTTTAGTTGAGGAAAAAAAAAGAAAGAGCTCTTTGAATTGCACTGATTTCCCACAGGATTAACTTGGGACGAGAGAAAATAACTTTTTCAGCTTCATCCTTCTTTCCCTCTCTCTAACCAAACACCTTTTTTTTTTTTTTTTCTGGTCGGGCTTTTTAGATTCTTTTGTAGGAAAAAAGAATCCTTTTAAATTAAATATATAATCTGAAAAGGGGAGGAATGTTGACATTAGTGTTTGTGAACTCAAGTAGGCTGACTATCCCAAGGGTATTTTTGATTTTGCGGAGTATGTGTCTGTGTCATTTTTTTTAATGTTTATAAATTAATAATACAACTGGAATAGATGCCTTTCCTATAATATCTGCTAGTGTGTGAGAGACAATGCAAAAGTAAAAGAATTGCAAGTTACTGACCCAAATATTGTCTAAGTTAAGAAGGCGAATGGAAGCCAGAGAAGGAAATAGCAGAAGGAGAAGCAGCTAATGAGTGTCCATGTTTTGATCGCTAAATGGTACTGGGGTCTTGTAAACTGGTTTGTAGGAAGGATGTCATTTGTACAGGATATGGAACAAAGTGGAATTAGTTTGTTGTAAAACAAGCAGGAAATGTGTGTCCGTTTTGGATGGCTCCTCGTATTCCACTTTTGCAAATGGCTAAATATATTAGCTGAAAATAGAAGTGTGGCAGAAATAGCAGAGCTACGCTGGGCTTCGGGGGAGGGAGCTGCATTAGAAAAAAATATGCGGAGTCCTTTTACTCTTTGGGGCATATTACTTGTCTAAACACTTTCTTTTCCTGTTCTGTATCTGAACATGTTTTGAAATAGTGAAACTGCCTTTTAGGTGACTTTGATGGCTTTGGGAAGGGAGTAAAGCCATGCTGTGTTGGTAGCATGAGTGGGCTGGACTTCTGATGTGGAAGAGCTTTTCCAGCCCTCAAACGTGATGGCATGTTGGTGCAGACACTCGTTACCATTGGTCACAGAGAGGTTTCATCTTAAATACTTTCCACATGTTAGCAACATGGCTAACACAAATCTAAAAACACCGTAAAATTTTTTAAGAGCAATATTAATAGCTGAAAACACATTCCTGCTGTTGTCAATCCATTCATTATCCTCATCACGAAGCAAAAGGAGATTCAGCCTTCTGCTCTGAAGGTTCCCCGGCCGTTCATCTCCTTAGCCGCTGTCACTCATCCCCTTCATTTCTGAACCTTATCATTTTGTATTCCAGATATTGGATTTGATCCATCCATCAGCTGTCAGTAACTTGTCAGAGGCCCTGGACGCTTCTAGATGTATTTTCTGTGTGGGTCCTGCCAGAAGAGAGGAATATTGCGCAGAGAGGGCTGGGCAAATCAGACTTGATCTGTTTTTGCTGTACTTTATCTTCAGATTAGCCTTTTTCAACATTTTCCCCCACAACAGAACTCGAGAATTTGTAATGGGTAATTTTCGATCTGTGAGGAGCTTGTGGGTTTGTTTCTGTGGACGTACAAACACTCCCATTTCAAACTGGTTTGACAAAACGCATAAGGGAAAATTCTGCTCTCCACTACACAGATAAAAGGAGAGTAAAACTTTGCTCTTTGTATTTCTTCAGATGAACTTGATGATGATGCTTAGAGAGAGGTTTCTATGGTGAACGCAGAAAGATAAAATTTGAAAATTGTTTTCTTTTGCATATTTGCTGCTATTTTTTTTAATGGTCACTGTTCTGCATGTTTAACAGTCATTATCCACACCTTCTAGCTTGTGAATACATTTACATATTTTGAATCAATATTAGTGGGGAAAAATCCATGATTTGCCAAGGGCTGCTTATGATTTTTTATTTTTTAATGCTGAAACGCTCAGGATATCTTCCAGTGGGATCTGTCAGAAATGTCTCTTCTATCAGACAGTTTTGCTTATTTGATAACTTTGCGTATTGATTCCTTACTTCACCTGCTTCTTACTCACTTAGGTTATATTTCATTTCTGTTCCTTCTTCTGTTGTAAAAGGACAACATGAAAGCAGTTTCTTGCTTTATTAATTTTTTTTCCCCTCTTGGAGCCTTGTGTAGTATGTTCCTTGTCTGTTTACCAAGCATTTTTTTCTCTATTTTTTTCTTGAACAGAAAGAATCTGACTTTCAAGCAGTCAATTTTTAATGAAGATTATTCAGAGCTGTACTTGTAACCTCACCAGTGCATCCAGGATGCAGATGGATTTCCATCATCACTTTCTGCATCTTTCCATTCCAAAGCAGCATTCGCTGCAGCCCAGCCCTGCGCATGTCCCACGAATGTCACACGGGGACGCTTCTGCATGGCCACGGCCAGGGAACCCTTAGCCCAGGTGCTGCAGTCCTGCTCCCCCGGACTTCTTCATACCTAAAGCTCTGGTGATGGACCTGCCAGTATCCATCCGTTCTCAGTTTGACATCTTACTCATTATCTTCATTCCCTTAGGAGAGAAAATGTCACGGTGTCATTCTGAGAGCCTGTTACTCCTCTGTGCCTTCCTCCAGGTCATTTCTGTACGGGTTGCTCCTGCCTGCTCTGCTCGCTGGGAAGCGCTGCCTGCACTTGTTCTCACTGGAATCGTGCCAGTTGTTGCTTTTTTGCATTGTTCCATTTTAGTCGGATGCTGAAATCCTGCTCTTGTTCCAGCACAAGTAATTAATTAGTCCAATTTCCATTTTTAAATTTAACTCGCGCTCACTAAAAAACTTGCCAGCCCTGCCAAAGTGCTGGCATGTGTTTTACCAGATATTTGTTATGAAAGTCTTTCAAAATAATTCCCAGATAAAAGTCAAGTACTGTGAATAAAATGCTCAAAATAATCTGAAGTGGCCCTGAATATTTAGTTGTGTTGTTGAATAATGGAGCATGTGTTCTGGAGAAGGAGAGAGGATGCAAGATTATTGTTAATTTTCCTTAAACACCTTTGCCAGGCTCATGGTTTTGGCCTTACTGCAGGAGATGCTCAACATCTCACCCCATAGTGAAATCTGTAGGTAAGGAGATACTGTATAATATGATTAAATACCTGAACTTCTGCACGACCTCAAACCTTGCTGAGCTGGTGTCTTGGCGGCAACGTTACCCTCTTGGGTAGACACAGTTTGCTGAAGATAAATGTGAAGCTTTTATCCGGTATACACAGAAACTTTCTGTAGCTAAGTAAGAAAAAATGTAAAAAAATAAGAAAGTAAATTATATCTATTTAAAACCTGTAAGTATAATCTTGAGGGTGCCCTCATGTGTCTGCTTCTGCTGCTCTCGTTAGGGGCTGTCCCTTTAAATGACTGTCACTGGTGTCTGACAACATTTGAAACATTACCTGGTTAAATATTGCCTGTTTAATATGCATTTCTGTGTGATTTGACAAATGGATTTCTTCAATTTAGTGCAGAAGAAAAGCTAAATGAATCACTAAGTGTTAATGTGTCCATGTTCCTCCTAGACGACTACTTGCCCTTGGGACAGTATCGATAAGTGGCATTTGTGTGATATTATGAATGTGTTAATTCCATGTAGACAAAATAATGAGTAAGCAAAGGTCAAGGACAAATGCAATTTCCCCAGAAATACGCATCAAAGAGCTTCTAATATTTAGGTCATTACCATTGTTGAATATTCAGTGTCATTTAAATTATGTGCATTTTTTTCCATTGCTTATATTTTTTAGTCCAGAAGATATTGAGCAACTTCAAGGGCTGCACAAATGTTTTGTAACAAAAGTCACCAAAACTTCAGCAGTAGCTGGACTTTATTTTCTGCATACATTGGTTAACTGCTAGCTGGAATATGGGATTGATTTCTGCTTTGAGATGTAACCTTACGTTGTTTGTTTTTTTTTTCTAAATTTGAAATGAAGGAAATGAAAATGTGGCCGTGTTGCCTATTAAACTGCTGAATCTTGAAACTCGGTGCAAATCAAAACAAAATGCTCTGGAGACTGTAAATACCCAACTTTGTCCTAGTTCATTGGGCTGTTCATTATCAATGCACTGTTAAAAAATGATGCATGCTCCAGATTTCAGCCTTTGCTTTTTACTAGCAAGCCCCAAGTATAAATACTTCTCTGGCAGGGACCTTTCCAAAATCCAGTGTTTTTTGTGACATGAGGCAAGAGGAAAACCCAGTGGATCAATACAGCCATTAATTAGAAGGTTCAGCCATTATTTTTACTTCTAAACTTTTACATATTGACATGTGGCAAAATAGTTAAGAAGTCAATAAGGATCTAAAAGTTACTGCACTGGTTGGTTGCTCACTGGGAAATATCAATTAAACCTCTGTCTCCCAGGACTTCCTCTCGTGGGTGTCTGGAAGCATCTTGCTACCAAATAAGATGCTGTTTGTATATGAAATATTCATGTTGTGACATCAAAACATGTTGCATATTATTTCAGTATAGTAGGCTGGAATTAGATTCACATTTTCTCTTGCTTATAAGTGCCTGTCAGAGTTGCTAAATCAGTTTGTCTTTGCTGTCTTGAAATACTGTCAGTCTGAATTTCCTTCATGCTGCATATTGTTTTGGGCAAAGATGCATTAGTGCTATATTCAAGATGGAGCGCCTTGAACTCTTTATAAATAAAGGTGAAAAAGCCCAACAATTAAAGGTATTTAAAAAATTTTTTTGGGGTAGCAGCTTGGACCCCTTTAAAGTGATATAGAAGCTACCACATGCTGCTGCCTCATGGTCTTTGCTTTCCCCTTGTGTGTCTTGCATATGGCACATTGCATATTATTTAATGGTTTGTAGGGTATATAACGAGGTATTCTGGAGTCTAGCAGGGGTGAAAGCAGAGATAAGCTTCTGATACTGGATTATATGAGTTCCTCAATACAGCTGAGGAAGGATCAGAAAATTTCAGTGGTTGCAGCTGCCCCGTAGGTGTCAAGCTGAGGTTGTGGATGCTTGGTCCATTAGGCATGAGCATCTGCATCCCTCGGACTGGGTCAGAGGGTCCAAGAGGGAATCAGGGCAGAGCCTTGGTCTCTGGTGGTCTCTGGTGGCATGGCACAAAACCCAACAAGCAGCAGCACAGACCACTCTGACATGCAAAAGCATCTGACAAGGCTGTGACCTGGTCCTTTGAATCAGTAGGCGGGGGAATTAATTCGCTGTTAGCTTATTTGGCATAGTAATATTGCATTCATGCATAAATGATCTCATTTTAGTTATCCTGGTGCTAAAAAAAACCAGCTTCTGTCCCCAGTCTACCAGACATTTACATTAGAAATATCCTGTCAGAAAAGCTGCACATGCTTGAAAACATCTATTATTTTCATTCCTGGGTCCCTCCCGTGTTCCTGTCGCCCAGCCGCCTGCAGGCATTGCTCCGAGCTGCCCAGGGCAGGCACCTCTGCACGGCACCTGCTTTGGCTCAAGGGTCTGCACTTTTAGAAGCCACAGTTCTTTTCAGAAGCCACTTTCAGTATATCTTTTTTTTTTTTTTTAATTAAAACCATCTTTTTAAGCTCTAACCTCTCCCTTTTCCACTCTACTACTATCCAAAGTGTCCTGCTAAAGTTTTTAATGCAAAAGTACCACTCTCTTGAGATTTTAATTGGATTTTCCTTGGATTTCCCTTGGTCTTTTGACATAATCCTTTTTAATTACTACCAGTAGGTTTTGTAAATTAAGGGTATATACTTTGTTGACGTTGCTGTTTTCGTTCATTGAATGTAATCATAATAGAATTCATAATATAGAATCATATAATATAGTATAATAATAATATAATTCATTTAATGGAATATAATCCAGGCAAGCATAGCAACTGGGGTATAAATGCTTCAGATTACTCTCATCAATAGCTCGTGGGATCTCCATTTGGTTTGGAGTGAGGCATAGAGGTTGGGAGAGGTACAGACCCAGCACAACCCCAGCCAGGTGTTTGCTCCCATAATGGGGGATTTGGTAGGTGCTGCATCCCCTGCGTCTGACTCAGATCTCATAATTGGTCTCTTGCTATACACTGTGATATCTTTTCAAGATCCCTGAAGTGCCTGTGTGCCTTCTTGGCATGCTCCCAGTTGTTTTCAAGGACCTGCTTTTAAGATAAAATCACATCTGCAAAGCTCCATCCTCGACAAAACCCCTGTACAGCTCGTTCTGAAAAGTGAGCCTCTCATGATGAGCTTCTGCATTTTCCATTAGGAGAGACTTTCCAAAAAGATTTTTTTGAATGATTTCTTGATAGCTGGCAATCTCCTGAATCATTTCTTGTACAGAAATTGTTCTTCAAGGTGTTTTGTTCCGGTAACAACTGCCACCAAGCCTGGTTTGTCACAATTTCCAGCCTGTAACTGGGAAAACGATGGTGTCTGAGAGGCTGGTGTTGTATGTCTCGCTCTGAAATAGTGGGCAGGTCACCTCATTTTTCTGTGCGTCTGTATTTTCCTGCCTGGCTTTGTGGTTTGTTATCTGTTCTTTTGGGGTCCGATAGTCTTTGAGCTTGAACAATGTGGCTGATTTGAGCTCTGTTTTAATCCTGCAATAAATAGTTCATTTTGGAGGTTTAGGTTGACAGCAAGCCACCTTGGAGTGTCAGACTGCAAGACTTTGGTTTCCTTCTATAATCAGATAAGGAACAGATATTTCCTGTAAATCCTTCCCTAGTGTCCAAGTCATACCATTAGAGCATTAAGTCAGATACATGACACCCAATTTTAGAGTAATTCCTGAGGAGAAGAGCACATGATATTTTTTTAATGGGCTTCCCAGGACTTACTTTGTTTCTTCCTGATGAATATGAATTCCGCCAGGTTAATTTGAATTCTGACCTTCAAATACACAATGTTTTTTTTAGAGCAAGGATATGGTCTTTAAAGTTATGTACTGTCCATGTGACTGTCTTCCCTTAAAATCTCCTTAGACTGCAAGAATAGAACTGTTCCTAAAGTGTTCCTAAAATTCATCTGTGTGTTTATTATAAACTACTTGCATCATAGAGAAATACTATTCATGTCTACCTGACCACTACCAACCTTTTCTTTCCAAATGCCTTTATTTGGATTTTGTGCTGCATACAGGAGTGTCGCTTCCCTTCATCTCCTTTTCTTCTGATTGCCAAGTAACGTCAAGTAGATAGGAGCAACTTCTCATAATGTACCGTGTGGCTCACTGTAAGTCTTTCCCAATCACCTTGGTTGAATAAATATCCACTGAATAACTAGAGAATGCATTCATATTCTTTTTATTTTGATTTATGTTCTATCTTCCTATCTGTGCTTCTTCAAGAGTAATTGCCAGTTTTCACCTCCTACAGAGAAAGGATAATAGAGCTGAAGAATAAGTAAAATGCGCTCTGTTTCTCTTTCTTTTGTAAGGGAACTTTTATATTCTTACTCATGCATACACTGATAATTTGCAAACTGACAATCATAACCTCGTTCTCGGGTGGGCTTGCTGTAGAAGGCTACTCACATGCTTTCTCTGTTTCCTTTCCTCATGACACTTGCCAACTGGAGACGGGTACAGATGGCCCATTCCCCTTTATGAAATAAGTCAGTCCAACTCTGATGTAGAAGAGGTATCCCAAATGAATACGAAGGTTGGAGCCAGTATGTTCCCTATTATGAGACATCGTACTCCTGTGCACTGCTGATCCGATAGCAGACAGACTATATGTCATGCATTTTAATGATCCTGCCAGCACGGCATCTCTCAGAGGATTACTGTGCGGTCTCCCTGTGATGGGTGGCAAGTTCCTTTCTGTCATCTGATACAGGATGCTGTTAGGGGTGACTGCAGCGTGAAATATCTCTGCACGGTGGTGAAATACTGCATTAGATTCGAAAACACTCTTGAAGCGCTGGCTGTCAGTGCTCTGCAGGGACCTTTTCCTAATCTGAACAATAATAAGGTCTGTTGAGTGCAGCATGATTTTTCTATCAATTAGTTCAGTCCAACATCTAACAAGCCATATATAGTAGTGCATGTTTAACCTGCAGGTTACATGGTCTAGCTAGCTGTGCAACCTACAGATCATAGAGCTGCTAATTTCTTATTTTGAAAGCGAAGAATTGAATAGAGATTTCCAGGGGAATTGTCCTGTTTTATGCATTTAGGTTCCTACCTAGCTACTAACAAACCTGCAGAAGTACAGTCCCCGTAATCTGGACCTCTGTGCCTTGGTCTTCCACCTCGCACCTCAAGGAAATTCAGCCAGAAGCACACTTTGCTTGTGAGCTTTTCCTTTCCATATTAACTTAAAAAAAAAAAAAAAAAAAAAAAAAAAAAGCTCCAGGTGACCTGATGTGCAGCTTACAACAGGTTTCTGCTCAACTTTCTCCTTTCCCGTGGTCATGAACATTTGGCTTGGATTTATAAATTACTTTTAGGGTAAAAAAAAAAAAGTTACACAGTTAACATTTGAAAATAACAACTTTTCTGCTAACAAAATAGCATGTTATGTGAGCCTGCAATAATTTTGCATCTTCGTGACTACTAGCAGGGAAAAAACTGTCAGAAAATTACCATTCTACTTGAAATTCCCTATCTCTGAACACCCTAAAAATCCTAAGGATCTCATTTATGGACGCATTCAATGCTGATTAAGCAAGAGATTCCTCCAGGTTGTCCAGTGTTTATGCACTTTCCATAGGATCTATTCACGTTTCAAATTTGTAAAAGCATGGGTATCATTGTCGGGTGCAAAAACCTCATTCAGAGAGAACTGAGACTTCAGTTTCTAATAATCATTCTGGCACCATTTTTATCTTCATTGAGGAAATGATAAAAATTCAGCCATTTCGGCTGCGAAACTGTCCACTTTTTGCAGTGTGCAGTTGTAGTTTTAATCAGTACATGCCTTAACAACCCTAGGAGGAATTCTTTATTTCTGTTGGCACAGCATGGTGTGTGTTCCCCTGCCACTTGAAAGAACGTTTCTCGCTATTTGCAGGATGAAATTTGGGAAGTTTAATTATACAATGAAAAAGAAAACGTCATAAAGGAGAAGGCAAAAAAATCTTGACTCCTGCAGATTTACATGGGAAGTTACTTTAAATGGTTGAGATTGGCTGTGATGTTCTGAGAGTTTATGCCACAGAACAGGTTACTGTTCTCTGCCTACACTGCGTTGCCACATAATTGCCTAATTTGACACTGATTGTTAGTTAAATCATCAGCCAGACTTTTAGGTCAGGTGCTTTTGAGCAACTGAGCAACTGACAACTGAGCTACATTTCAGAATGCTGGGAATCGTTACAGGAGGGCTAAAATTGAGACTTGGTTCCAGATTACTGACCATCCCAATCCTCCTAGCTGCTTCACGTAATCCCAAATCAACGAAACAGACACAGAATGAGTAATAAAACCTCCGCTCAACATAGGCACTAATACAAGAAGAAATAAACATCATTACAAGGTCAATGTGGCTAAATTGGTATCCTCTCTGTATTATAAGAAAGTAATGAGTAACACCCTCAGCCTCAAACAGAAGTCAATAGGAAATCAACAAACGGCTACCGCAGACATCCTTTTTTCTAGCAGGAACCAGGGACAACAGGCCAACGCTCCAGAATAACAGAAATGCAGACTCACAGGCACGTGCAACCTTTAGGAAAAGGACAAGCATGTTCCTGGAAGCAGCAAAACCACCCACTGCTGTTATTTTATGAATAGATGGTAGATTTGCCTTCTGCATGTCGGTGAAATAATGAAAAAATCCTGGGATTTTGAAGGCGTAAAATTGCAGACAATTTATGTTTATAGCTGTAGTCGGCCACACAAGTGAAAATAAATTGAGTGCTGGATGGAGCTAAGAGGAGAGGGAATCAGAAATGCAAGTGGAAGATAAGGTTGTAGAAATTTCTCTCTACAAAGCTAATCAGGACTAAGTATCCTATTGCCAGCAGCAGGGAGAATGTTTCAGATAACAGATAGTGATGGAAATTAGGTAGGATAATTATGTCGGAAATAACAGCAAAAGGTGTGTGTGCTGACTCAGAAAAATTGTCACCTGCTTCCTCCCTTTGTCACCCCAGCGTGGGTACCTGCTGCTGCTACAGGTAGTGGGTAATGGTACCCTACTGGGGAGGAAAATAGCTCCATGATTAACTGTGTGTAATACCTAACATCTAACACAGTATTAAAAATGTAATTGCTCTAATTTGCAATTGTAAATCTCCTGTTATCAATTAATTTACATTGTACAAGTAACCATCTGATTATCTTTGTGCATTGCTGTATTTACCCTGCAATTTAATTGTAAGTAATTAGCATGTAATTGCATATAGTTATTTATACCTTGTAAAGCAAGTGATGTATTTATATGTAGTTAAAATAATTGCAGGCGGGAGCAAAATTTTTACTTTCTTCCTTTTCAATGTGTCCAACAGTTTCTATGGCCAAAATTGCTGTTGTCTGGAAAAAGTTGGGTCTCCTGTGGATGGCTCAGGTTAGCTTTTCACAAGCTGAGGCATGCGGATTGCATTTTGCTTTTGGCCTGTATTCCTTTTCCAGTTTAAAATATTTCCTCTGTCTCCTAATACTAACCTGCCCCTCATCCTTATGAAGAGAATTTGTAATAGGAGAGAGCACTGGCTCTCTCGAGCAGAAATCCCAGCACAGCCCATGAGGAAGCAGTGACAGTGACCTCCGTTCTTGGCATGGATGAGTACTTTCCACGTAGCAGCTCTAACAAAAAATATTACCTTATTACAGTAATACCTGCTAAGGGTATACTTTATGAATGCCATCAAGGGCAATGGTGGCTTTCATGTCCAGTACTAGTAATGGTAATTTTATTCCCCTTGCTGCTGTCCTCACTCCCTCAGTCCTCCGTCACCCCACTTACAGTCACAGCCCCTTTTTTGCAGTCCCATCCTCCAGCCTATGGCACTTGTCCTTTTAAAATAAACTTTTTTTTTTTTCCCCTGAGCATTACCATAACAGAGGATCTCTGAGATGCAGTTAGGGGCTTTGGTCCCCCTGACACGGAGCAGAAAGGATACCCTGGGTTTATAAGGGCTCTGGGGAAAAGGCTTTGCTTTGTTATGCGTGGTGTGAGCTGTCTGCTGGGAAGGGGTTTGATGGAGACAGGAGATGCCCCATGCTGCTGCTTGCTCTAGGCCAGTTCATTAGCATTGGTGTTTCTCTAATCTGAAGATCTGGGAGAATATTTGGGATTCACAAAACAGCTTTGAGTGGCATGAAGGAGGGTATTATCTCGTGTGATAGTCCATGTCTCCTCTTAGGCTGGAGCTGCTGGGTGCCTTGGTAATGAAGGGTTTTTTTTCCTTGCTTTGCTGGTTAGACCCCTGAGTTTAGTAAGGATTTTATGTCTGCTCAAGGGAGAGTATCTTTTCACTTCTCATTGCTGCTTCTGTATTTAACAAAATAGCTCCCAGTCATGCCACTGTCAGATTTGTATTGTCTGGAAGTGTTATGCCATAGCAATCATCTCATTGCTGGGACTGATGGAGAAGCTCTGGGAGGTGACTCTCTGCTGCCTAAATGAATGGTAGATGGCATCAAAGCCACGTTTCAGCTCCAGTCTTCCTTATTTAGCATTTCCCCATCCCAACATTTTCACACAGGTTCTGTGGAATAGAATAATTAATAACACACCCTATACCTATTTGGCAGGGCTGCAACCTAGCCCTGGTCTGCAGAGGAGGTTTGCCCATGGCCCTGCCTCCCCATGCCCAGCTGGGTGTCCTTGGGAGGGTAAAAGCCCATCTGAAGGCAGGTGGGGGGAGACAGAGCTCTGCAGGAGCTTATTAGAGAAGGTGGCGGCTCACTGAAGGGGCTCCCCAGGACCTCTCCCCAGTGAGTTGGTGTTTGGGGCAGTGCTGCAGACCCTGCCCTTCCTTACTCAGGGAGGACTTATGCTGTCAAAAGGCTTTTGAGGATTGTAGAAGATCGTGGGGTAAGACTTTTACTTGAAGGTAGTGTCTGGCTTTCTGAGGATTAAGCCCAGGCTTGAGGAAATTGCTCTGGTCAAAAAGCAGGGTTAGGCTCTGTATTTGTTTATGTCTCTGTTGAGTTCTGTTTCTCAGAACTTTATTTAATTTCTTTACCTTGATATCTCCTACACAGCTCCCTTGGTTAAGCTAATGTTATTATGTAGATAATACTTCAGCTTCCAGAGGACGTGAGCATGTACCTGGCGTTAATTACTGACTTGCTGCTTAGTGTCCTGTAGACAAGCCATCTTCATTTATGTATGAGAAACATAAGTCCTGATATGTGTGCTAGATGTAAAGGCAAGAATGAACAAACAGAAAGTGCTGAGAGGTCTCTGGGTGTGCTGGTAGTAGTTACTATTGTGTCTGTCAGAGAAGCCTGGTAGCTAATGAGACTCCTGTGAAACATTCTGCGTGCTCTGGACCTCTGGAAGGTAGTCTCTAATATATGCTGTTTTTTCATGGATGTAAATAAGGATTAATAGGATTAATTTGTATTCAGAAACATCTAGGAGCTGGGCTCTCACTGACTTTTATGGGTCTACTTTAACAGCGTACTTGATACTTATTTGCATGCTCAGGTTGCAAGCCATACACAGTGGTCAATTGAGGTCTAAAGCTGGTCAAAACCTTGGAGAATATTTAATTCTCTTTGAACTATAGAAAAAATACTGAGATGAGTATTTTCCTTTGTTGAGCTCTAGTAGCAGTATATAAAGAGGATTTACTTAGTGCAACGTATCTTTAACATTATTCACCTTCACTGGAGCTTTTGCATTGGTTCCTCGAGTTGTTTCTGGCTTTTCCTTCCATTGCATTTGTTCATTCCTTCTCTTCTCTTCTATTGCATATATTTATACTTTCATGCATTTTTTGTAAATGTATGAAAGGAATTCTGAGAGGAAATAGGAACAGCTTATTTAGTAACTAATCTGCTAGAAAGTTTTCTCCCCTCCCACCTCCATCTCTCTTAACTAGCATCTTCCTTTAGGTACTTGGCCAATTCCCTTGTGGCTTGATCAGTTGCTCAAAGCTCTGGGGGTGAAGAGCCAAGAGCTGTTGTTCAAAAGAAACCCCTGACAACCCTCACTCCTACTTCTGAGATAGCCCAATGTTAAGCATAAGCTGTTTAGCCTCTGAGGATTAAGTAATACCCTTAATGTTGTACAGATATCATAAAGTTCCTGTCTGCAGTGTTCATATATGATTCTGTGAGTAGCAATGTGTGGCTACTGTAGGGGTGCAATTGGGTTTGGTCATCAAAATATGCATAAAATAGCTAGAAAAGCACGCAAAACTTGGGCATGTGGTGTGTAATTGCAAGCAGCATATCTGTGACTTAGTCCCTGAGCAGCTTTACCCCCTGGAAATACTAGTTAAGGCATAGGTTTCAGTGTATTAGGGAGTTTATGACCTGTATAAAAATGTCCAGTCAAACAGCTGCCTACTAAATTATTCAGTGTGTTGATAGAATAATGGCTTTGAAGATGGAGATATTGGACTTAACTCTTTCAAGAGGAGCGGGGAGGGGAAAGGAATCAGATGTGTGTGGTTCCAGCTGGATCATAGGAAGATCCCTAATGTTACATGCCACCTTTGAGCAGTAGGTTCAAGTGGAATTAAAAGTAAGAGATAGGATTGATTTTTGACACTGGTGTTAATTTTAAATTAAGTGCATTTTTAGTAGAACTGGCTAGAAAACCAGAAACCCAGAAAAATGAGCTTACTTGCTGCATGCCTAGGCTTTTCATTTTATTAAAAAAACAAAGCATAACAAACTTATTTTTTCAGGCAAACCAAATATACTTGATTCAATCATAACTTCTGTAAGAAGTCCATATGCCTTAGAACATTTTTAGGAAATTTTGATTTGCCTTGCTTTAATTTCTCTTAAACACTTGCTAGCCAGCTGCGGTAAAAATAGAGGCTTCTGTGAGAAAGCCAGTCTGTAGATGTAGCAAAACTGTTTTGTTACTTGTTTCTTTACTGCTAAGCTGCACTTGACCCAAGGGTTTAGTTAGATATATTATGTAAGAGATAACTGTAATGAATGCACAAAAGAACAAAACTTCAGTTCCGTTAAAACTTTAATTTCTTAAAGTTTCAAGTGAGTGAGTGCTTGTCTAGAGAGAGCTAAATTTCTCAGCATGTTTTGTGTGGGATAAATATATACTAATATATACACACCATATATTTATACCTTCTTGTGAGATGTACAAAATGTATTTATACCATCTTACAGAGCCCTTGCTATTTTTATGAAGTATATTTAATTACATGCGTATGTAGATTATTTTATACTTTCTGTGTATACCTTGAACATTAATGTTTCATATTAGATGCTATGAACATCTTATTTTTGTTTTTTTCCATATTATGGGAAAGTTGGTACTCTCCTTTTGGCTTTCAAAAACATATTTTCACGTCAGCAATCGTAGCCTGGCAGCCACAACAAATCTGTTTTACTACTAATAAATGTTTGGTGGAACAATGTAATGAACCAACTGGCTATTTTGATGTGGAGGCTGCAGTTAAGGAATTGGAGCTGCTGGGAGGAGATCTAATCCTGCTCCGAAGTGTTCAGGCTTCCCAAGCATATGCTGCCAGGAGCCAGGGTGACTGAGTGGCATCCTGGAGCCCAGGGTGCTGTTGCTGCCATGCTGCCTCCTGCACCGCTGCTGTACTGGGGTGCAGGGTTGTTGTAGTTTTACACAACACGGCGGCTGGCTCACCCTCCCCCCTCCCAGCGATGGGGGAGAGAATTAGAGGGATTGGTGAAGGGAAAAGAGACTTATGGGTTGAGATAAGAACAATTCAATAACTAAAATACCACGATATTGGAAATAATAATGATTATAATAATATATATACAAATACACAAATGAGGGGTACACGGTGGTACTGCTCACCACCCGATGACCAAGGCTCAGCCTGTTCCCAGGTAATGATCCCAGGGCAGGGAGAGTCCTAAAACCACGGTCCTGGAAAAGAGATAAGAGACTGAGACAACCCTGAGAGAGGGGTGACCTGGAGGGAGACAACCCAGAGCAAGAGAGAGCCCTTTCGGACAGAGCCTCACCTCTACACTGGGCATGGCGGGCATGATATGGAATAGACCATTGGCCAGTTAGGGTCTCAGTGCTAAACCTAAGGTTGATCCTGGGCTGATCACTGTGGCTGTGCTCCCTCCCAGCTTCTCCTGCCCCTGCAGACATGGGCACAGCAGAGAAGCTGGAAAGTCCTTGACTGTCCTGGCAGCAGCTCTAACCATCAGTGTGTGATCAGCTTCTCCTCAGCACAAATCCAAACACAGCCTCACACTGGCTGCTGGGAAGAAAGTTAATTCTGTCCTATCTGAAATTGGGACAAGGATGCAAGATGGAAAAAGGCACTGTCACTTAAAAGGTTTTGAGCTACATATTGATGAAATGGAAAATATGTGTGCAGTTCTGGAAAATGACCACCAAAAGTTTCTGGGTTTTGTCTCTCCTGAGCTCTGCTCATCTGTCTTGGTGTTTTGTCCGAGTGTGAAGGTTGGCACCTGCTGTTACCACCAGCCATGCTGCAGTGTTGTTTCCACTCATCTGTGGGGGTCAAAGCTTCCTCCTATTTCTCAGGGAGAAAAGTTGCAAGTTTGTACCTATTTTCCCTACAAAAAGACAAGTACTTTTGAAGTTTAGTTGTTTGTGTTTAGAACCAATCATCCTTTTCTTTTTATAGTTTCCTTTTTTTGGGATCCTGGATGCGTTGCCCTTATTGACAGCCCTATAATGTAACACTCCTGAAGCCAGCTCAGATCCCCCGAATATCAGTGGGATTGAAATGTGATCTGGCGATGTTTCACTGTGCTCAGCACCAGGTTTGCTCCTGAGGTGTTCTGCCTATGCAGCTGAAAATATGGTGTGGTTGGCTCAGTCTTTTATCCTGGTTCATGGGTTTCGAAGTTGCCAAGTTCCAGTTTTGACCTTCACGAACAGGATTTTGTCGGCTCTTTGTGGGGTTATTTGTGATCCTTCAAGTCCGGCTGTGGCTTCCAGCCGCACTCCCTTCCTTTGATCTTCTTCCTCTACCCTGTGGGCATCATCCGCTTAAGAGACCATCACCCCATCAAAATGAAGCTGCTGGGAGCATTAGCCTTTGAAAAGCATGTCACTGTTAATGTGCTCTTCTTACTGAAGTATGGCCTTAGCTCTTGTGTGAGTTTTACTGTCAGGTGCCAAAGGATCAAGGCAGGAGTACCTGTTACTCGGAACAGAAAAGATCTGAGCAGCTAAGAATTGAAAAATACTGGGCTTTATATTCACTATTGTTTAAAATGGTGCTGTTGCCAAAATGATCAAAGAACTTTTCAAAAAGCCTTCTTCTTAGAGCCCCTAAAGCCTTTCTTTAGGAAGAAATGTTTTCCTGTGAGGGTGGTGAGGCAGTGGCCCAGATTGCCCAGAGAAGCTGTGGATGCCCCATCCCTGGAGGGGTTCAAGGCCAGGCTGGATGAGGCTTTGAGCAACCTGGGCTAGTGGGAAGTGTCCCTGCCCATGGCAGGGGGGTGGAACTCGTTGATCTTTAAGGCCCTTTCCAACCCAAACCATTCTGTGATTCTTTCCATCTGCACCAGCTTTGTTACTCATGGAAGATACTGTGCTTGGCTGGTGCTACATGACCACTGGCTGTGTAAACAAACCTGGCCAGCTTCTTATGATGACACAAATTATCTACATGTAAAAACACAGCCTGGAGGCATAACTGTTCTCATTAGGTCAATGATGACACAACTTGGTGCTGACATACTAATTTTTATAGATAAATTCATTAAAACTTTTAGATTACCCAGGGTATAGGCATAAGGACCAAGAGCTGCGTGGTTTGTTTTTTGGCTGTGTTTTTTCTTTTTTTCCCCCCTGCATCCTGTACATCTATTAATGTAGTCAAACTAATTGTGTGATTAAGATGAATAGAACTTAATAATGGAGGGGACATCATGGCAAAATTGATGAATCTGAAATAATGGGAAATTGTTGAACTGGTATGTTCACAGCAGTAGTACACAATGAAGGGAAGGAGAGTAATTTATACATATATTAAAAAAAGGAAAGGATTTTGGCAAATCCTATGCTTATTATATTTCATTTTCATTTTCTCCAGTTTTCCCTGAAAATAATACCACTTCTTCATTATGCTGCTGCAATAATTGAACCAGTGGAAGGAGAGGAGGAAAAAAGCTACCCGTATAAATTACTACTTGAGACCTGCTCTGTTTTGACAGATGTCAAGGCTGAGTAGCTTAGCTTGTTCTACTGTTTGTATGGAAAGGGCTTGGTATCACTTGGACGCAGGCTAATAGCTTTCTGTGCTTCTGAATGTGGATAGATTACATTGCAACAGATTTTTTTTTTTTCTAGTCATAACCTAGTGACTCTGAGAGAACAAATTGATAAAATGTTCTCTTTTGCAGGGTGTTGCTGCAGGAGTGGGGAGTTAAAGGGGAAGAGAAAGAGGCAGCCTGTCTGCTGGAAGGGAAAATACTCATGGTCTGTTAGTGTTCCTGTTTAGATTTTGGAAAACAAATTTAAAAATTAGTTGAAATCCAAAAGAAGCAATTTGTTGCTACATGTAGAAGTTCTTCTGATTTCACAATTAGTGTTTAGAGTGTGTGCTGGTTCCAGGTGACACGTGTGTGGCCTTCACTTACATCCCTTGCTGCAAAATATTTTTTTCTTCTTGTTCAGGTCTTGCCTATTTTTATACCTTTCTAAAAAAAAGTAAGTTGTGCATTAAACAGATGGCACTAAATTAAATAAATGGATTTTCTGGACTTCATGTACTGCTTTCAGTTGTCATGGATGAGGGACTGTCTGGTCTCTGCCACTTGCATGGCATGTACTCCTTTGGTTTAGTTCAGAAATGAAGCTTTTTTTCAGTGACTTCTTCCTGCCTCTCTGGTTTTGTTGCTGCTCTTAGGTTTTTAGCTTGTACTCACCTTTGTTTGCTGTCTGCTGCTACTAAATATGGAGACTTTTGGATGTATTGGTTAGCCTCATCTATAAACTGATGATTTAGAAAGAACTTAAAAAACTGAAGATTACATTTTGTTGTAATCAGTTTTTCATTATTCTCTGGTATTTTATGTATTCTTATAAGAAACCTCCAACTGAGAAATAATCCCGTAATGTGGGTTTCTGATTAGTGATGGAATTGGCCTGAACAAGAAATCCTGAATGAGATTTATTGTACCCTAGTTGCCAACAACATTCTTCTTCACTGGGAAAGTTTTGTTGTGAAGCTTTTGCTGTTGCTGTGTATGCTGTCAATTTTATTACACTTGCGTTCCTTGCTGTGCACTCCTTAGAGCAGACTGAATAAGGTAAAAAAAAAAAAAAAGATTGATTTGCAGACTATTGGCAGTTCATGTATCCGTTTCCTATTCTGCAGAGACTGTATGTAAGCACCTCTTTAGCTGGCTGTTAAGGTCAAGGTGGCTTTTGTGGGTATTACTGGTAGTTTTCTCTGGTGGCATCCAGGACTTCATAAATTGTCTTCAAGATTGATTATGCAACAGTTCTGTTTAGTTACAATTTAACATGTTTTAAAACAGGTTTTTCTTAAGATAAGAAAAGTAGAGGTTCCCTTGGATATCCACTGCCTTCCCACTGAGTGCTGCTCTTCAAGTAAGCTGCTTGTTTTCAGGGCATTGATAAATGGAAGCACAACAGTGCATGTGCTATTGAAATTTCAAGTTTCGGAATGAATGAAGGGGAATTCAAAACTTCAGAGAGCAATGGGTTAAAAAAAACCCAAAATGCTACTTGTTGAGGCACAGTTGAGTTTAGCAGGCTGGCTCTGGCTGTGTATCTCCTACACCAAACACCCCATAGGGTGTGTTTGTGGTGGCAACTTGCAAAGTTGATGGGGACTTTCTAGTCCCCATCTGCAAGGCTTGATTTTTTTTTTTTTTTGCCAGTGTCACAGTCATGTCTTCTGTTCATCTGACCTTGATTCATGTTGGTTGAATGAAGCAATATAAAGTTAAATATCTTTATTATACTGTTGCTTTTTCATATAAAAGAATGAGGGCAAGCACCAGGAGGTGTATGTTTTGTGGGTGGTGTGGACGTGTTTGACTTCAAAATCTTCTGAAGACTTCGTGTATCTGTGCATGGTGTGACCTTGTTATGTAACTTGGCAACTTTTATAAGAAACCAATTTAAAAGCAAGAGACCTTGTTTTTTGGAGAATATGGTGTTGAGGGAGTATGTGGGCAATCTGAAATGCCTTCTGGTTTGCAAGGACAAGGAACAAATTAAAAAGAAGAAAAACAAACAGTTTAATGGTGATGGAGCTGCAGCACTATCAAAGATAGACTGTGGGCGTACATCTATTTATCTTGTTGCAGAAGATTATTCTTCAACATATAAGGTCATAAAATCTCACACTGCTGAGTATTAGAAGATAATATTGCTAAAAGTTTAAAATGTTCAACTAGCAGCAAATATTTAGGGCTTTCATTTACAGTCATCAAGGGACTATGTGGATACAGACCTTAGCTTGCAAATAAGCACTAAATAGTCACCTCAAATAAAAACTGAATGGTAAAACATACAAAATTAACCATCAAGGTCGCTAATTATTGCAAGTTTTGTAGACGTTAATTACTCAGTGCCTGATTTTTTTTAATCACTGACCTTTCTTGTGGGATATTTTGTAATTGGTTACAAGTGATTAGAGATCTTTCTGATCACTTACAACTTTCGCTTCTGGCACTTCAATTGTCATAAGAAAAGATTTAATGTAACAGTGATAGGAATGAGAAATGGAGGGGAACTAATGCTCTCCTCCCTGGCAGGTGTACCCTGTGAACTCCTGCTTGCTCTTTCACGCAAAGAATCACTCGGATATGACTTTGAACAATACCCTTTGCACTGTGTCCTTCAGCTGAGGCAGGCTTTTGGCTAACCAGAAACTTGAAAAGAAAGTGCAGAAATACAGAAGTATGAGAAGATCCCATTTGGTTTTGTGAAGCTGTGGTGGACTCAGTCACCAGCAAGTGGGGCGGCTCATGGGGACCTGGTGGTGGTTTGGAGGGTTTGTGTGACCTCTGCTCCTTGGGGAGAAGGAGTTAAACTCGGGTCTTGCGCAGCATTAAAGTTACTACACGGGCTCTTGACATCTCATTAAAAATTAAGAAGATTATAAACCTGCAGTTTACAGTGATGGTGAATAAAATGTGATTGTTTTCTTAGTGAGGAGCTGGTACAAACCATCCCCTTCTGTTGCTTGGAAAACAAGCTGTAGTGAACAGCAAAGATTTTGTTATTTCAGTAATGAAAAAACACATGCAAAACCACTGACTGTGTCTGCAGTGAATTTTCTGTTTGTGTCATCAAAGCCTGGCATGTTTGGTTAAAATAACCTTTGGTAAGCGGCTGGGTTGATGCACTATATGCAAATGAGTAAAGGATCTCTTAATCAGCAGGTCAGAGAGCCTGGGGTATCACTCACAGACAACACAAAACAATTTAATGCATTTCATCACTTTGCATTTAAAGCACAAAGGTGATGAGCACACCGTCCCTTCTGAACATGGTCTCCTGTGGTTATTCTTGGCTTTTGACAGATATATGGACTCTTCACCCGTATCTCTTTATGGGAAAGTAGCTTTGCAAGAACATACCTTTCAAACAGGTGCCTCTTCTCTGCATAGTCGGTAAGCAGTTGTTCTGAGCCTATTCTGATGGAGCAGGGAGGCCTATTTTAAGTAATAGAAGACAATTTTAAGGGTTATGTAGCTTAGAGGTTCAATTTGTGAACCAGCTGGTGAATAATTTTTGAGATTTCTTTGACAATCTCTCCAAAGAATTCTGCTGTCTAAAGATTATTTTATTATCAATACGCAGTCATGCAGGTCAGCATTCTTTTCATTTGTGAAGCAAATGACATCAAACAAATGGCACTGTAAAGCTGAAAAATCCAATATAAATGTGTAATGCTCATCCCCACTTGATGAGACCAAGGTATTTTGCTACCTCAAATAACACTCTGAAATATTTAATTTTCACTTTGTTCTTACAATAAACCACACGGGATCTCTATTTTGTCAGCATTTTACTTTGAAGTTAAACCTATCAAGCCCTGGGAGAGCTATGATGGTGATTAGGCTGGTTGAGTTTTTCCTCCTTGAGATAGATTACACTTGCAAAATGCTTTTGGCTGACTCACTAAACAATGTTTAAATGCACAGGAAATGCTTCTGTGACAAATGCTTGCTGGATTTATATTTCAGCTTCAGAAAACTGTGTCTTTTCTGTTTAAGCTCCCATAATCAATCCATTGTGTTAATAACAATGTTGGAATTCATGAAGGGGAGGCAAATCAAGGATTCAAACGTTATGTGCCTCAGCCGCAGCTGGTAGGTGATGCTGAATGAAGTGGGGGTTCCTGTTGTGTGAGATGTGTGCCTCAGCAAGGAAATGATGTGGCTGTTGCTTGATCCCATCTTTGCTGGTCCACTTGCTGTTCAGCTGTTGATATAGGTAGTAAAACTGGATGATACTTCAGAGTTGGTGTCCTCTGGCTTTGTTTTTGAGAAGGAAGCAAAGCCAGGTCTAGGGCAGAGGTGGGTGGGTGGACATGGGCTTGAGAAATGCCCCCTAGGAACAGGAGCGCTTGTAGGGAACATCTTTCCTCTTGAAGGCTGATAGGGCTGCTGGAAATGAAAATAGGCAAGTGCAGGTTCAGATGCTCTTAATTATTTAATAACCTGTATTAATAAGCCCATAGGCTAGCAGGCTTTTGGGGCTCCCATTTCTTTAACTTCTTGTTAAGTGAAGAATATTTTGTTTATAGAAAGTGAAAGGTTTGAAGGATATCAGGTTCATATTAGAAAACAGAAGCAGGAAAAGCTCTTAAACAGTGTAAAAGGAATTTCAGATAAAGACAAATCTGCAGACAGAGGGCTTCTGGAGTGCCTAATTTGAGACTGGAGTGAAGCAGAGGTGCAAAGTTTCATAGTTTTCTTATTTAAGCTTTCTTAAAAACAGTGAATTTGGAAGATGGGACGAGACTAGTCTGTGGTTTGGCAGGCAACACAAAACAGTGCCAGAGTGGGCTAGTTCGATAAACCTAAGAATAGATCTAGGGACAGTAAAAAGATGCAACAACTCATTTGCTGATGTTTTTTCATGTTTGAAGTGACCAAGGGAAAACTTTGGTTTGGGGATTCAGAGCCTGATGCATCAGTAACATTTCTGCCACTGACCAGGCTTGATTTCCTCCCACAGAGAAATACCATCACCCTCACTGTGCAGTCTTCCCTCCTGCAAGTACTCTGAGAAAAGATGCTTTGGGAATGTCAGTATTTGCATATTATGCTAATAAACTTCCAGGTGGGAAATACACCTCAGCTTTCTGTGGGACAGATGCTTTCAGCTCTGTCTGTATTAGTCTGTCAATATAAACTCGGAGTTCAATGTATGGATTTCTGCAGGTGGCAAATGAGAGATCAGCACTTCTTCAGGCTCTCATCAGTACTCCCTGTTGCCAGCTCCCAAAGAACTGCTTCTACCTGAAAAGCAGATTTTTTTGTGCAATTACACAGTATTTCTGTGAAAAGAAGTGGTGCCTCTCTATTTTTATTTTCTATCCTTAAGTGATTTTTTTTCCTTGAAGTATGTGCTGTTCCTTTACATAAAACGAAGGATGCGCAAAACTGCATTTCTTTTTAGATTTCCTGGAAGTTGTAGCTTCAAGAACAACTGGAGTGGCAACTGGGGAACCACATTAGAAGAGTGTTGTTGCCTTTTCCTTTGGAGACAGCTTCATATCTGTGTTCTGAAGTTTCTTCAAAGCCTTCTGTTGACAAGGGAGGCAGAAAACACTGGAGCTGCTAAATTCAATTTTTAGTGTGCTGTCTTCAGTAGTGTCACCTAGGGGAGAGAGCACGGTGTCTTTCCCTTGGTCCCTGTTCCAGCCTCTCCCTTGGGATGAAGGTTTGTGTTTGAGTTGACTGGAAGCTATGGTCAAACCTTCCAGGCTACGGAAGGTGGTTTAGTATTAGAAAATTTCTTGGGCACTGTGGAATATCTGGGGGTAATATAATTTAAATGTTTAGGTTTACAAGCCTGGAAGTTGAGGCTCAATGCTGCTTGTGAGGATAATGTACAGTTATTTTAATTGCTGTCTCAAACACGTGACTGAAGATCAGTGGTCAGCTGTTTGCAACTACTATGGGGTGAAATACTGTATTGAAAGTAAAACATTCTGAATTTGCCTGTTTGCTGTTCTTTCAAGTCAATACCTCTCTGCCAATGCAAAGTGTTTTAAGAAGTTGTCCACAAAAGCATTTTTGTTGTTGGATGCTGAAAGTCCTGAAGGATTTGAGTAGGTACATGCTGCTGGTCTGGTCTGTTAGGTAGACAGATGGTCATAATGATGTAGAGTTTTTCAACTAGTCACCTGTTCCTTCCACCCCAGAATTACTCAGTATCCAAAGCACTCGGTGGGCATATGGGAGATCAGATGTCCTCCTTGGGTGAGCATCTAACCAACACGAGCAGCTCTGACAGAAGAAGGTGCTAACAGGCTTAGCTGGGATTGTGGGGGAAGAGAAAAATGAAGATTTGATCCAGAGTCTCCCACATGAATGCCAGAAAAAAACCCACTCTAGCTCAATTATGCACACAACCACGACAGGGATTTAAAAAAAATAAAATAAAAAAACCCAAACCAAATGCAGTTCTGAAGGTTGTGTGACAGGTGTTGTGTAAGAAACCTCTCTTCTGCTTTGGCTCTCTGCCCTGTATGCCTACATAAGTTCAGGGATACTTTAGAGATGGATAGGCAAGTATAAAGAATATGAGAATTTTCAAAGTGAAAAACTAGAGGTTTTGTCTTTGTTTTCAGCAGCAAGGGATGGATTCATAGGTGTCTAAAAATATGTAGCAGTGTTGGTGTTGGAGCATCTCTTAACTTGTGTGAGGTTTTTCTTCTAAACTTTCTATGAGAAGTGGAAAGCTGAACAGTTACAGTAAATAGAGTAATATTTTGATTGGTATGAAACCCTTCATTTCTTCTTGATGCCTAATTAGCGTAGCTCTGAATGTCAAATATTTATCTGCTCTACCCAGTGTTGTGCTCACTTCAGTGGGGCTCCATCTGGCTCTGCCTTCCCTGGAGCCTGTTCCTTTTAGAAGGAGCTTGTCTGCACTCGGTGCTGGTGCTGGATCCCGTATATTGCCCGTCAGGTTGCTTGGACTGGAAGGGAGCTCTTTCCCTCCAGCAAATCTGGGGGAATGTCATACCAAGTCCCTACTGCAAGCTGCTTGTGAGTAGTATATGTGTGTTAAATGAAGCCATAATACGTCTGTAGACTATCCCAAATGTAATTCCTTAGCACAAAATCTCTTGCAGCAACACTGGTAAGAGCATGTGGTGTAGAAACTTTTTGTATTCTTGGGGACTTCAGCAGTAACTGTATTACGGACTTGAACAGAAGCAGGGGAGGTCATCTGGTTGTGACTTCATTTTGAGTTATAATACAACCTGCAACCCTTCGGTTAGAAAATGGATGATCAGCACTTATCTTTAGGCCAAAATGTCAGATTTTTTTTTTGTTTGTGTTTTTTGTGCCTCTTCTCTCTGGGATGTGTTGATAGTGCAACAAAAAATTTATTTCTTGCTATGTTTGCTGCATTATGGTGCTTACTCAAGTCTAGCTTCATAGATGTATCTTCTGCGTCTACCATAATTGTGGTGTGTGTCCCATAGCCAGCTAGTGAACATGTGAATCTATATGATTAAAAACATGTATTGAACAGGTTTCCTAGATTTTGTTCTTCTACTTTTCAAAATTTGATTAGTGAGTAATGTGGTAATCTAATGGTTGTACTGGAACTCCTGGGGAGATTGCTGTGCTCCAGCCTTTACTTTGGGATTTCGGTTGGTTTGTCATCAACTGAGGGTTGCACTGAGTTAGCAGCGATGGGGGGGAGCTTTGGGATACCAACTGCATTTGAGCAATGGAGGAAGATGGGGATTGACTGGGAGAGGCTTTAGCAGCTGAAAGAGTTTTTTTTAGCCCTTAGTGAAGTCATCAGTTCGGGGGAAAAAAAAAAGGTTCAGGTGGTCCCAGGTGGAATGGCTGAACTCCAGTGTGATGTGCAGAGTCTGCAGTGGCCTGGAGGAGGGTGTGCTTGGCTGGGGGCTTTTGGAAAGGGAGACCTTAGTGAAGTAGGGATAAACTGTGAAGCAGGCTGTGGAAAAATTCTATAGAGCATCTGACCAGTTAGCAAACTGAAAATAATCAGCCAGCCTCTTTTTTGTGGATAATAATTCAATGAATTAAATATTGCTATAACTGACGCCATATGAATTTTTGCTTTCAGGTATTGGAAATTTGACTGAAGATTACATATCATGCACTGGAGAAGGTAACAGTTGTTTAATACTAACTTAGATTTGTTTGTTGGTGGTATTAATTTCTCTCCTTTCCAAAGATCATTACGTTGAATGTCAAGATCCTCTTTGCATTGTTTGTGCCTCACACTAAAGAATCTGTCCCTTAGTTTGTCAGTATATTGACAATGTGTTTTATTTACCTTTTTTAAATGAATACATATCAGAAGTCTGCATTTAAATACTTTAGCATGTATACATTGCATTTATGCAATTCTACATTGGAAAGTTTACAGAAAACATGGAACAGCTTGCCTTCAGAAAACCATTTTTGTAAATGTACCATTGTTAAAAATAATGTATGTAACTTAAAGAATCAATCTTTTTGAAAAGGATATTGATATCTTGTTATCTGTAGTGGGATTTTTTTCTGGATTCTTTGTTTTTTGTTTTTTTTTTTTTTTCCCTTGGTCATGAGATTTTTCAAAACTGGTGTTTAGTTAATCATTGAGTGATTGACTCTATAGTTGAATTAGACAAACCAAACTGTATCACTTTTGAAACACAACTTATCTTAATGGTTTGAATGTTCAAATTAATTAATATTGTTAGTTGAGAGGTGAGTTTTGTCCTGTATATCCTGAAATTCTCTTGGTTTGTGTTTTTTTGTGTTTTTTGGCATTTTGTTTTGTTCTCTTTCCCTGGAAGAGTGTCAAGCACGAAACATAAGATTTAACTGTGAAATAATTTGCTCTTTGGAGTGTCCAGCTCTGGTCTAGTCAAGGGCAGAAGGCTGTGCCTTCCTGTGCTTTCCTCTGCACCCCTGCTGTGTTGCCTCTGTCCCAAAACTGTCTCCCTTCAAGACTGGCTTCCATGTAGGCAATCTCTACAGATAAAACTGCTATCAAAGAACAACAGGCTTTTGAGTGTGAATTATGTTACCTCCAAAGGGGAAGAAAACCTTTTCAGAGTTTTTAATGAAATATTTAAAAAAAAAAATAAAGTGTGATCTTGCCTCTTAGTTTTAGACCCTGTTGCCCTATCTGTTCAGAGGGGTTCCAGATGCCTTCTGATCAAAATATTTAATTTCTTAATTCTCCTTTTCTGTGAAGTAATTCAGAAGTTTCTCCTTAGTCCTGGGTGGTGTTTACAATAAAACTGAGTTAATGCTGTAAACTATTCTTATTCAGCCTGGGCATTCTCAAATTTGCAAAGCTATCTTCGTGTGAGGTTTTCAAAGACAGTATGATAAATTTTGTGATACATTACTTTCTAGTGGTCTGAAAGGAGAAGCTTATTTCTTAATATAAAAGATAACTTTGAATAATGGACTCCTCATCCCTTTGGACAGTACTCCTGAATTAGCCTCAAAGCCCTTTCTCAGGTGAAATCTCATTTTCAGGTTCCCCATAGTAAAAAGGAGATACTGATACCCGTTCCATTTGGAAAGTGTTTTCAATCTGCTGATGAAAAGTACTTCTGAAGAGTTAGGCAATCTTGATTAATTGAGCCTGAATAAGAAGTGCAGGATCAAATCTCGGGATATTATTTTTAGGCTGCGGACTTGTGTTCTGCATTCCAAATCCTTAAACACCACTTTGATAGCAAGTGTGAAGGACGGGAGTAGACAGTTCTATGCATACTGGTAATGGCTTGCAAATGCTGACACGGCTGTAGATGGGAGAATGGAAATTGCTTTCTGTTTACAGGACAGCATAACTATTTGGTAAACACTTCTCATTAGCAAGAATGTGATCAGAATGTATGTTAAATGCCTCAATTCTGTGATATAACTGGTGTGGCATTTGTAGTGTAATTGTATTTAAAAAAAAAAGCTAAGTGTGGCTAAGTACTTAGCATATATGTGCTGAAAAGTTCAGTGAAGCGATGTGTCTGATAATGATGTGTCTGATAATGGGAACACAAGCCAGAATTGTGTTTTTGTGGTGTAGGGGAAGGCGGGTTTGAGCAGCAGACTGATCTAATCCTTGGAGATGTCCCGAGCAGAGAACTTGCACAAACTTGGTGTCTAAAACCTGCCCCTTGCTTGAGGGGGCTGTGACCAGCAGCACACCTTAAGATCCAGCATCGTGCCTTCGAAGAACTATGCATAGAATGCTTTTTAGGAAAATGAGAGGTTACACATGTTGTTACACTTGACAAAAGTACTCTTCTGGGGACTGCAAATTCAAATTTTCTATATATTTCATCTCTAAGGAAGGGAGGGATTTTCTAACCCGCTCTCTTAAGCAGCATGTGGTCCTTGCTAAGCCCTAAGCAAGGCACAGAGGAAGCCAAGTTGGGGTTTTTTGCTTCTGGTCTGGTGAACCAAAACTGGCTCTTGTTTACCAGAGTGCTTCAGTAAATACAGATTTGAAAGGAAGAATTTGTGCCTTGTAATAGTATAATTATAAAATTCTACTTTATTACTTGTCAAGCTAATTAAGACAGCTACAGGCTAACAGTTATCTTGGAAAGCCTGTAGCATCAGTGCGTTGTATTCAACAACCAGGCTCATGGTGTAATTTTAATTAGAAATATTACCAGCAGACACGGTGTACAGTGGTGCTGGAGAAATGTCCTTGCCTGTGTAGGGACACCGATTGTACTGGGTGATAGCTGTAGGAAAGGAAATGCTAGTGCATGTGCCTTCTGCCTTATAGTCTGAACAGCAGTTAATTACAGTGTGGTTTGAAGCTGTAGGGTCTGTCTTTCTTCACTGGCACTCGGCACCAAAGTGGTAGTTATTTGTGACCTCCAGGCATCCCTTTGCTTCTCAAGATCCACAGAAAGTTACTGTCCTCCTTCCTAGGCTCCTTATTGGCAGATGTGTCTGCCACTGTGTCCTCTTTCCCTAATTCTCTTTTGAAGATTTCCTATGTCCTTTCCTCCTTTATTTTCTCCTGGTTTCCTTCCATCCCAGTTCCTTTCTTCTTCTCTGCCAGCTCTCTCCTTGGGTGCTTCCTTCTCATATTATTTGGGTTTCTTGTGCCAGCAGTGCTCCCCTCTGCGTGGAAAGCCTGAAAAATTAAAACTGAATCAATTGTTCTAAAGTAAATTGAAAAACTGAATTAGCAAAATTGCCATTTTATGGTGGATTTGGTAGTGTCTGTTAAAAGATGATCTGTCTCTGCTCTCCTGGAAGTTGCACCTCAGAGATAGTTTGCTGATTTTACAGCAGAATGAAATGACAACTTTTTGATACACATAACTTGGATTATATTTAATTATTGCAGGGGCGGCGTTTTGCTTGAGATTTTTCCTTTTTCTTGGGTAACAGTAATATTTAGGATGGAGTACTCATGACTTCTTCATAGAAGAACATGATCAATACGAAAGCACCAATCAGATACTTGAACAAAACTTAAAATAAAGTTATGTTAAAAGACACAGGCACCTGCCCAGATCTCTCCCTTGCAAGCAGGTTTTGGAAGATACACTATTACCTGCAGAGATATGCCTCATTTCAGTGAGAGCTTTCTCTTGCAGTTGTGCAAAGCTTTCAGAGTGTCTTGTCTTTCTGAATATGTATGAAATTATGGGTTGTCTGTGTTCCCTGAGTGTGTATATGGGGCTGAAAATAATATCAACGAATGCCTGGTAGGGCAGCAGCGCTGTTGTTTATTAAATCTGATGCAAAGAATATTTGTGGGTGAAGCAAATCTGCCCTTCTGCATTTGTTTGATACTGTAAAGAGGTTATCGTGGCTTTACAAGAAGGTTAAGATGTCATGAAGTTTAATATACTCTGAAAATAGTCCTGTTAGAGCCACTGTTGCTTGTGATTGATGTACGTTATGACTGTAGTTCTAAATGTTGTGTTTGTGTGTTCAAATTGCTATTTTCCAGCCTTTTCAAGGTGGCAAACATTATCTTATGGTGCAGCCCATATTTAAGGATTTCATGTTGCATTAGCCTTTGATTAAGGAGAAAGTAACTTTGATGATAAAATGCCACTAAAAGTGGTTCTGTGGACTAGCTTGGAATAATTTATCAATCATTCTTCGTGACTGAGAGCATGTTTTGGACATGAGGGTCACCCTTTGAGGATTAATTTTCTGAGATAAACAGCTAATGGCTGTTGGATGATCATGGCGAAAAAGCAATTATGGTGTTTTTAAACTGTTCATTACTACAGTAAAAAGTCACTAAACTGAGTAAGTTTTAAGCCATTGCTTAAGTAGCTAGGTCAAGATGCATCAGTCTTGATTCAAAGGTGTTATTGAATGATGGAGCTCCTGACACTTCCCCGCTGCCTGCTCTGGCAGAGGCAGCTCCTGGCAGTCACTTAACTATTTTGCCTTTTTTTTTTTTTTTTTTTTTTTTTTTACCTGTTAACTGAATTTTCTGTACCCTTTAGGTTAGCAACTAAAATATCCTGTTGGCAGTTTTATTGGAATCCCCTGTAAACAGCAGAGTGAACACTTATTTTCTGGATATTGTGAAGAACATTCACAGCTGGCTTATGCTTATACGCGGGTGTCACTGTCTGCTGCTTATCCTCTGGGCTTCAGGTTTCTTTTCTTTGATCTCCTTTTTTAATTTCTGCAACACTGATGTCAGGTGAGCTTAGACGTATGCAGGAACAGTATATTGTGAGGAGAAGTCCTGAACTGCTAAAAGATGGAGCCTTCTCATGGATGTGAACGCGGGAGAGTCTGAAAGCAAAAGTAGTAAGTCTGAGATAAACTACTTCTATTTAATTAAAAAAAAATAGGCTGAGACTTAAACAACAAAGATATAGGTAGCTGCTGTCAGAAGCACTACTTAAAAGGAATGACAAGCTGTCTTACGGGGGATTAGTGTACTGCAAAATAAACCGCTGTATCACTGGCGGCCAGCAAGCAATAGAGTCTAGAGTCTCTGGAAAAAATAAAATGGCTGATCAATTCAATTAAAATCTTGTGGTGGCTGGTGCCTCAAGGGATACTGAAGTGACCGTAGAGCTCCTGAAGGATTCTAGAGTGACATTTCTGGAGTGACATGGTTCTCCGTTTACTCAAAGATGCATTTTGCCCAACAATGACTTGGGACTGCTGCTTGGTCTTCATGCATTTGACGTGTTTTAGTAGATCCTTAATCTGAATAGAGACTTGTGGTTTATCCTACCAACTGGAAGAGGAACACCATATGCTTTCTTGCCGATAAGTAATCGATTATTAACAAGATAATGTTGAGGGATAACTAAATTCAATGAGATTTATTTATCTTATGAGTACTGTGCATATAGTCTGGACTGCTAAAATCAAAAGCAACTTTTTACCCCTTTCAAAATTTATTTTTAGTATCAATTTTAGTTAGATTAAATTACATCAGTTTTACTTTTTTTTAGTACAGAAAAAAATAAGCATTTCTTGCTGCTGGTGGGACAAGATGGCAATGGCTTCTTTGCCATCGAATCTGCAGTTAGTAGTTTGAGACGCCTTGAATATGCCCTTAGCAATTTTCAATAGCATCAATTAACACTTAGGAAATCAATTTCAAACTACTAGAATATTAAACATATACTTTAGAAATGTAAATGAGGTGTTCCAAGTTTGTATCTCACATGCCCCTTGACCCAAGTGTTCATAAGGCAAAAAAAATGCCAGTTAGCAAATGTGAAGGTGTGTTTTGGTGTGGAAAGTATGAAATATAAAATAAATGCTGCCAGCTTTGGTACTGCACCAGGGTTCTTAAGTTCTTTGCTCCGGTTCATGATGCTGGACCACTTTGAAACAGAAAAGATGATACCTCTGGGTAGAGGTTAGAAAATCCAAAACTGATCCAATGTCTGGATGAAACACCAGAACCTGTTTACCCCTCCTGGTTCCTTGTAGCACACTTTATGCTTTTTTCTCCTCTTTATTTTAAAGATTTGATTCCCAAGAAATAAACAACTTTAACAGAAATTGAGGTGCTTCAGGAAATCTGTAATTGGTTAAAATTGATCTTTGCTTTGCACATTAAAATACTTAGTCTAGTCTTTGTTAGAGCCTAATTCTTTCACCCTTTTATTATTGATACAAAATATTATGTTTCTGAAAAAATGCGTTAAAGCATGTCTTACTCTGCTTAAGAAATGTTGGCCTGCTTTGTTTTTTTTTTTTTCTGTATTGTTCTTAAGTGCATGTTTGCATCCCTTGCCCCATCAAAAGTGCTTTGGCAAACTGATGCATTGCTTCAGAAGGAATGAGAAATATTCCTTAGGGCAAATGTTCAAGTCTGTTTTGAATTTTGATTGAATTTCTTAGGAGCACAGTTGAAGTTAGTATCTTTACTGAGAAAGACAATAAGGTCTTTTTTTTGCTTAATTCATTCAACCTGATTATTGTACCTGTGTATACTATTTTAGGAAGAACATCTTTGCCTCCTTACTTGGAAACACTTATTTTGTTTCAATTTCTAATAATCTTTTTAAAAATGTTAAAAATTCTTGTATGAAACATGGCAAGTTTTGTTTGCATAGAATAGTTGAGGTTGGAAGGTATCTGTAAAGATGATGTAGCACAACTGCCCTACTTTCAGTACTTATTGAGTGGCAGCTGTCTTCAATATACCATCTGGCATAAAAAAGGGATCAGAATAGGACCTTTTCTTTGTTCTCTGGTGGGTAATTCTTTCTGGTCTTTTTTAATCTCTTCAGCTCCCTTGCCCCTTTTAAATTTTTTTAGAAGTTATCACTTTAGTCTTACACCCACTATTTTCATTTTCAATTCTTTCCTGTAGCGCTCTTACTACTTTTTTCCTTTGTATTTCAGACTCATTACCAGTTATGAGCACGCAGCAATGTATGCTAGCTGTCACTTACTGTAATGTACTTATTTCAATAGCTTAACTGCCCAGTATTGGTATTTCCTGAATATGGAGCCATACAACTAGTAAACTGTATTTCACACACTAGTAAAGTTAATGGGAACTTGTATCAGCTTTGTGATGCGCTACTTCAAAGTAGTTCAAAGATCTGATTTCCTCATTTTCCTCTTAATCTTCGTTCTTCTCATTCCACAAGAATTATCACAATTCTACTGTATCACCTGCTTTGATACGTGAGATGTTATCTTCAGCACAGTCCTTGAAGTGTGTTTTTTTTCTTCTGCAGGAAGCAGACGAAAAAAACTGTTTTCATGCTGAACAGATGCGTCCTGATTTCGATGTGTTTGTTTAGGTTTTGCCACAGTCTGTTATCCTAGAATTAAAATACCTCTTGAGAGGCTGATGATTTCCCCCCATAAAATGTCACTATAGCATCTCTTTCACTTTTTCTTGATGACTTCTTCAGAAGGACAGGCAGTCCTGTCACTGCAGTAGGCTGTACATTAGGTCATGCCACTTGAACATGAACTTCACTGTTGACAATCTCATTTTAGTAATTCTTTTTGATACTGCTACAATAATATATTGCTCATAATTTCTTTTTATTCTTCCTGATCTTAAACTTTCCTATCTTTTGCATCCAAGCATCCTAAACAGCTTGCATGCTCCTGGGGCTAGCTCATGGCTCTTTTTACTCAGCACAGCCTTGCTCCGAGATCGGTCTGCGTGCTCCTTGTTCCCACCAACGCCTATGAAAACCCACCCTAGTTTCGCTGTTATTGTTTTTTCCTTATAGTTGATTTTTGTTGTACTTTGTAGCTGGCTATAAAATGGTATACAATAGCCTTTCATATCAATTTATAATGGGTGTTATATTGATTAGCTTGGTTAAGTTGCTTTTGTAACTGGGAGGATATTGGAAGGAAATGACTGACCCTGACTTTCCGGCACTTTTTTGCTTCAGCATCTGTTTGAGACTTGTGTGTCTTGCACTAGTTACAGCTGCTATTTGATTAAGATACACACAAGTTGGGGACAGTTGTGGTTATGTGCAGGCTCTGAAGTCTCATTGCCCCTGCAGAGAGGATCCTGGACTATGCGGGTGACATTGCACACTAAAGCAGAAGGCTTGCGGCCGTGGCAGGTATAGTAGGATGAGTGTTACCTTATTAAAATTTATCTGCTGGTTTTCGCAATTACTTGTGTTAGTGTGAACTTTGTGTTTCTAAGCAGGTGTAAGGGTTCTTTTTCGAAGACCTCTGGTCATATTTGTCTTTTCTCGAAGAAGCATGGACCTCGGGTTGCTCTTTCAGCTGCCAAGAGAGTCTGCAGCATCTTGAAGTCATTACGCAGTGTCACAAATGGCTCCAGACAGGAGATCTGCTACTTCTCTCTCTGGTGGAGTGTTGCTCAGATCTGGAAGTTGCTTCAGTTTTCAGACAAAAGTGTAGATCTGGACTAAGTCTGGACATCTCTGTTTTATACCGTCTCTTTGTTGCTGTCGGAACCCAGCACACACATCTGTCAGACCCTCTGTGTGGTGTGCATGCTAAGTAACTTTGTGGGTTTTTGGACAGTGAGTGGAGATGCTGTCATCTTCCCTGGATTTCCCTTTCTTTAGTGCTTTTTGCAACTTACTGTAAGTCACAAATAGCACTGTCTTCGCTTGTTATGGGAGCCTGGCTCTGGCCAGTGACATGAAGTTTTTACACTCTCGTAGGCTTTTGGGTTTGCTTTTCATCTTTTGAGACCTTCTTGCCCCCCTTATACCTTGTGTTTACCAGCTGCCTCTTAGAGATACATTTCCAGAATTTTTATAACCCTTTATGCTGTATTTTCAGCTCAGTTAATTGTACCAACTTTGCTTTCTGTATAACACACAAAGTGGTTGTAGTCTCTTTGTTCTTCTGCTACAGCCCATAGCAGTAAAATCATCAGTTTCCAGATGACTCTCATTTTCCTTCCTAAGCCATTTTCATGTAATTCTGTATTCCAACGCTCTCTCTGTTCTAAAGCTTTTTATGCTATGGTGTATTTTTAACTAATGATGTGTCACCATACCAGCTTGGATTTTCTTGTATCTATTCTGTAAACAACTAAAGTTCCTTTTGAGGGGGAGGAGAAGGAGAAGAAACAGTGCCAGAGAGTTACAAGTCGTGTTTGTCCTCATGCAAGCAAAAGAGATTAGACTGGCCTGGGACCAAATTAATTAAATGTTCCATTTAGTGGAAGATGTCAGTTAGGAATAGATAATACTTTCCATCTGAAGTGCTTCACTTGTGGAGAATAACATCTCTGTGTGAGCAAGTGGCTTCTGAATGTTACACAAATGTCAGAGCACTAGGAAAACTTTTCAGGGCTGAGACTTTGCCGGTGAATGTTATCTCCTGGCAGGTTTTTCAGCTCCAACTTTTCCATTAAGAGGGGCAGTGTCAGCGGAGTGCTTAGGGATTGCAGGAGCCAGAAGGACCAGAGCATCCTGGAATCAAAGGGAAACTCAGAGTAGTTACTCTTGTTAGTGGATTGCAGTGCCAGGTCCTCCAGGAGCAGGAGAATGTGGGGGTTTAGAGAGTAATAGTGGACAGAGTAGTTCTTACATTTATATTTAATGAACTGGTAATAGTGACATACAATGAGGAGAGTAAAGTAAACCTTCTGGGGTTAAGTTTGAGAAAGCAGTTAGGAAGAGGGCTTGGTCAAAGTAAAGCGATACATTGCCAAGGAGTTTTTTTTTTTCTTGACAAAGTGTGTGGAGGGAGGAGGAGACTGGAATGCTTCCCTGTTCGTAATTTTCTGCAGTAATTGAATATAGTTGTAGTTCCTGAAACTTTAGCACGATTATATATAAATCTCTGAAGTCAGTTACCTGGAATATGTATTTTTAGGTTGCAGGTGTGTAATTTCACATACTGTAGATGAGGTAACTTTAACCATTTACCGATGTAATACTGCCCTCTGCTTAAGGAATGCCAAATTTCATTGCATACTTGTACACTTAAAACATACATAAGCAAAAAGTATGTGTTTTTTTTATCTGGGGTTTTGGATCATGTACAGGTCTGGAAGGTTAGGTCCCTGGTGCAAAATGTGAGCACTGGCTGGATCAGCTGTATTGCAGGTGGATCCTGTTACCCATCTGGTGGTGTGGGATTCTCCTTCTGGCTATAAAAATAATGTGACATTTTTGTTATTCTGCTATAAAATGTTTATGTAATAATTTTAGTTTATTATAAGAGTCTTGATTCGTAGTAGTTGGGCAAAAGAATGAAACTATCTTATGTATGCATTAAAATCAAAATGGCTTGAAATAAATACCAAGAAGATAAAAATCACTTTCTTGTCATCTGAAATGACCTAGCACACTTCTTGATTCTGCCACTGTACATCAGACATGTGGCTCATAGCCACTGTAAGAGTATTTCATGGGGGATAGAAATACCTTGAATTAGCATTTTCTGAAAGGATGTAGCAAAGCAGTCCCTCATTGCACTTGTTCTTTTTTCTTTCTGTCATCAGCTTGTGGTCTATTTCATAGACAAAAACTGTTGCTGATCCTTCTAACTTGTTTACATAGCATTAGGTTTTATCCCATAAACATTTCTGTTCAAAATGTGAAAACCTGTCTACTTGTCATACTCTGGCCCAAGGTTTTGCCAGTGTGATGTGGTACCTTGTGCGCACTGATGTCCTCTACACCAGGGCAGCTGAAACTTGGAGTGACAAAATCCACGGGAGGTAACTGTGGTAGATTACAAATGCAGAGAGAGGTGTTGATACACCATCACCCCAGCACACGGACATCTGGCAAGATTTCTGCTTGGTAACTTGAGAGAGAAATACCAGAGGCACAAATGCGATCATGTGTGGGTTTTTTCTCCCAATTCACCACGTCACTTCTCTTGATAGAGCCTCAGCTTGCAAGTGCTCAGGCATGTCTCAGCCTTAACCAAGGAATTAAGCCATCTGGGTTGAAAGAGATTAAAATATTAACAAGAATATAGTCAAGATGTAGAGTTCCTGACAGCTGTCTGCTGCTCAGTAAGGTATAACCCCATGGCAGGAGAGGTGAAGATGCTGCTCCGTGCAGCAGGAGGGTACGCTTGCAGAGCCCTCCCAATGTGCTTCTGCCCCGCGGGTCTTGTAGGACCTCCCTGAGATGCTGTGCAGCATCCGGACATACTGTACATTCAGCTGGTGTAAATCTGTGTCACTCGATGAGCTGCACTGGAGTGACATTGATCTGTCCAAACTGATCATCTGTCCCATGTTCTGCCAGTTGTGCTCATGGAAAAAAGCCAATTTCTGAATTCCCTTCTCAAAGTCTGGGGTTAGTAACGCAAAGTGACAGAGTTAAAACTCTGCATTCTATATAAATATTAGATGTGATATGTTCTGCTTTATTACGAAAATCTGTTTGGCATTCTGTTACAGAAGAGCTAATTGGGTCCGTAGTGAGCGCATAAATTAGGGGTGCCTTATGCAGCAGCACTAATTTATGCACATCAAGGTTTGAAGATGTTCTAGGCATCTTTAGAGGAGTTTTGTGCAGTTTTGGTAAGTTAAAAAAATGGCAAAATGACAAAAGGATGTACATGTATATGAATCTTCTTCCCAAAGGATACACACATTGTGCAATAGGTAAAATACTAGGCAATACATGAGGTATGTAGGATAAAGAGTGCTTAAAGCTTCCTGCTGTTATCTGTTTATCAGACCTGACCAGATAATTCACAATTTGAAATTATTGGTCTAATTTAGCATGATTTCCTTATAACAGAATGTGTGATGATTAATATTAACTTATATTTTGAAAATATATCTCTTAAGATCCTGCTTTCTTACAGCCCCTGTAATCAGTGTGGGAGTCAGACCATGTCCTGAAGGAATGGCATCTTTGAGGCATCAGGCTGTAGGGAGAAATCAACAGAGAAGAGCTTACAACTTGGCTGGGTTTCAGTCAGAAATGCTTTGGGGTACAGAAATGATAATATGGAATTTACGTGTAGTATGTTTGTGTGGACCACTGTGTTAATGGAGACTGGGGCCAAAGGATGGTCTCTTTCTTTATTTCCATTTAAGTGGTATTAAAAGTTGCCTTTGGATTTTTTTGTTTGAATTTTTTCTCTCTTGAGAGGAGGTCTGGTGCCTTTAAAGCAGGCTACAGTCCCTTCCTGGGAGCTAGATATCTCTTCTCAGCTCTACATGCCAGTTCATACACATTAGGATACTAGGTAAAATACATAAACATAGCCTGACTGGAAACCCAAGCTTTCCAGTTCCCAGGAGAGTGGTCTGAATGCATTGCAGTGGCAGCAAGTGCTGGAGCCTGGCAGAAGTACATGATCCAGCCCAGTTGACTTCTAATTTCTTGAAGCCCCTCTGAGTCCCAGCAGCAGGAAGGAATGAAAGAATTTGATATTGGACATTCCTCTGTAATGTGGTAATAGGGGCTGTGGTGCCTTTGGAGCAGAAGGGCTCGGGGTCACCCAGTCATTGGATGAGTTACCAGCTCAACTTTTATATAAAGTCTCAGCTAGTCTGGTTCTGCTGCCAGTGTTTATGAAAGGAGACAATAACAACTGTTGTTCACTCAAATGTAGCTTTATCAGGCAGAAACTTTCTGGGAATCGGGTGCTTAGTCCAAGTGACATGCAAAGACTGCCAAGTTTGCAGTCTCAGGAGGGTTTAGTTATGGATGCACTAACTCTTCAGCATAGCAATGTGTGAAGCACTTTTCCTGCCCAGAAGCAATGTTGTCGATGTATTTGGAGCTTCAGCTTTTAAGTTTTACCTCCTAGGCAAGCTTTTCACTGGACTGAAATTTTAAGAATCTGAACTGGGTGGTGAAATACTTCCATCATTTATGGAGCAGCGTCCTTTCGAAAAGGAGATGTCTTACATTTACAAAGGTGTAATAATTGTTAATAATCATAGGGTGTCTAGAATATACCCTCTAATTAGATGAAGGAGCTTGAGAGCAATGAAATAAACACACCTATGAAATGAGTAAGTGCTCACTAGGTTTTCATTTAATCAATAGTCACATCGACAGTGATTGCAAAAAAAACTTCAGTACACCATTTTAATCAGAGATGTTTTTCCTGGCACGGGGGTGGAAAATATACTGATTAATTAATTTCTATTCCTGGAATGAGAGAGCCTCCCAGCAGAGCTCATCTGAACAGCTTGGTGACATGGTAATATGCAGTGAAAATGTAAGTGGTCCCTGAGTTCATGTCGTCAGACCCAAGGCAAAACCTCCAGCCAGCACTGGGCTCATTAATTGAGTAGGTCTGGTCCGAAAGAACAAGTGGAAAAACTTCAGTATTGGGGGAACCTGGTGGTGCTTTTGATGCACTGGGTTTATTGAACATTTTTTTGTCTGTCTGGGAGCAATTTTATGACTTTATATAAGTAGTTTTTATGTCATGGATATTTTAGAGTCGAGCCTGGCTCCTGTGGTCTGTCCTCGCTCAGCAAGCAGGATGCTGCTTTGTTGTGCCTGTGGGGATGCAGACTGTCCCAGATGAGATGGGAAAGGTAACCAGCTTCGTTCTAGGAGGTGTTGATGTACTAGTTGCATATAATTAAGAGTGTTAACAAGGGCATTATTGTGCTAATTATTATGCCTAATTATGGAAAAAAATAGAAAATTTCGTGGCCACTTCCTGCTAGACAGAACTTAGAAGCTTCCCAGAGACTAAATACATTAATTAATCTACTGTGCTTCTTTAAATATAAGAAGATACTGGGAGTATTTTCTGTTTTTGGGGGTGGGGGAGGAGGGGATGGGGAAGAGAAGAAACTCTGCATGCTTTCTAGAGAAGAAACCTGTTTAAGTTAAACTAAAAATCATTACAGAAATTGGGTTTTCAGTGATCCAGTTGACAACGCAGCCTGGCAAGCAGCTGTAGGAGAACAGGATGCAAACTGGAGCATGGGGAGGAAGAAGGAAATGGGGGAGGGGAGAGGAGAGGAGGCAGAAAAGCTTGACATTGGCTTTGATGGCAAAATTTGTTTATTGTGAAACTCCTAGGGTAAAGAAGGGTGGCCTTGGAGGGGCTTTCTCTTTTAAGAGAGAGAAGGAAGCTGTCTGGGAAGGAGAGAGGAACTTCCTCACAAAAACAAGCCGTGCAGAAGAGCAGAGACTGACAGCTGAAGTTGGAAAACTCCACAATGGAGGGAGGGAGGTACTTGGCTCTGTCTCTTACTACTCTTTTTTGGATCAGTTTTTCTTGTGGAAGCTGGATGGATTGTTACGGTACATTTTTTGTAGAAAAAAAAATTCTATTAGAAAAAAAATCTGCTTATTCCAGTTCTGTCATACTTGGATAATACAAGACCAAGATGAAAAGACGACTACATGCAATGACAGCATCTTCAGTTACATTCTGTAGTGATGATGTCAAAAACAAGAACGATATGAATGTAGGTTTTAAAGTGCTGACTTGATGGAATTAGGAGGGAACACCTCCATGAGCACACTCTTGATGAAAATTCCATTGCTGCCTGTTTTGAGACCCTCAGGATGAGGCTACCTGAGATGTAGCACAATCTTCCTTAGTACATTTGTGGGTCCCAATGCAGGTAAGTTTTTTCTATGCTAATTGAGCAGGCTGTGAATGATTTTTTTTTTTATTATTGTTACAAATCTCATCTCTGGCTTTATCACAATAAGTAGATTTCACCTGCAGATAAACTACGCATTGGTAAAGCTGTGAGGGCACAGGACTGCATGTGAAAGGCTTAATTCAAAAAGCAGGGTCCTCTTTTCCATGTGCTAATTCCCCCACCATGCAGAACTGATAAACTACCCTGCACCACTCAGAGTATCTCACAGAGAAGTTCCTGCAGCACTTTGTCAAGTTTATGCTGAGGTGGCCAATTCCACAGTGTGTCAGCTCTGGAAACGCAGCAAGTCAGAGGAGGGCAATGGATGGCACAGAGCATCGCCCACAGGTCCAGACTGCGATCTGTGCAGTGTTGAAAATGTGTTAAGAACCTCTGGAGTCTGATCCCGAGTCTTTACGCTGCTCAAACTCCACAGGAGTAAATGGGCTTACACGGAGTCATACTGGTAAAATGCACATGCTTAAAAGCTTTGGTGGGCGTTTGTATGCAAATATAATCAGCTCTGAAAATCATCCTAAAACAGTTCAGTGGTTTATTGCAACCGATAAAATTAATTGCAGCGACATTCTGTGCATCTGGTTTATATGCTGAGAATTTTAGGTGGCCAAATACGAACACATGCAGCCATGTTTTTAGGAATGCTTTTATTGGACAGTTGCAATTTGCTCTTAGTTCATTAAAATCAGTAGATGGATGTTATGATCCACTGAGAATGACATGAACAGTTAAGAACTTTCAGTGTGGGATTTGGTTATTACAAACTGTAACTCAGCTTCCTTTTATTGCTGCTCTGTATGTGACAGAGTTCACAGTGAGTTAAGTTAGATTTTAAGGGGACAAGAACTCTTTAAATTCTTTTTTTCCAAATAATGTAGTTTTGACCCTGGCTGGCAGCTGCACTCTCAGTACAAATCCAAACCACGGCCTCTTGCTATCTACTATGAAGAAAGTTAACTCTGTCCCAGCTGAAAACAGGACACCAAGTTTATTTGCATGCAAGTGCTGTGCTAGTTCAAAGAGTTAAAAACAGTTGGATCATTCATTTGATGGGAACTTTGAGCGGTATCATTTAAGAATGAACAATTTGAACTTTGACGAGTAATGCTGAACAGTTAAGTGAGCTATTTTGGATATATCTTTACCCATTTGCACCCCTTTCAACCCTGTCAAAATTGCTTGTTTCTAAATCAGTGCTGTATATTACAGAGCATTACAGAGAAATCGTGCAGTCAAGAACATCTTGTGCAGCAACCATCTCAGAAGTTGAGCACTCCAATCAGTTGACTCAAATATTCATTAGGAAAGCAAACCCCTGCTGATTGTAATGAGAATTTTGTCTGCATAAGGCTTTTGTGACTGGGTCTCGAGTGGTACTTCAGACTTCCTAAGAGTATTTCAGAAACTTTGCTCTACGATAATCTTTCTTAAAAATAACGCAAATTGCTCTTTGAGCCTCATTTAGAAAAGGCGGTATTTTTCCACTGGCTCAAATGAACTTTGGATCAAGACAGGAAACTTTGTTTTCTAAGCTTTTTAAGGATAACTATATTTTTCGTATGTATGCAGCTGTGCTACACATGAAATGTACAGACTGTCTTTGCATCGTGGGGTTAAGTGGGATAGGTGTGTTATGATTGAGTTAATTAGAAAACCTAAAAACTTGCCCCTATTCTTGAAAGCTATTTAAAAACGTGCAGTTTGAGGAGCAGCTAAGCATTCTGCATTCAGTCTGGAGAAAAAAAAATCTTACACAGAGAAAGGGAGACTGCAGTGAACACTTTATTGCTTGACTGTTTTTAGAAAGGCTGTCACTTAAAAGGCCTAGGAACTGCCAAGAAAAGTTTGTGGAATCTCCAGTCTCATTTTTTTGTATCAAAAAGGCTTTGAATAAACCTTAACTTTTTTTGACAGATTTGTAAATTTTCTGGAAGCGTTTCTGGAGTGAATCTACCCAACTTTACTGTTTTGATTATTGTTGCTAAAGCAGTGTGTTCTTCAAGGGAAGGGTGAAACACCAGAGAAAAGATACAAATTATAGTTAAAGCTAATCAGAGTTTGGGAATACAGATGGAGGAAACCAGGGAGTGTAAAAATTGGGGTTTTTGCTCAGAAACTCAGCAAAATTTAATGTCTCATAAAGGGCAGGAGTGACCTCTGGGGCTCTCACACATGTCTGTGGCACAGTGGTGGGAGAGTGTTACTAAAAAATAAAAATAATAAATCTGCTATTAGGAAGTGTGGTAGTGGTGGTAATTGACTATAATGGCCATTTAGCCTCTCTTAGCTTGGAAAAGGAAAACTTGACACTGCAGAGATGTACTGTGTCTTGCAAGGTTTTTAAATGAAGTGACACTTTTTGCAGTCCTGAACAGATATTTACATAATAAAATAGATTGTGCAAGACACTTTTGCCATCCAGTTGAGTAGAAGCAACTCTGTGTCATGTAGCTATGTGACTTTAAGATTAAATGGAATAGGAAATCACGTAGTACCTATTCGTAACCTGACGAAACTCCAGTAAGATGGTAAACTTGTGATTTTTAAGTTGTCAGGTGCTGCTTTTCCCAAGGAATGGGCCACCAATCCTGTAAGACTGAAATTTGCTGGACTTAAGAGTGGTGGAATTTGCAGTAGGCTTTGTGTCTATCATAACTGGTTTGTGAATGGTGGCGGACTGTAATTAGCTTGACAGAAATTGATTAAAGAACTGTGACATAGTAAAAAAGATCAGTGAATGAGAACCGGAACTATTTGAGCTCAGATAGCAAAGGGTGTGGCTAATAACCAGTTTTTAGTGAGTTTTCTCCAAAGGAAAGGTCGTGCAAGTTGAGCACAGGCACTTGCTTTGGCAGACTATTGGCTAAACAAACAAAACCACATAACAAAGTTGATGCTAGATGATACACAGTTAATGAACTCTAGGTGTTTATTGGCTTTGCAAAGATATAGAAATATTCAGAACATGATAATCAAGTACCTAATAGTGAGAATCCAGGTTTGAGTAGTTGATATCTTTTTTTTCCTTCTGATGGTTCAACATTTGTACTGTTTGGTTAAGTCTTCATCCAATAATGATGCATTTCTTGAAATTGCTTAGAATTGGTGAAAACAAGTCCCTTTGGGATTGTTCCAAACCTCAAAGTCAATGAAAATGCAATGGGATTTGTACCATATGTCTTTTAGGTACGTAATAGGATGATAAATTCTGAAGTGTTATTTATAATGCAGCAACACTAAATGTGTAAATTATGGAAGTGTATTTTTGCATATTTTTAACCATTGGCAGCATAACACAACTGTGAGTCTTCATTTAAACTGTTTTCAAAGTTTTTGATATGATTTTTTTGTAACTTCTTTTAGTCATTACACACTTGTCGTTTTTAAAAAATACTCAAAAGTCACGTTAATCCTTTGTTTTATGGAAAACCCAAGGTCTAATATTTTTCAGTATTTATTAAATTCTCTAGAGATCTTATGAATGAAGTGTAATTGCATGTTGATTAAGCGCTCTTAAATCCCTGCAATAATATTCGAGATTTCTTAAACATTGGAAAATCCTTCCTGAAACTTTTGCATCATTAAAAAAAATAAAAATCTTGATGTTCTAAGTCTGATGGGAAACAGTGCTGGTCTCCATAGAACTGTGAATATTTCCCTTGACTGATAATTTTGGGCCGTGTTAATGGACTAGAGCCTTTGCTGAAACAAGCAAAATGACCAATGTAACTAGTTTTACTGTTTGCTTTGGTTTTAATGTTAAAATTGGGCATTTTTGGGCCATTTTGAGTTTTACTTTGGCTTTGGAGAGCTTGCTATCTGCTAAAAGTTGACATTAAGGGACTGAAATGGTTCTTTGCTAATGTCCTTTAACACTAATGCCTGGAAATGTCTGTAATTCCCTGAGAGGTTTCAAGGGAAATGTAAGGTATTTAAAAAAGAAAGGAGGAAAAAAAAAAAAGCAAAAGTGCTGTCCTTTATTTCTACAATGCAGAAGTGTCAGTTTAAAAATGGCAGCTTCTGGAGCAGGAGCTATATTACCAAGAATTTTTAGAGCTTACTATATTTGTGAGGGCTCCGGAGGCATTTGTATAAAAAAAGACAACCCGTATGTAAAAGCTTTCTGGGAAACGTGATGCTTTTACATTATATTAAATACCTTTTAGAAAGGATGAGTGCATTTGAAATGCTTGTCCTTTGAGTGCTCAAAAGGCTTAGTGTGCACCCGTGAGCTAGTGTGTCTTATATTATTTGTATATACGCATCCCTGGTCTCTGTTCTTTTCCTGAAAGTCTCTTTGCATTCGTGAATTATTCCTGCAGTGTTGCACTAACCAACGAGAAACTTTGTACAGTGCTTCATAAGTTAGAAAATACTCTTTTTAGCCAATTATCTCTGCAATTGCTTTATTTTTTTTGTTTTTATTAGTTACAGAAATACATTTTAAATGGTTTTAAAATAAAATATTAATATATTTTCTTTTAAACCTGTAGTCCTCTAGTCTGATGCATCCAAATGCTCATTAAAAATAATTTGGGTATAAATGGTATTGTACCAGAACTCAGCTCAGAGCACTAATTACATATAAAAGCTTTGGTTACGCTAAATGTTCAAGTACTTGTTAAACCAAGCCCATTCCCAATCATTGTCATTAGCATGGATATTATTAAAGAACATTAAAGTTTATTTCAAAGAAGTTCTGACTCAGGGTAAGACAGATATCTGAAAACAGAAATGAAAAGGCTGAATTTAACATCCTCGGAATGAAGAGAAGAGAAAAAAAAAACCTGTCTAAATCTTTGACAGAGCTTTTTCAGGAGGGGTTATATACTGAGTTAGAAAATGGGGCAATAAGGATGAAATCCTTTTTTGGGGTGAGTATAGTATGTGTAGGTCTGTAGTTTTTTCTCTGTATACTAGCAATATGTAGAATCTTCCTGTGCAATTTTGTCTGAATGTTACAGAATGTTTGTAATCTAGCGTGTTTGCCTTCATTTCCATTTCAGAGGTAATGAAAAGAAATAATCTGTGTTTTTGTGTGTGCATATATATTTACACACATGCATACAGACTAAACAATGAATTATCCAAAACAGTTTGTTGGGCTTAACACAGCTGCGACAAGCCAATAAGCAGTTTAAGTTTTGTGGCTATTTCTGAAGAAATCCTAAGTGGTTTGCTGCAAATAGGTTGTAGCAGGGTGGAAGCAAAGTCTGCTGGTACTCCCATCAGTGCTTCCATTTTTGCGCCAGCACCCTTAAGTGTTTTGGTTTTGTTTTGTTTTTTTTTCTTTAACATTATTTACTTAAATTCAAAACAATGACCATTTCCCCAAGAAAGCAAGTATTTGTCTCCGCTCCAGACCAGGCAAATCTTTATCCTGTATTTGGGTATTTATGGTCTCTCTCTATTTTGGGGAATAGTAGGGCTGTATTTATTCCTGAAAGAGTCAGCTACACAGGATATTTTGGAGAGCCTTTATTCTTTTATCTAGCTGAATGGAAGTTCATAGTTAAGGTAACATGGACTTTGTGAAGCTGAGCGTGAACTCTGAAAATAGTGGAAGTAAGCAGATGCATTTTTACAGTGCTGTAAAGTAAAATCTTTGTAAATAAGCACTAATTATCCCTCTGACAGGGAACAAAACCAAAATCTGTATTAATTTAGGATGCTAGGCTTTCTGTAAGCTGTTTTTGTGAATAATCCAGTTTATGCATTTATTAGCCTATAAATACATTTTTATAAATCTCGATGACATTTAGGTATTTTATTAACCACAATAAATGCCAGAGAAAATTGAATTAAGAAAGCTTGTAATGTGCTTTACTACCAGTTTTAAAATTTTGCTGAGCTGTAAATGGTGCTGTTTTATGTCAAGAATAAATCTGTTTGAAGACTAAGGGAGTTATTTTTTTACTCTGTTGCCAGAGACCCTGACCTTTTTGTTGGCTGTTTTTTAACAGCTTCACATATGTCTTATTCTTTTTTTTTTTTTTTTTTTTTTTTGATTCTCTAGAAACTTGATTATCTGCCTTGAGCACTAGTCATAGTCCCTGCAAGAGAAGGTAAGCCATCTAGGGAATGGTACAAAATACTTTCCGATACTGCAGGATGGAGAGCTTGGAGGATGCTGGACAAAGTTTTAACCACCTTGGTTCCACAAACACCTTGCAAAATGCATACACAAGTTTTTCCTTCTACTCTTCCAGTTAGTGCAATCACAGCCTCAAAACAGGTACTAGGTTTCCTCAAAATGTGGAAACAATCTGATTCCAAACATTGAGTTTTGTCCAGATGAGAACTTTCCCCTTCGTTTGCAGAGTAAAGTACATAAATTGAACAGTTGGAGTGGATGTACCAAAACCAATTTTTCTCAGTTACATTTTTCTGGTTTGCTCTTTGGTTTCTGAAGATGCTTACACAGAAGTTCATCCTCTCCTATTTATCATCCTTCCTTGTATCTCTTGTGCACCATTGGGCTTGTACTATTTGTTTGTGTCCTACCTGCTTTTGGCTACTAGTGATAATGTTCACTTCCTTGTGTGTCTTTTTTCCATATGTGTATATGAGAAAGGAAGAGCTAGACTTAACATAGATTTTTCTTGTGAGCCCAATTAATTTTTTTTTCAGTTAATGAAGTACAATGACCTCATTATTTCAAAAAGCCACTTCTTCATTTTTATGGTATCTAATCTAGTGCCTGAGTTGAAGTTAAAATTGATGGAGCATCTTTCTGGGTAGAGACACTGATTTAACTAATTCTGGATTAGTACCTTAGTCCCATGATCATCCCAAACCTCTGTTGCTCCTGCTAGTTCGAAATGAAAGCTGCAGAGTGCGTGGAGCTCAGGGTACCACTGAAGCACTGGATTAGCTTTAAGCGTCTGCTCAAAAGATATCAGTCTGAGACTGACTGTTTGAATGAATTCATGATGTGGGACCCAAAATGTGGAGAGTGAAAACACTTTTAAGGAGTTATTAGTGTTAAATCTGTTTCTGTTGTTGTGGTATAAAAATGATCCAGACCCCAGGGCAGAACAGGTATCGCTGCAGTGACTGGGGCAGTGCGGGGAGCAGCAGCTCTTGGTACAAACCAGGACACCTCCATTGATTTGAAAGTATTTGTGAGAGGTTAAACTGCAGGCAATCAAGCAGGCAGAAGGATGTGAGAGTCAAGGTTTTGGAACAAAAATATCTCCGTCTTTGTTTCATTTTTTTTACTTTGTCTCTGGAGTGCCTAATCCAGGAAAGGCTGTAAAATTTGTTTCTGTTGGCTTGGAGGCCTCATTTGAGGAACCACTGACCACCTCATTCATTGATAAATGCTTCTGTATCTAAGAAACAATGTCCTTAACAGCAATAGCAGTGGCAGTGAGCATCTTCCATACTGGCAGAGGCAGCTGTCCAAGGTTCCTCCAGGATATTTTGCTGTTTTTTGGGAATAGTGGATATACTTGCATGAAATAGTTTAACTATCTGCTATTTAATTGAAATGGAAGATGGGACAAGGGGTGGAAATAGCTTCCTATTGCTCTAGGTTACAGCATAATTTAAATCTTGCGTGGGTGGTCCTAGCAATTAGGAAAAATGAGATGGTGAAGCCAGGCATGTTGTTATCTGACCCATAAAATGATGTAGCATATGACATCTTGATGCTCACTGCATAGAAATCTGTAGCAGAGTACTGCTGGAGAGGGTTTGCGTTTGGAGTTCAGTTTTGAATAAAGACCCCATTTAGAAATGTCCAGAGCTCTCAACAAAGGGCACCTTTCTCTAACAAATGTTCCCCACTTAATTATGGTATTTACATGGCTAAACAGTAAGTATAAAGTCTCTGTGTAGCTGCCAGAAATACATGTGTAAGGTTCCTTTATGGTGATTACAGCAAAGGGGCTGGTGACAGTGGCAGAGCAGGGCCAGGGCTGCCCTGTGTTTTGGTGAGGACCTGAAGGAGCACAGGGGTTGCTGCCGGGTTGGGTTTTGGGTGATAATGCTGCCACTGCTCCTGATAGGGTATTGTAGCAAAAGGGCTCAAGTACATGCAGTATCTCATGTTGATAGCTTGTAAAAAACAAACATTAAGAAGTTTCGCATTATATAGTTATCTGTTATACTAGTATCTGATAAAATTGCAGAAATCTTAGTAGAGGCAGAAGAGATACGTATGCATGGATGTGAAAGGATGAAAGTAAAAAGTATGGCCTTGGGATGATCTAGGATGCGTGATCAAATGCTATTTTTGCTTAGTTGCACTGTGTACAGATAGTAATGAGAGTGCAGATTGTGCTTCTTCCTGAGAAGTGGGGGGTTGCTCAAGTTACAGAAATAAGCAGCAAGGAACTCTCCCTTTCATCTCAGGGCTGTAGCTCCCCAGGAGAGATGTCAGAATCTTGGTGGAAAAGTTATTGTCAAAGCTCTTTGCAGCCCATTTCTTATAGGCATGTCAGCTACCGGTCAGTTTTAGGACTGTTTCATTTGGTCTAAGAGCCTGGATTATTTTTGTAAAGGTGTAAGCAATAAGGAATGACAGGAAAACAGCACTGGTGTGTTTATATATGTTTTATTTCTGAAACATTTCTGGGTGAAGAGGAGGTTGGCTGGAGACAGATGCATCTGTCATCTTGGTTTCTGGTGAGCACACATGAACTTCTTAGCCTAAAGTATGTTTTATCTTGTCTTATTTTATTGTTTCTTCTTGGAAGTGTTGTAGATCTGATAAGCTGATTTTTTCTTAAGCTCTTATGCTTCTCGGTAGGCTAGTTCAGCAAAGAAATAACCTTTATTTCTGGCACAACGTGAAACGTCCATCATTCAGTATTACTGTGAGTAATGCCCTCTGTGATTCAAAATGCTTTTATGTGGACATTTATCTTGAAGAAAGAGCCGGCATTGACCACTTGCTTACTGCATTGCCCCAGAAAGCAAACATCAACTGAATTTTCTTGTCATACTCATATTTTTATTGTTTTATTTTTCAGAGTAATGACTAGCAAGACTTACTCAACATTTTCCATTCCTTTTGTCTTTCTACTGACACCGATATTGGTGATGCTCGCCGGGGTCACTTTTGTTGAACAGCAGCGTATCTTCAGAGCATTTACATATTCCAGGACTTATTCAAAGGGAAAATAAAGCAGAGCCAGTGTCAATAAAATTTGCTTTATGTATACATATGCTAGTCTTGAGTTAAGATTGCTCTGGGGATTTTTAAATAGTATTCTTGACTCTGAACGAAATACCTGTGTATAGCAGGAGAAATCCCACCCCCTAACTTGCATCAAAGCTGTGCAGGTATCAAGTCCTCTAAATGCTGCTGCAGGCCAGCATTCAACACCATGATATGTTCAATAGAAAATGTACAGGGCTTAAAGAAAAAACAACAACAACAACAAAAACCACAGAAGCAAAACAAAAACCAAAACCCCAAACAAATATCAATTTGAGACTCAAAACAACTGAAATGGAAGTCCTGTGAGTCTGATAATGTGATGGCATTTTATGAACTGTAGGTTTGCATCCCTAAGTCTCTGTTTTCTGTTATTGATGACTGTTCTAAATAATTTCTCTTCTATAAAACGGGCTGCTTGCCTGGAGGATGGAGCACAGGGAGGAGTTCAGTAGCACCCATCTCTAGTGAGCGCAGAGATGACAGCAGACCTGGGCACAGAAGAGTATGGTACATTGTCCTGCTGTGCAGACCAGCTGAGTTCGTAAAGTACTTCCATCAGATACTTATGACAGTTAAAAATGTTTTGGACTAATCTAAAATACTTTGGTGAGAAATAATTGCTTTCCTGGTATTTTTTGTAATAGTCATCATGGTCTTATTCTTTTTCCTTACTTCCCTGCTCTATAATTCTTTGTTTTGAAACAGAAAATTTGTACCAAGACAACTACAAGTGTACAGCTGTTACTTTAGTCCTTTAGATCCATAGAACATTTACTGACCTGCAACCTAAATTAGCAGTGCTGTTGGTGTGAGTGCTGGGCCCAGTGCAAACTGGCTGAACTTCCATTTCATTTGTTTGTTAGCACTGTAGCTGAAAGCAGCAGGAAATGTCAGATTCTAGCAGTCACTTAATAGGGTTTTCAGAAATTACTGACTAGTATGCAGGCAATTTGAATGCTTTACATCCAACTTTACTTGATTTAATATATATGCAGGTATGCTTAATATTCCTCTTTGTAAATGACTTTGCTTGTGGATAACAAACTAGAAATGAAGTGGTATCAGGTTGAGCTGGAAATACCCACAGATATTGTGCAGTTGCTACTGTCTTCCAAAGGTCGTCTTAAAACACTGAGCAGAGGACTGGAGTTGCTCCCTGCCCTTGGGATTAGGAACTTGGTGGTCCTGTGCCCATGGCAGGGTGGCCCGCTTCTGATGGAAGGGTTCACACTGCAGGGATGGGGAACAGAGACATGGTGAGAACTGCAGGCAGGAGAAGGTGCTGCATTTTAACAGTGAAAACAAGAAGCAGCCTCCCTTACAACAACATTAAAGTCTGGAACTGACAAAAGCCATGAATTTCTCCTAGCTTTCACACTGTTCCCAACACACCCTGTCGTAGCTTGAAGGAGTTACGAGCTGCTTGAAGACAGAACTACAGAGGGGTTTGTTAATAGTGAATTGTCTGTTTCGATTTGAAATACTTTTGCTCTTGTCGTCTGAAATCAACTGCTTACTATTGTTGTCAGTATTTGGTTTGTACTGACTAGTGTACTCTATTTAATATATAATTCAAATATTTCAACATTCCACTAGTTGCTGTGCATTTTTAAATTGCTAGCTAACCTCTTAATGATGTTTTGCTTAACCTGGCCAATTGCCTCATATTTACAATGAAGAAATCTCATTAATTAGAAATAATCTGAAAAATTCCGGCAAAACAGAGAACCTTGAGAGTTGATTGTTGGATTAGTGTTTATATTTTGGTTTGGAATTCAGATCATCTTGCATGGGTATAGAGCTCCTCGAACAATACAGAAGGCAGCGCAGGAAGGGGAACATCTGCTCTGAAGATGAGGTTGGCTGCTAGCTTGGGTCACTGAAGGCTGGATGGCTTCACTTCTGTCTGCAGTCTAGTAAAGGTCAACTAAATGGCAAACCACCAAGGGATTTGGAGTGTCTGTTTCGTAGAATAACAGAATGGTTTGGGTTGGAAGGGACCTTAAAGACCAAGTTCCAACCCCCTGCCATGGGCAAGGACACCTCCCACTAGCCCAGGTTGCTCAAAGCCTCATCCAGCCTGACCTTAACTCCAGGGATGAAGCATCCACAGCTTCTCTGGGCAACTTGTTCTAGTGCCTCGTCACCCTCACAGGAAAAAAATTCCCCTAAAGATGCTTTGGGTTGACTCTTTGGCATTTTATTTTGCTTATGAAGGACCATAGACCATCTGGAAATCCATGAATTGTTGAGACTATGCTTGGGCTGAATTTGAAATTAAAATTCATTCATTAAAATACCCCATTTTTCCTTTTGCTTAGAGACTGGCTGTGCTACCCAGCCAGGCTTGTCAAATGGCTCTGGAGCTGGGCTCATCCCACCCGTCTCTAGAACATTAAAACTTTCTCTTGCCTGTCTCTGTCAGAGCTCCAAAAAGACCACTTTTATTTACTGTTGGGTTTTTTTTATATGAAGGACTGAAGAAATCACACTCATTGATAGCTTTAACAGGAATGCAGCCTAGAAGTGGATTATTTCAAATTTTATCCCAGTGACTAAATTATAAGCTATTAAAAACAACTTTTTAAATGTTATCTTCAGTATAATACAGGAAGAAGTGGCCCTGTCAGGTGGTACCCTGGTTTAGGGTATCATCTGGTGTTTGTTTCATAAACAATACAATAAAATACCTTTATCTTTTCAAATCTTGTCTATCCACTAAGGCTAATGCCTCTGGCCTCTGAAGCAGTGGTGGCCATTCTGCTGAGCCCGGAATACTTGGAGAAGACAGTGTGAGATATCAATTTGTTTAATGAATGCAGAGCAAGATAAATAACGCATGTATGCCGATGTCACTGGCACTTAGGCATGTGCATGTCAGCGTTGATATAGTAGTGAACCTCCAGTGTTTTGGCTGGAGTGTCTTGTCAGTGAAGCAGGGGGGGTTCATTTAATGCAACATTATCAATTTCTTTACAACCGGATATGTGTGTTGTGGTGTGTGTGTGTGTTTGTTGTGTTTTTTTTTTTTTTTTCTTCCTACTTGAAGCAGGTCAGTTTTGAGAATTCATGAAAAGAAAAGTGCGCATGGCCAAAAAAACTTGGTATGTGTGTTTCTTCTCTGTGTGGCACATCCACTTGACAGCCTCTTTGGGTGAGAAGATGGGAGAGTTGCATGAGCTGCAGTCATGTTTAGTGCCTGTGGAGGGGGTGAAGGAAGAGTTGCTTGCTTTTGTTTTTGTTTTTGGTTTTTTTTTTTGGGGGGGGGGAATTATAGTGAAATGGTCTTCGTTACATTTGATCTCCAAAGTGCTTCTTAACATGATATTCAGGTGCATAATTTTCTTCTCTTGGGCAGCCATAGTTCACAGTTGCTTTGGCAGTTACATTCTATTTAATCTGTCAGTTTTTCTCATATGGTGTAGCTGCTGTGAAGGAAATTGGAGCCATTATACTATGTGCTTTGATACAGTTTGTAAAATGCAAGGTGGGAGACAGTAAACCAAACACAGCATGCCGGTAATTTCTTTAAAATCGCTGATGTTCCAGCACTGCGATTCTCTAGCCGAGGGAGCTGTCATCATGCCTCGTGGAAGAGGATTGCGTTGTTTAAATCTTTCATTTTCATTTGTTTCGATGTTTTGGTGGTGCCTATTAAGTACACTCTGCAGTTTTCAGAAGCTTTCAGCCAATTTCTAGTTTGTAATGACTTTACTCTCTGCCTGGTCTGATTTGTCTGTGATAGCACAAATCAAACTCCTCTGCGCGAGTGCTGCACACACAGAGCTTCAAATGCAACTGCAGCAACTGATCTTTGAAATGTTCTTCATGTTCACATCCAGTCCTTACAATGTTTATGAGCAATAGCAAATGCTCTGTGGCAAGAAGCTGCCTTGTTCTGTGATCCTGAAGGGATTTCACAACGCAGATTAGCAGTGAGGATTTCTGATTTATGGTGGTAATATTGGTGGAACAGCAGCAGGCAATGGCTGTCACCATCCATGGGGCAAAGGGGTTGCTGTAAAGCCGCCTGTAAAGTCATTGTAGACTCCTCTGTTACTGTAAAAAAAACCTCTTAGTCTCTAATTATTAAGTATGATGTATTGGATATGGTTGCCTCTGTTCACATTTTGCATCTTAAAAATGCAGAAAATGAAAGAAGTTCTTGTTACAATTTATCACAATGGTATGTCAAACGCCATGAAACGCTAAGGTGTTCCCCAGTGCAGCCTCTGTCAGCTGGAAAATGTTGCCCTGCTTTACTAGAAACTGTTCCCAAAATGGACTTGTGTTTGGGCTTTAGTGTTATAGCTATGCTGCTTTGAACAAAGCATGTTTCTGTTGTTATTTCCCTAACTGGTAGAGTGTAGCATCTCTTCCAACTTTTGAACCTGATATCCGGACAGCTGAAATTGGGAAAGTGGGAAACTGAGATGCATGGTATTTTCAGAGCTATTTGGCTGACCATGTGCTTGAAGACAATAATGTGTAATAATTCAATTTATTTAGTTATCTTCTATTATTCTTGTTTCAGCAATGTCTTGGAGGAACAGAATGAAAATTTGTCACTTTCTGTAATTTGCTGTGCGAAAACCGTGTACACTGAGAACCACGTGGAAATCTTTATTTCCAACTGTAGCTTTCATAATAAGAATTTAAGATTTTAAACTTCTTTCTTCCAAGTTATACTATCCCTTCCTTAAAGGATGCTTCCAAACTTCACCCAAATCTTTTATAATGGCTTGCAACCTTTTCAGTTACTTTTGATAGAGGCTTTTCTTCTAATAATGGTCTTTATTCTGGATATGCTCTCAAGATTATTTTTTTTTTAGTTTTATCCTAGTAATCATATCAGACTTTCTATAGGGGTATTCAGGAATAGAATTAAATATATTGTAAATGAAAGTAAAAATATTCATAATCTTTTCAGCATAAAATCCTGAACCCCTAATTTGTGGACATGGGCTCCAGTCTTGCTTGGAAGCTCACCGTTTCTCCTGGAGCCATTTAGAAGCCCTATAGGGAATAAGCTAGTTGATCTGCCTTATTTTTCCACTTCTGACCGCATTAATGGGCAGAATATCTCTTAGCATAATATTTATTTCTTGGTCTCATTCTAGGAAAAACTTAGTGAACCAAAAATGATCCCTCTATGGAAGTGCAAAGTGATTTAGCAGAGAAGTGTGATGGCCCCTCATGGCCATGGGCTTTAAAAAAGAAATATGCTTTTCAGATGGTATTTCAGTACACTTGCATATTAAAAAACAAACAAACAAACCCCCCCCAAAAACCCAAGAACAAACCAAAAACAAAGAAAACCAAATCAGAAACACCTCAAGGATGGAAAATAGAGGAACAACTGTATACATAGAGGCATTTTAGATTAGTGAACAAAAAACATGCTTTATCTTAAATCAGTATTATCTTTTTCTAATGTTTCCGAATCCAGATACCAGTGACTTTTGTTACAACTCGGAAATAAAAAAAAGTGACTTGACCAAGCCAGCAGGAAGCAGTAAATCCTGTGTATTTATTCAGTGTACATTTCACAGAACTGGTGCCAAATTCAGCATCTCTGATGGAGCCTGATGCAATTTCCCTGAAGTTAATGGAATTACACCAGGTCTGGGTCTGACTTCTGGTCTCTCTCCATGACCTCTTGCTCGTCCTCGCTCTGAAACTTCTGTGTTGCAGTTTTCAGATGACTCTGTGTGTCAGTTACTGGTGTATATCTTGGGATTATAGTTCTTGCTGCTGACCTTCACAGTGTACTTCTACCAATATTGCTAAGTTTAATGGTACGTTAATTTTATGCAAATTCTATTTTTAATTTACTGTGTTATTATTTGCTAGTATACCATACTTCTTCTGTAGCACCTACTGACATAAATTACACTGGAGCAATTATCAGTATGGATTCAGCTTTACGCATTCCACTGTGTTTTCAAATTATTAATGCTACTGCTCAGAACAAATGCACAAATCTGCAGTTAATTGGTCCTTTTTGTAGGATGTTCTGAGCATGTTTTTTATAAAAAAGGTACTAAACTTTCCTACTGACTAGATAAGAACATTATCTACCTACTTGTTCTGCCTGAATTAGTTTTTTCCCCTGTTGAAGTATTATACATACCCAAAGAAATGTCGAAATAACTTAGAAGGATTTGCAAAGCCAAAAAAAAGGTTATAAATTTTGCCAGTGTGTTTGTGTTTCAGTTAGTGTATTTTTGCAAAAATAATAGTCCTTAATTACATATTTTCTATAGACCTGTCATTTTGGATATTTATCCAGTGCAGGCTCTGGTGGTCTTTAGCAGGTTCCTGCAAGGTTCACCTGAGAGTTGTGTTTAATGTCTCTAAACCCTTATGTTTCTTTATTCTGCTGCTGTTGCATCTCAACACATTTTGTTTGCACCTGGTTGAAGAATGGAGAGGGGAGGAAAAAGAAATGTTCCCTAAAATCAAAAGAAACAGTAAGGCTGAAGCCTGGGCAGCGTGTTGGGTCGTGGGATCTTGCTGTGGTTCAGCTCCTGTCACTGCCACGGGGGTCAGGAGCTGTGACATGGCTGCACCCAGCGTGGGATGAGCAGAGACGTTGCTGACACTCAGGGTGGCTCTTGCAAGAAGCTTGTCAAAAAAAAAAAAAGCAGGTGTGCACCAGGGAAATCAGTCTTTCCATTTTGATTTCATGAGCACAGATAAAATTCTGATTATTTGTGTTTGGGGTCTGGTACTGAAAAAGCCTGCTGTGACATGAACCCCATAAGCACTAGCTCGGCCCCAAATCTGGATATGGAGAGGAAACCAAGCACAGGAGCAAATGAACTCTGTCTGAATCAGGCTGCTTGTGATGTCTCATTACACTGATGAGCTACTCAGCGTAGCTAAGGAGATGTGGAGAGCTGCTTTTCCTGTCCAGTGTTCCTTTTTACTACTTCCCTCAAAATCCTTGAGGGTTTTTCCATGGGTAGGTGTGAGAGCATGGTGCAAGGCTGGTCCAGGGATCACCATGCACCAGCAACTTCATCTGCTGAGACCAAATGGGTGGAGATTGCTAAGGTCCTCCTGTAGAAGTGTAGCTCTGGTACTTCACTGTGTCTTTACATTGCACAGCACAGAGCGTGAGGGATGAAAATGAGCGTTGCGTTATGAGCTGCAGCTGTTGAAAGGGAAGTTTAAAGGTCCCAATATGGAGATTTCACAGTCCCAGTGTGACACATAATCCTCCAACTCTCACATGTGTTAAATTGTTGTTGTGTGCTGATTCATCGCAGCTGCTGTGGGTTTGTCTTAGCATTTACATTGAGTTCTTATTAAGTTCCTTATAGCAGTTTATGCTGTTTATACCGTGGTGTCCCCAGTTTCTTATGGGCTGCTGATCATATCCTTGCATCATTGGAGCTTTCTGTGCATTGTAGCTTGTAACACAGTATTTTTGACAAATTATATAATAGCCATGAGGTTATTTGACAAATTATATAATAGCCATGAGGCTTTCCCCCTGTTTCAATAGGAAATAATGAAGATGAGCCCCAGTCCCTGGGAGGAGGTCCCTTTTGGCTTTTTCACCAAGACTTTCTGCCAAATTTTGAATAGCTGAGAGTGCCTGGTTAAGTGCAATTCCCTGATTTTGCATTTGGGTAGAAAGATAAATGTATTTTTAAGGCTGGTCTACTTAGATTTAAGCTGCTTCAGTGCAACAGATAGAGAAATTTTCTCAATGTATTTTCTGCACCTGGAGAAAATCCAGGTGCAGGTTGTGCCAAGAGCCCTATTTATAGGTCCACTGATTTTTGCAAAAGCCTTTTTGAAGTTGGTGTTGCTCTCTGTACCTCACCATTGTCTGGGGATAATGTTCGCTACTTAATCTTCTGCTAATGCCTGGAATCTTTCAGAAATAAATAGTGGTTTATAATCTGTTACGAGAATTTTAGATTAGTATGGCTTGCAAATAGGAACTTTCATTTCTAGAACATAAGCTGAAACTCCCTGTGTAAGTGGAAAAAGTAATTAACTTCAATAATCTTTGTGTGTTTCTTTTCATAAAAACAAATCTGCTGCTACAGTCTGTCATGCAGCTTTTCGAGAGTGGTGGTTCTGGTAGCTCTGACATTTACAATGGTGTTGTAAGTATCTGAATTTGTTCAAAGGTATCCTAAAGATAGCTGTAGGCACACTGTATGCTTGGTTTTGCCTTGGAGTCCTTCCTAATTTTAAAGTTCTCTCTCAAGAATTATATGAATGAAAATTATTTGATTTTTTTTTTTAAGATGAAAAATATTTGATAGACTAGGCTGACTTTACCCTTTCTATATGGCACTAGGTTTGTTGGTTGGTCAAGAAGCACATTCTGACAAACTTTTTTTCTCTGAACACTTTAATATTTTTGGAGCTGACTTGCAGATTCAGGGAGTGGAGTCCAGACAAAATCAATATCTTCTTGTATCTCTTCCTATTTCTTTTTTTCAGTAGTTTTAATTCTGGAGGATATGTACTGCTATTTTAAAATTTAAAGAAAAACATGTTGGTTGTAGCTAATATAGTCCAGCTAGAAAGTTTTTCAGGTGTTTGGACCCTAATAATAGCTCAGAGAGGAAGCAGGTTGTCTGCTGGTGCTGGGACTGAATGAGCAGGCATTAAGAGGTGTATTTTGAGATGATGTAATAGTTGTAGTCAATGGTAAAGATATTAAAGTAGGGGAAATGCCAAAAGAGGAAGAAAAAAAAAAAAGTAAGCTCAGTGCAGAATCTACTGGGGATCTCTAGTAACTACAGTACACTTGAATAAACTTGAGAAAACACATGGACATGCTCTGTGCATTTTTATTCTATCCAAATATAGAATTACTTATTGATACTACATTTCATTTGATGCTATAGTTGTCCCTACATAATGGTCAATATACTTTGGGAAATATTGTATATTCTTAAATTCTTCTTTTATCCTCTTTTTATAGAGGACAGAAGCAATAGCATGGGGCTGCAGGACTAAAAGTGGTACTGATGAAATGAGTTTTTATTTATAGTTCCCTGATGATCATCTTGTGAGGAGATGCAGATATACTTCTGGTATAATATGATTATAAAATCTCCCTAAAAAAAAAAATCACATCTATGGAGTTGTGGAAAGGTTATCTACTGTATTGGGGAGATCCTTCCCTGATGTATTTCTTTAGGCAACTGCATTGCCCACTTGATTCTTTTCCTGATTCACCAAAAAGCATATGCAAATTCATGTATGGACTTCTGTGCTTATATAAGTCATGCTTGTATCATCCTGTTTGAGAGAACTCATTTGCATATTCAGGCAGCCCTGTTGAAATGCTACAAGTCCCAGGATGTTCTCAAAAAAAAAAAAAAAAGGCCAAGATTAATATATTAACTGAAATTAATTCAGCACAGGAGTTGTTACGCATCTTGGGGCCTGCTCACTCCGATACAGCTGTGACATAGCTTCCCAGATGGCACAATTATCTTTCTAAAATATTGTGGAAAACTTTCATTTGTCATTTGGATTAGTGTAGTGAGCTTTCCGTAAACACAGGCAGAGAGATCTGCCTATCTGTGTTCTTCATGGCAGTAATTAGCAGTAATTCACTTGGAATCAGAAAAACATTTTAGAGGAATAGGGAACAAGCCAAGTTCTTCTGCTTCTGAAATCGCTGTCCTGCATGGGTGTGTCTCAAATCGTTGACATGTAACCAGAGCTTTATTGGGTTTGCTTTTTCTGAAGAGTATTTTGTGTTCTCCTAGTTGGACTACCGAGGTTCACACATGGGCACATTTTCAACATGGACTAGACTGTAATATTTACAGTAATGTCTTAAATATAGATAAAATTGGGCTGCTCATTTATTCTCCTCTCAGGAAGGAAGCTAGATTAGACAATGTAGCTTCTGTATCAACAGCATCAGGCCCATTTTGTATGTCATATATGGGTTTATAGAACCAGTTTTGGCTAATCATGCCTGAAGTATAAAAGATGTTTCAATTCTAAAACATAATGCTGTTTACATTTTTTGGGTTAAAAAAAAATGCTGGGGGCAGAGCTCTACTATTAGAAAAAGATTGCTCTTGGATAAGGAGAAGAAAAAAATCCCAAAGTTTTATTAGACTTGTTTACCACCTTTCTTTGGTTTTGTTTTTAGGACTTGGTCTATGAAAGCCTGAATTTGAGTAAGAAAGGTAATCTATAGTCGTGGACTGTTGAATGATTTTGTTCAGAACAATAATCTGGCTGTTGATCTTTAGAAGCAATTTGGGTTTTACCAAAAATTTACTTGCTACCTGTGGGAAAAAAAAAAATCAATCTGGATCTTCGTTATGTGAGAGGGCAAGTAGATAGCTGTGGAATTATCATGTTCCCAATTTACAGTCTCTCCATATTGTGTGAAGTGACACCTTAATCAGCAGTGGTGTGACACAAAGGTGGGGGAGAAAATAGGATGCAGATTGACAGATTCTTATTAGAGATATCTGCACTGCTGATGAACGAAACCTGGTTTGCTTTTCTTTCTTCCCGTGTTTTAGGAGAAAAGCTGTTTCCTTGCAGCTACAAAGGGGATGTCTTTTTGGTTGATAGGCTCACTATTGGAAAAACCAAACACAAATAAAATAAAGCAATTATAACTAAAAATAAAACCACTTCAGTCATACCAATTCACTAGACTGGGCCTCTAGGAAGGGAATAACATCCTTATGGAGTAGAGGAGAGAGGGCATTTCACTGCAGGTAAATTCATGCCTTTGGTGAACAGAGAGGTAGGAGTCCAAGTGCGTTCAAGTGCTTACAAGAGAAGATTGTGATGCAAAACCCTCTTGTCCAGATATATGCACTTGACATTTTCCTGAGTAAAACAGAGTTGGTAGAACAAAATAGTACTATGTGGAAGTCATCCAGTCCTTAAATTTGATTTGGATTCTGGCAAGAAACGGAAGGTGCTGAATGAGGTCATCTTTCTATTTGCGTCTATAGGTGGGGAGCCTGGTAGCAGGTGGGGAAAGAGAAATCCCATCTGAATATCGCAAGCTGTGCTTAAATGTCTGTGATTAGGAATTTTTTGGCAGTGTTTTTAATTTGAAAAGATGAATTCATCAAAACGGGCTCTGTCTTTACAGCCCCCCACCAAATAAGATCTCCCTGAGCCTCCCCTTCTTTAGGCTGAGCAATCCCAGCTCTCTTGGCCTCTCTTCACATGGGAGACGCTCCAAGCGCCCAACCATCTTCCTGGCCTTTTGCTGGACTCGCTCCAGTATGTCCCTGCCTCTCTGGTACTGGTAAACCCAGAACTGGCCACGAGGCACGAGACATCACAGAAATACCCTCCATGCTAATTTTTGAGTTAGGGTTAATCAGTAGTAAAAGCTGCATTAATGTAGTTTAAAGCATCTGCAGGAATGGCTATTCTGGAACAGATGACCTTCATTCACTTGCAGAAAATTTTCTGGGGGAGGCGGTTTTCCCAAAACAGACTGGTTTTATTTTTGGAGCAGAGGGTACATTGGCGGGAGCTGGGTTTCCTTTTGGAACTTAGGGTGCATTGGCAGGAGAAGAAAACCATTCTACGTACAGGCTTATATTATTTATATCCTTATTATAAGAGGGTTGAGAAAGATTACATGCTTCCAAAGGCCTCTGGCACAAATATGGTGATAAAACTTGTGAGGATGACTTTTTTTTTCTTATCTACCAAGACATTCTATATTCCTATAATTCTTTTTATTTGTGAATTTTGTTGGATTGTCACATCTTTTTTTAAATTCTCCCTGGAAGTGATTGCATCTCAGTCAATCAGTGGAGATCATGGGAGGAGGTTAAATGCCGTGCAAGATTTGTCCTGTGCAGTTTTAGCTCAGGGTAACCCAGGGGATCAACTAGGCATCTGGGTAGTTACCTCAAGAGCTCATGTCATGAAATGAACCCCTCCACTGCAACTGCTGTGCATTACTCTCAGCTGCCAGCTCCATGTTCAGGAACAATAAAGGCATGTTTTTATCCCAGTAATGACTTTCCTGCAGCAGTGTGAAAACTTCAGGGTTTCTTGTTATCAGAAGGTAATCATATTCTGGCAGTGGCACTTATCATGCCCGGTAAATGTCCCAAGGATGCAATTATCTCCTGATATCTCTCTAGCCTGTTAAGCTTTGTTGTTTATTTACAGTGGAGAAAGCATTTGTAGTCTCTGAGGTTGATTTTATTCATTGTGACGATGACAGGAATAAAGTGACCATTTGCTTGCTGGTATCAGGCAGCCGGATTAAAGCCCAAAACATATTAAACTAGGTATTGAAGAAAAGTGAGTGTATTGAAATGACCTCTCCTTCCTCTGGTATTTCAGTAGTTTCCAGTGGGCAGATGGTCTTAACCAGGCAAAGTTAATAGGAATTTTCTAGAAACAAATACGTTTTGTATCCAAACAACCTTTCCTTCCTATAGAAAACTGAGTTTGGTTCTTAAACTCCTATAGGATGCCACTGGACTTTCTGAAGCTGCCTGGAATTTGAGGTAACATCCAAGGTACCTAAGCTAACAGGCTGGCTTTCAGTCAAAGAGCTGTTTTGAAGTATATTAACATGTTTGTAAGCAAAATGTAGTGGGAATAGATGATCTGCTGGCCTGCAGTTAAGCAGAGAAATTTATTCTAGTCTCTGCTACCGCTGTGCTCCCAGAGCAGATCTTTCCAGTGTCCTGGACTTCTGACCTGCTACGTGGGCATCATACCAGTCAGGGGTTTCGAAGAACTGTAGAAGGAAATGGTTCACGTGTTCAGATTTTATAAAATATTATGTAGAAAGCGATCTTGAGTACACATTTTATCCTGCTGTTATAATGCAGCATTTGGCAGGTCTGGCGTTGCTGAGGATCTGGGAAGTACCACTGTGTGGCTGAGTCACTAATTGCATTTCCAGAGATCTTTGAGAAAATTCAGGTATCAGGAAGAAGACTGTGAGTAGTGACAGTCTCTTAATTACTCTATGATGAACAGTATCTATTAAATTAAGACTATTGAGTTATGTATGAACATCACTGGGTTTTTAGCTTTTAAAAAAATTCCTGAAAGCAGATTTGTAATTTGTTTAGGATTTAAGAATAAGATGCAATGTATATACAAGGATATACCTATATATAGAAATGTATAGAAAATAGCACTGATGTGTTGATGGAATAAATTACGAATACTTTTCAATAAAGATAAATATGTCAGTGCCGCAGACTAGTGCATGGCATGCTAATATACACATTAATTTTTGAGGGGCTTGTCTGTTAGTGAGTCTTCTTGACAGGAGAAAAAATAGAAAAAAATGTTAAATATATAAGGTTCTAGAAGAGTTTTATAAGGAAAGTGAGAACTGTACCATGTGAGAGTATAAACCTGCAGAGGAGACAGAGAGAAAGTTTAGACGTGTGACACACCCACATATATTTGTTCTGTGTACCTGTGCACTTAGAGGCAATGCAAAGTTTAACCTACAAGTATGTATGACATATTGGTACAATACAAACTTCTGAAATGATGAAAGTCAATCACAGTAGTTATCAGTTAGAGAACTCACTTTGAAGGAGAAAAGTGCAGCAGTAATTTCATTTTACTCATTACTCTAAAAATAATTTTCTTATTCCATAAGAAGCATTCTTCCCATGACTTCAAAAGTTCCCCTTAAGGATCATCTTTAAAACCTCCCCTTTTTTTCTTATTTTAACATGAAGTTTGATGCTCAGATCTCTAGATGTAAAGGTAGCCACAGCTTTTGTCACATTACCTGAGAAACAGAGGATAACTCTTCTACACGGTATTTTTTTGGTTAATCAGACCTTTTTGTTAACGCAGCATATTACCTGCTGACTCGTAGATCTGTGATATGCAATGGGCCCTCGAGTCTTTCTTGAAGGTCAGCCCACGAGTGGGAAATGTTGTACATGTAACCTACCTGGTTATTGGGTAGGAAAATGTCACCTGCTTCTTCTGGGGACCTTACCGCAGGGATGGGGACTTGCTGCTTGGAGGGCCCTGTGTCCCAGATGACGTTATTGTACTGTACAGAGCTACGGTGGGAAGCAGGAGGTGGAAGACAGGCTTACGGGATGTAGCAGGCAAACATCTGTGCTGTGTTTGAAAAGTAATTCCTGCACTAGTGTTGGAAGGTGTGGAAGTAAATCAAATTAAATGGTCCAATTCAAGTAAAAGTGAATTTTAGCTTGAAGATCCTGTGGGACCCTACCAAATAGGAAGCCTTAATGAAAAAAGGCACCTGATTGGCACCTGAAAGATCAACTTCACCAGGCTTTGTCATTGATAAAGAAAAATTAGCTAATTAGCCAGAGTAACCGATGGATGATCTTTGGAGATCATGCTTCTTGAGTGCCAATACAAACCCATTTTCCTTTTGATAAAAGATGCAACTCAGAAAGTGACATTAGATTCTGTGCACATACAAAAGGGGGTGAAAGAGGACTATTAAATTTACTGTATTTTGTGGGAGGAATTGATGGGAAGAGATGTCTCTTCTTTGGCGGAAAGCAGTTCTTATTACCAAAGATACCATGGATCAGAAGTTAGCTGGTGCAGGGAGGGCGGATGAAGAAGATGCTCTACTGTCAAGTGAGACCTTGTGCTTTTAAGCTTCAATTCTATTATTGATTACACCATCTCTGTAATAAATAAGGTACAAGCTTGCAATTAATTTTCAAAGACTGCAAATTCCATTTGTTCTACAACTTCTGAGTGACATAAATCTTTTAATGAATGTTAAAAAGATTGTTTCTCAATAGTAACTAGTCATTCATAATTGTCCAAGGAATTCACTTGTATTTAGAACATATCATGTTTTGAATGGAAATTTCTCACTTGTCAACATGTGATTTTTTTCCTGATGCCTTTTTATCTTTTCCTGAGATGTAGAAAAAACAATTCAAAGTTTTATTAAGTACTTATTTGTCATACTGGATACCTTACCCCAGTGTTGTTTCGTAGGCTGTAGTGATTTACTGAACAGTCAGCCTGGATTTCCAAACTGTCCATCATGAAGAGTTATCTACCTGCATTTGATGAAAGAAAAAATGCCTGATTTTCTTCCTACCCCGATGTGTATTTTGACTCTCTTTCTTTGCATTTTGATTGAACCTGTATTAGTAATACTGAATTAATCCTTTCAGATATCAAGGATCAGAGGTAATGCTTCCCCCCATCCTCTTCCCTGTGGCTATGTAAAACTCTTGGGGGGGAAAAATAAAACTTTTTCCTAGTGAACTCCAGAATACACCCCTCCCATGGATCCTGGGTGATGGGTAGCCTGGTATTTTGATCCAGGGTGTTCAGCTGCAGTGTACAGAGGGATCAGCGACTGTTTCCAGTAGTGGAAACACGATTTTGGTTGCGTAGGTTGCGAAGGGCTGCTTTGGCTCCTGGAGCTCCCAGCCACCTTCACTGTTGCTCAGAGCTGCTCTGTCATTAAACCAGAAGATAGCACATTAGAAACCAAGCTCGGTATTTAAACTAGCTGGAGTGAGACGTGCATAAACACCCCAGGGGAGCTATAATTACTCTTCCAATTACTCCTTACCCTGAGAATGACTTGTTACCTTTTACAGCTGCAAAAAATATCTTAAGTTTTCGTTGCTACTGTTTTTTTCATCTTGTTTCTACTCTTTGCTAGACTGGGGGTATCACGAGGGTCTTCAGAAATAGCTCATAATATATAAATGGTGGATCTGGAGCCTTAGATGCTTCTTTTTTGTACAGCTGTTTAGCTCATGTGAAGCCAAATGTCCATCCTAGTTAATTAAATGCTGTCTTTGCCCCTGTAGTGATTGCTTCAACTGAATGTTGTTTGTCACTAAAAAAGGATCTTGTTTGGAAAGTGCCTGATGATGTGCTAGCAGAGCCTTTTTAATGAATCCCACTTAACAGGGTACATCCGTTTGGGCTAGGCATGATTAAGTTTGTGATCAAGAGCTTGACTAAGAATTTTATAGTTGATGTTGATTAGGAATATTGGATGATAATTAATGCATAACTCCTGTCTTTTACATGTCTGGAGAATCAAAATAGCTGAGAGCACTGCTAGAAAACAGGGAGATTGCCAGCTTATTTGAAGCATTTAGCTGTAGCAATTTTATCCAGTTGGTAAATTGCAGAAAGGTGTCTGTCGTTTAAGTCCATCTCTGAGTTATCATAGGGCCCAGAAATCCCATGAGGATGAGGAGGCCCAAATACCTCCAGGATGTTATTTTCTTGAGTAAATACTATAACGTAATGTCTCAAAGGCCTCCTCTCTCTTTAATTTCTACGACTAAAGGAACAAAAGTTTGGGTCTGCAATGTATCTCTTGTCATTTCCAGTTTGTGCTTGTGGACATATCTGCACTGTAATTAAACTTGTTTGTTCAGAGTCTTCATTTAATTTCGGAGAGAGAAAGGACCTTACTCAGTATCCATGAGCATGGGTGAAAATAGCTCTTTAAGTTCAGAGGATTTGGATAAGGCATCTTTTTACTTTTATTTTTGTCTATTTTTTATATATAAATTTATTATCTCACTGTTGATAATGTATTATTTTTACTGCAGAAGACAAAGAATAATAGGGTGAGACCTGAAGTAATACTGAACAGACTTCGAGTGACTGCCTAACAAAGTACAGACTTAACATAAATTAAGAGTTATCTGAAAAAATCAGACTCCTATTGTAAGAGAAGTTCTGGCAGTCCACAAATCTTGTTTTTCAACTGAATGAAAGCAAACCTGAAATTATTCTTAAACAAGTTTCTCTACACTGCTGCAGAGCCTCTGTATTTTTTCATCTAGATAAATTAAAAATATAAAGCTTTATTATGTGTTGCACTAAAGAGGAATGAAAACAATATTTTATGCAAATGAAATGTTGACATAATTGAAGCAAAATAAGTACAGACATTAATTTTACTCTGCTTTCATTTCGTAGAAATCACATTTATCAAAAACTTACATTTGAAGACACTGGAAACCTCTTTCGTCAAATTAAAAATGAACAGCTTTTACATACCACTAAGTAATTTGATTTGGCTCCAACACAAGAGTTCATATCTGAATAGAGAAGAAACCATATTTTAAAAACCAGAAGCTTGTAGAGCAGTTGGATTTTTAAACAGAGGGGAATTAATCTGCAGGGGTCTTCTAGAGTACCCTATGGGCATGGGTGAGCCAGTGCCTGATGGCTTAGTCCATGTCTTAATAACAGATCTGCAGTTTGAGCTGAGTTTGAAGAAACAATCCCAAATCTCATCTCTAATTACACTGAGGTGGTGTAACAGGATCATGCACATTGGTCGCCCCCCCCCCCAGAGTGTTGTCCAAGGGCTTGTATTGTGGGAGGTCAGTGATGGTTTGTCGGGGAAATACTTTAGTCCTGATCCAGTGGGGTGAGTACCATGCATGCTTAAAATACAGTTTGCAAGTGAGATCTTGAAACTGGTTGCATGTGGGGTTGGATTTTATTTTTTTCTTTCAGTTCATATAAAGACCTGTTTTTACTTCCTGGAGAGTTTTCTTGCTCAGAGACTCTCCAGGGCCAGGAGGGAAGAAAGCTCTGTTTGCTGCACCACGTCTGCTTGCTTTCGGGCTGAATGTCATGAGAATCGAGGAAGGAGAGCTTGGAGAGCTCACCTTCTTTCCGAGGAGTGTTAGGAAGACAGAGGAGCCCAAATCTGTCACCTTAGTACCCAGCAGGGAAATGATGGAGAGAAGAGAGATTATCAGTGATAGGTGAAAATAAATGCACGTCCTTGCTGTTCCCCATGAGGCAGCATGATGGAGTTATTCCTGGCACAGCAATTCAGAGGGACGTTTTTGCTCTCTCCTTGTACGCAGCCTCCCAACACCCTGCCTGCAGACTTCGTGGGGGCTTTCAGCACTCCTGGTTTGGGATGCTGCCTTCTCCCTGCTGCTTATTTGTGAGATGTTAGGAGACCATGCAAATTGATGTGGCATTTTTGAATATATAAAGAATTTTAGAGATAAATCCAAAGATAAGTTTTTCTGAGCTTACTGCAGGCTTGGCTTTGGTTTTTTGGCAGCGTAGGCATCCTTGGCATGACTCATGTTTTGGTCTGAGACAAGGTAAAAATTAAAGTGCCCCTGGGTTCTCTACTGCTGAGATTATGTCCCTGCGGGACCTTTGATATTGCAGATGAAATCTCTCTTTTATCTTTATCTTTTTTAATTTCTGATGACTTTTTATTTTTGGCTTGCTGTTCAAGTAATCCTCAAGGAGTCCTCGGGTTATAGGCACATGCCTTCTCTTTCTTTATTCACCTTTCATAGCCAAAAGTTCTCAGGTCTCCACCTAACTTTCTCCAATTAGCATGGGAAGCACTGGGCCTTAATGAGCATAGGAAGCAGAGAGGGCTGTCCGCTAAGTGAGAGAGGGCAGGGTAGCATCAAACCTTTACAAGTAGTGGGGTCAGTAGTTGTGCAGAGCCTATACTGGAATAGCTTTGGCTGAACTTCCTGTGTTGGTTCCTTGGACCTAGGGGCAATAACCTTGTTAAGTAAAATTTGTCCTTCGTTAGTGAGGGGAGTAAAGACTTTGGTTTGTTCTTGTTATCAGCAAGAAATAGGATTATTGCCTGTTGCCTTTTTACAACCAAGATGTCCGAGACATCCCAAGGCCTTTCCTTAAAAGGGCCTTTGACAGGCAGTGAGTCATTTACAGTCAGGTGTTTGTAGAGCTGGGGTGGCATTGGTGCAGTTGGTGCACGTATGAATTTTGGAGTTGGGGACTTTTGGCAGGGGGGTGGTTCTTGAGCAAGTTCTAGATTGCTTTAGGGTTCTGGACGAAGTTCTAGAGCAGTTTCTAGCTCGCGTGAAAATCCTAGAGTGGGTTCTAGATCTCTTGAAAGTTCTAGGTTGGTTTGCAGGCTGACTTAGGGCTCCATTGGGTTCTGAGGGGGGAGGACTGAGTCCAGGCAGCTGTTTTGGAATCTCATCAGGATTTGGAAGACTTGCTGATGAGGAGAGCAGTCTCACATGGTTTTCTGCCTTCTCTTTTTTTTTTTTTTTTTTTTTTTTTT
>WKFP01013343.1:105205-141007 GCA_011057875.1 Pterocles orientalis | reverse complement strand
TTGGGAGAGCTGCAGTTGATGGGATGATACTATGGGCCTTGCATGCTTTTTTTTTTTCTTTGGTGCTCTTTTGACTTGAAGGCCCATAGTATCATCCCGTCAACTGCAGCTCTCCCAAGTTGCTAGCACCCTGACTCCCCCTGCCTCTCTGGACCTTCTTTTTGCTGGAGGCAACACTGGAAACTGGTCAAGCTCTTACTTGCCCATTTCCTTCACAGCAACTGCTTGCCACATTCCTGCTCTAGGGAGCCTTACCAGCCTGATCAAGAGCCTTGTCCAATTGCCTTTGCCACCCACTCCTGCGCCCAGAAGAAGCGCTTCACACAGGCCAGGACTAGGCATGCACCTCACAAAGGGATTATCACTTCTACAGGATGCTCCAGGCTAGCCCCAAAGCTGAAGAAGAAATAGGGGAATTGCATGGTCAAGGCAATGCCAAGCACAAATACAGGCTTGCAGCAGCATCCCTTGTAGTGACAGGACAAGGGGTAGTGGATTTAAGCTGGAAGAAATTCTTTACTGTGAGGATAGTGAAGCACTGGAACAGGTTGCTTGGAGAACCTGTGGATGCCCCATTCCTGGAGGTGTTCAAGGCCAGGCTGGATGAGGCTTTGAGCAACCTGGTCTAGTGGGAGGTACCCTTGCCATGCTAGGTGTCCCCCTGCAAGGGGGTTGGAGGTATAAGATTTGAGCTTTATGTAGCCTAATAACAGATGTGTATTCCCCCTCCCCTTATTTTCCCATCTCCCTTCAGACTTATGAATTAGTTTTCCCCTTCAGCAGATTGTTTCTTCTTTATTTCTCCTACTAAGATACTGTAAAAAGTAATTAAGATAATCTTATCCAAGGAACATGAAACAGAAATTTAACTGATTAAATTTCAGACCAATTAGTCATACAGAAGTCTTTGTGTAGACCTTCTGTGGATTCTGCACTGCTTGTGCCTTCCATTTCTTATTTTACAACAGTGTGAAGTTAGGAAATCGCATTCCATGGAGATGGTAATTAACTTTGGTAATTAAAATACCACCTTCGTAGCAGATAACCAGTCAGCTTCAGGTCAATGACAATTTTTGACGTGACACATTTAATCTTACAGAAGACTGAAATGCAAGAAATGGTATGCATAATTTTTGGGGGGAGGGTTACTGAGTCTCTTCATGGTAAAATATCGTGCAGCTTCAGTAAGATGGTGGAACAGGGGAAAGGGGAGTTGGAATTTCTGTCCAGAACTTAATATTGAATAGATATATAATATTGTATTTTAGTTTATAAATTTGTCTTGCTCTGTATATAGATAAGATTATTTTCTTACTGCTTTCAACATAGTATTATTTTGTATTGATTAATTTTTGGGATGGGAAAGTTTTCGGGCAGCGCCTGCTTATTGTTACAATAAGTCTCTCTTGAAGTTAATCCATTCCTTCATTTAGAAGTGTTAAATTACCTACATGACCTACAAATATGTGATTGATATGATGTAGTTAATCTGCACATAGTCTGCAGATCATTATTTGCTCTATATGAAAAAGAGCAAATATGTTATTTCCCTGTTTCACCAAGATGGACCTTGACACATTAGATGTTCTTGACAATTAAAGAGAACACGAGGACAAAAGCAGATAGAAAATGCCACCTCCACTTCTAGAGAATTTATCTAGGTGGAAAAGTAGGAAAAGAAAAGCTTTTCCACTGTCAGAAGGGATGCCTTTTGGCCATAAATTGAGTTGATTATTTGCCTTGTGAAAGTAGAACTTTGTTTAAAAAAAATGTACTGAAGTACATTTTCATACATCTCATTTAGACATGGACTTGAGGAATACTATTTTATTGGGAGTTTTATTGCAAATATAGCAGATGAATTGCCTTCTGATACTGTCTTCCATATGTAAATCAAACAAAAGCCAGAACCAAAAAGTTCCAGTTCCAATACCATAAATATTACAGACTGAAAGAAACAGTTGTTATCAATCTAGAACAGCACAGGGAAACGGTGGGGAAAAAAATCTAAGTGAAACAAAGTTACAAAAAGATGTGAAAAGTGTTTCAACTATAGGGTATAGAGTCTTTTTTGTCAGCAAGCACAGAGAAACGGTGGGAGAGGAACGGGTCTGCTGAACACTACAATCAGACTAGATATATAGTTATTTGTAAGTCAAACTAAAACTTTTGTATTAAAAATGCAATTAAATATTTTTCACAGATGTCATTATTTTCTACAGACGTCATTGCTCACTCGCTTTAGCATCTCCTTTGAAATAAGAGGAAGATTAGTAATGAGATGAAAGTTGACTTTAACTGAAAAGAAATTAGACCTTAAAAGGAGATTAGTAATTACAACTGTCTTCAAATAAGATGGAAACAAGCCTTGAGGAATTAGAAGATTATCAGTGTTTGTAATAATTGAGCCCAAGGTATGTGTACAATATATTAAAAGCCCTGAAAGCCAAGGATCAGAAGAGCAGGTGCTAGGATGCAGCTAGTGAATAATCCTCTTAACCTCATCAATACTCAACCAGGGCAAAAATGAGGTGGGGGGAAGCCTGTATTGCTAATGGCAATGAAACAAAAAGGAGATCAAAGCCACCCGAGCAGCAGCTCTGCTGAAAGTTAACTGTGCCCAGTGCTAGCAACTTTGCTACAGAAACTTACTGCGTGATTCTCTGAAATCTCTTGATCAGTACAGAATAATAAATGAATGGATTATTAAATATTTTAAGGAACAAAATATTTAGACCATGCTTCAAAGCATTTTTATCAGTACAAAATCATCAGAGACTTGATGCATGGAGTATGGTGTGTCATTAAGAGAGCAGCTGAGCTTGACTCTGTTGCTACGTGATGCATATCATGGACACCTGGGGAAAAAATGGCTTGGAGAGAAACTGGTGGTAGTCTCTTGTGAAACTTTCTCACCTTCAGAATGAGCCTCTGGGGCAGTTGGGAGGGAGCAGCTGGGTGATGCATGGCATCCCAGTGATCTGCTAGAGTCACCGCTGGTTTTCTCTGAAGGCAAGAGTTGCTCATCCCAATTCTGGACCATGCACTTCAGGTTCATGCCAGGCAGGTAAAGACATATTTTAAAGCTAACTTTATTAAATATAGTACACTACTGGTATGTGCCAGTCTCTTTCTTCCAAGCTCAGATTATTTTTTTCTAATCTTTACTAGCAAAGTATTTCAGCTCAAGAAAAAAAATACTTTTTTCTGACTTAATTGGAGGAGGCACCTCAATGATATGTATTGTAGGCTTGTCTACTTTTTATCTCTCTTCAAAAGCTTAGGACCTGCTTAAATGGGACATTTTAATCCAATAAACTCTTTACTGACTTCTTTATTTTTATTTTTATTTATTTTTTTAAACCTGGAGTTCCTGCTGTGCAGAGCCCTCTCTGGAAGTGGGGTTATCCGCCTCCAGGTTTCTGGGGAAGGAAGCTTCTGGTTGAAGAGCTGCCTGGTCTGGCAAAAGGAGCCATACTTCAAATGCAACTACTCAATTTATGTTTAGAGTTGAGTTTTCCTCCCCCTTGCTGATGCCCCAGAGGAGTACCTGGCCATCTCTGGAGCAGGTGTAGTCCCAAACTGGGAAAAGCCTGGAATGACAAGCTCCTAATTCACCTTTTCTACTTTTAAAGTTCATTTTTTTGGATGAATGGCAAGGGATTGCAGGGACAGTGCCTGCAGAGAAGAAGAAAGATACTTTCATACTACTTCTTTCCCAAGTTTCTGCTCTGCACAGTTAAGGTTATCTGTTATAAATAATAGGAGAAGAAATTGCAATTAGTGGCATAATGAATAAGGGACTTGACTAGTGCTTATTACCCAGGCAAGGTTCAAGGTAAATGATATAGTCCAAGACAAGTAGAAAAGACAGCCTGAATACAACTCATTGTGACAAAATCAAGAGGTTTTAGAAAATTATTAAACCTTTCTGAAAGTGTAAGTTCAGGGCTGTTACTGTGAATATTAATGTCACCCATAAAAGAGGGTTTTGTTCATGAAGTCCAAGATCACACAATCAGCAGAAATTCAGAATTAATCTTTACTGTATGATAAAAGACCAAGACAGGCTAAAAGAAAAGTTGTATCTGAAGGGAAAAGTCAACCAGAGAAATAACGCTATCATATAAAAATATTCCAACATATATGGTCCCTTCTGAATTTGGCTGTGTGGAAAGTAAGGTCTGTCTTGCCAGGAGTGGCGTATTTTTATTTGATGAATGGGAAATCCAGGGAATCCTTAACAAAATGAGATGGTTTTCCCCTTTGTCCTTGTACATGGCTATGACCCATTTGTAGAGAATGAATGAAACTGAAAAGCTGTGCAGGGTGGTTTGGGAGTATCATATAAACAAATTGTGTTAAATAATGAATGGGGTGATTTCTATAAGTGGAACTGGAAGGTCCAGAGCTCATATGAAGTATTGAGTAAGAAAGGAGCCTAATGATGTTGTTCCCCAGCTTAGTGCTCTCTCATAGCTCCCAACTTTCACCAAACCACCTTGGCAGTTTGCCGGATGCATTTACAGTCCATGGTGGGGTCTTTTTTCAAAAACACCAGCTTGCTTCTAGTTTTTCTGGCTTTGTGACTAGGGTTCATCAGGGCTTCCTGGGCTTCCAGTCCATCTTCTGGTGTGTAACTTCCCATCTCCTGCATGAGTGACAGCATCCCGAGCAGTGAGCAGCAATGCCTCTGGGCTTTGCTTCTCCGGAGCTGTTCAGGTTCCTCTAACAGGAAGATTATCAAAACAATTAGTGACAATAAATGACAGCAGCCACGTGCTGCTCGCTGAACATGCCAGGGTGAGGTAACAGCCGATGGTGAGAAGATCCTGATGATTCTCATCTTCTGGAACAACAAATGTATTTTCACTTACTTCTGTGTCTGAGATTTCAAGCTCAGTGACACCACAACATATTAATTATTTCCAGCACTGCGTGATCAATCCATCACATCTTGTCCTGACAAGTAGGAGAGTGAGGCTGAGGAGCAGGGTCTGATGCTCCACACAGAAGCAATCTGTTCTGTCCCATTTAATTTGGTAATAACCTGTAATTTACAGTGAGGCTCTATTGTCTTAATGGGAATACTAATGGAATTTGGTCTCTTCTGTCTGAGTTTAGGAAGGTCACTGGTGATGTGATAGTTTTGCTGTTCCTGCAGTGGAGTCAAGCGTCTGCTGTGTATTTTGGTGGGGATAAGAGGATGCTGATAAACTTAGTGTGGACCTTTTATGAGTCTAGTCTGAAGTTAAAGTTAATACAGGTTTTATATTTCATATGTTGCTTGTTGAGCTCTCTCGGACCACAACTACTACATTAATGTGAAATGTTTTAATAACCTTGTTATGCAATTAGCTTGTATGAATCTTAGCTGCGGATGTCATGGCAATGAAGAGCTGAATCTGGCCTTTTTTGGTTTTTATCTCTACATATTGCTTCCCTAACCATTTGAGCTTAGGGGTCTTCCATAAAGTGATGGGATGTTTTGAGGTCTTCAGGAGCAAATGGAGAAACCTTAGAAATACCTACTTAACCCATCACCTGTACAGATGAAAACATTTTCCAGAACACTAAAAGTACGGTATTTTTCTTATGTTCATGGCTTCTAAAAATGTTCTAGTGGGTGTGGTATAGAAAGTAAGAAATAGCTCCAATTCCATACTGTTGTAGTCATGTTCCTCAAGCAAAAGCAACTGTCATGTTGCAAATAACTTAGGATAAAATAATTTTGCCCTCCTACACCTTACTGTAAAACACAGGAGTATCTGAGTAGTCCCATGTGACTCGAGTACACTCTATGTGCTTTAAGAAAATCACATGTGTAAGTGAAATAGTCTGAAACAGTCTATTCTAAGTGTTTGCTGGACTGGGACTATGGAGGGGCCAGGAGAAGGATGTGAATGAAGTAGCTGGATTGTTTCCAGCTGGATTCGTTGAGCAGCAGGTCTCTGTGGTTGTGCTGATAGAAACCTCAGAGAGACCCTGTTTGAGGAAAAAGAGCAGTGTAATTATTTCTGACAACAGGAGGGTGGAAAAGTAGAGAGTGGAGTATGAGAAGCTGGACTGTCCTCGAGACCACTGAGGACCCACGCTGTAGAAAAGAACAAAGGGCACTCTTTATTCTCCTTTGACAATTTTCTATGTCTGTTTTTTTTTTTTTGTAATGAGTAATAGGTGCAGAAATTATTATTTATTGGAGGAGCAATAATCCAGCAGGATATGTGGTTAATGAAGTATATCGCTTCATGCCTCTTGCGTAGCTGATGGCTTGTGGATTCATCTCGTGTTTTAAAGCCCTTGTGTGTTATTTGAATGAGTTACTCGGCCCTTAGAGAGGGAATGTTCAGCCAGCCTTTGCTCTCTATTTGGAAAAGTCTCCTGAGCAAAAAAATAATTGAGATGTACGCATCTCTAACGTATAGGACAAAGCAGATATACACAGCACTGTATTGTGTAAGATGCAAGGGAAGCAGAAAGACTTCTCTCGGTGCAACTGGTTTTTTGGGAAATGAAAATCACAGCTCCTCTCAGCAAATTTCCTGCTGGGGACCTGACGACACCAATATGGTGTGCTGCCTTTGTAATTTTGTTCAGATCTCTTTAATTTAACATTAGAGAGTTAATTTGTTGTTGTTGTTGTTAAAGAAAGATTTAAGGAGAAATGTGTAACAAGTTTCACAAAGAATGCCAAGGGGTTATTTTGTGCTTGAGAATTAATGAACTTTGTGCTTTGTAATAGGTCTGTTGTGGAAGTATGCCCAGACCTGTGTTAAATTAGGCTGTACAGACTTGAGCATAGGAGGAATCTTTTTTTATTCCGTGTTAGCCCAAGGAGATTTTTATCAGCAGTGGTCCTCTTGCACGGTACTAAACAGAGGTAAAGTCTCTTACAACTTGGCAGAAGCACATCCAGCAGTGTGTAACATAATGAAAACCTAGACCTTGTTTGGCAATGGCAGGTACAAACGCTTTATAAAGATGTATTAAATTAATTTTTATAATAGGTGAAAAAAAAACATAACCACTTTCAACAAGAGATCTAGACCCAGCTTCTGCACCTGCTTTCTACAGTTTACAGGAACCAGTCCCTGGGTGATCTGCAGCTATTTCTGTATTGTGCTGGATTTTGAATGGATTAATTTTACCTAAATTCCAATGCGGATGGCCAGATCCCCTGGGAATTTAACTCTCTATCTTGTTGCTTGCTTTGTTAGCCACTTATTTCCTAAATCTGTCAGTATAGCACCGAGACAGCAGCTGTTGCTGTGTACAGATGGCATTGCAGTGGGGGCAAGTGGTGGCCGAAGGATATGGGCTCCAGCTTGTGCCATCCAGCTGAGCCTGTCAGTATCCCTGGAAATCCCAAGAACAAATCTCTGCTGTGAACTTAACATATGTGTCTCACTCTGAATGGTTTTTCTTCTGCAAGAGGCATCATTGGTAACGTGGAGCTGAGGGTGGCAGGTTTAAAATAAACCGTAAGCTGTCCAGTGTCTCCACTTTTCGTTGTGCTGCTCTGTTGCTGGTAGCTGTTGTGCTGGTGTTCAGTGTTTTCCTCCGTTGCCTGAGCTGGACATAGGTCTTTGTTGTAAACTCTGCTGTTAGAGCACCATGAAGTTGTAGGATGAGTGATTCGCAGCTGCCTAAGGCAGTTGAGTTTGTTGCCTCTCCTTCAGCATCATGTGTGTTAATTGAAGTTGAAAGTATCTAAAATAAATAAAATAGGTAGCAATTCTTTCACTAAAGCCTGCATTTCTTAATATCGACTGGTGCTCATTTGCAAAATAAATCTTATTGAAAACTCGAGGTGCTAGTGGGTATTTTAGAAGTGCCAGAGTAATCTGTTAATGTGATCGTTAGTCCTTTCTGAAATAAGCCCTATGTGAAGATGAGCACTAAAGAATTAATGAATCAGTGTAACAATAATGACAAGGATTGCCTCGCGTTTTCTAAAGACCCTGAGATCTCATACCTCTTAAATCTTGGCTAAATTTCAGGAAAAAAAAACAACCCAGTGTGCTGTGGGTGGAAGGAAAAAAAAAAAAGTCAGAATGAGGTTTGGACTTGCAGTGAAAATGCAGAGCTCCTGGTGTGTGGGAGTCCTGGAGCACAGAGCTGGGAGCTGAAGTGCCCACCGTGGCAGGTATGTCATACAGGGTGGGGATGGGTGGGTTCCAGCTGCTTCAGGACAGAGTGAGTCATGCATAGACTTTGTACAAGTTTCCACAGGAGAAATAGCCCACCAGGTTTTCTTTAGGTTTGCACAGTTTCTAGCCCCTAGACTTGTTCAAAAGGCTTATGAAAAAAATAAATGCAATAATAGACAGTGTGATGTGTGTGAATACTTCCCTTAGTTGTTATTTATTAATACAAAAAGAGTACACTGGTAATAACGTGAGTCTTACATTTCTGTTAGCTGCAGTGAGAAGTTGGATAAGTTGTGTAGGAGAAGAGACTTATGCAGTATCTGGACCTGAACATGTAACTCTTGTTTGATTTAGTACAGGGCAGATCTGACGAGTTACTGAGTGTCTTCATCACGTCGAGGCTGATGAGAGCTGAGGGCTGTCATCCCCTTGCAGGACTGCGTCTATGAATGGAGCTTGTGCCTGCGCTTTTACAGCATATTGGTGAAAATCTTTATAGACCTAAATACCATGGGTCAGGAGCACCATGGAACCTGTGATCTTAAGGTGTTTTTTAATACAGTCAGTTTTAATGCCTTTTCAAAAAGCTAAGTGGTCTGAGGATAAGTACGATAGGGTGACATGGCAAAGCAGATCTGGGTTTACCTCCTCCAGCTTGTCTTCATGTTTGACCTGAGCAGAGTAGAAGGAAGCCTGCCTCGTGAGAAGATTTGATTCTAGCTTTTTTCGTATTTATTTCATTTGGGAATGGCATTTTCTTATGAGTGCTTTTCCCTGCTGAAAATGAATTATTTTCTTTTTTAATGTCATTGAAGCAACAGTGTGGGGAAAAAAACCTTAATGTACAAATAACTATGTGTGTGCTGGGACTTTGCACCATTCCTTGTCTGAAGGGTTGAATCAAAACTCATGCCGGGGCATGAAAAAGTTAAATGGGTTTGAAGGCAAGCATCACTGCCAGTGTTTCCGTCGATGTGCGCCCCTTCTACAATAAGAGATAAAAGTTAAAGGAAGTATCAGGGTCACACTATAAGTGCCCTGGTTCCTATGGCCATGTCTCATAGGTGTGTGTTGGTAAGCTGTCCCAGAAGTTTTGTTAGGAAACCTTTTCAGACCATTTTTCTGGGCTCTTGTACTGGGACATTCCTGCCTTGGGGGCTCAGGCGTGTCAGGGAGACCTGGAACAAGGATCACAAGGACTTGAGCTCATGGCCAAAAAGCTGCTCTTAGGAAAGCAGAACGTCCACACTCCCCCTATGCAGGGGCTGTTAGCTGCAGTGGGATTTTCTTGTTTTGTTAAACCTACAATCTTATTTTCTCTCCTGCTGGAACAGAAGTAAAATTTAGAAAGATCACTTTTTTGTTGTAAATATTCAGGCAAAAGTATCATGGTTGGAAAATGGAAAACTTGAAGTAAACATAACTTAAAAAGTCTGGAGTTTTTTGGTTTCTCACCGATAACCTGTAAACACATATGAAAATTGTGTATATGTATGCATTTATGAAATCGTCCTTTTTCTGGAAAAAAATCTTTTTACATTATTAAAAAGCTGTAAAAACCTGATGGAAAAACTAGGTAACAGAAAAGAATCAATTTTCAATGTCTCTTTATGTTGCTGTAACACCCAAATGCCGAAGGAGAAACACCTAGGAAACCACAATCTGTCTTGAAAAGCTTACAAGTAAAGAGATTTTCAAAGACGTAAAAGGCAGATTGGTGTTTGGCTCTAGCTGAAAATCACTGAGCACCACGATCTGCTGAGCACTGTTGAAAATCCCACCCAAATCCCCCTCGGTTCACATGAAACAACACGATTATGCAGTAAAAGATATGCCAGCACCTTCGTACAAACTGTTCTATTTGTAAGTAACTATTCTTTCTTCTTAAAGATTATATGTGATAAATTATATGTGAAAATTTATTAGTGGGTGGGTCACAGAGCAAGAGGACTCATTTACAGAAAAAAAAAAAAAAGACTGTGGACAGCTGGTTTCCCTCTCCTCCCTGGCTGAATTAAGAAAGATGTTTTCCTCCCCACTGCTCTTCTGTCTCCCTCCTTCCCATTTTCTACATTAAGTTTCCTCCTCCAGACTGGTGGTGGAGCTGAATGCTGATGAGACCATGGGAAGCCTGTCCCCAGACAGAACTTTTTAAGGTCATTTCTCCTGGCTCTGGATTGCCTGACCTGCTCGTTTCTCTTCCCCATCTATGGTAGGCTACCCAATTATACACTGTTATTTTTATGATACTTGCTTGTCCTTTCCAGCCTTCATCTTTCTTTATTGCCAGGAACACTCACTGTCTCTGTAGTCTAGTTAGAGCTAAAGTTCATAAGAGAAATGTTTTAAATTGGCAGTTTCAAACGAACAATCAGGAGTGTACATGGTTATGAGGAACAGGCTCTTCGTGGAGGTGCATAGGGTGAGTGGTAGAGCTGATGCTCGCTCTGCTGCTACGGCTGGATCCTGAGGATGTGAATCACCCTTGAAGGGAAAGGTTGCACAAACATACACGTAGTAAGAAGCCTAGGCAGGATTCTGTTGATTTTTGTGTATACAAGTAATATTTTTAAGGACCTATCTCTAGTTTTCCTTGACCATGGGAAAATATACATCCCTCTCTGTTGTTCTCCATTTTCAGGCACACTCTGGGGTTTGTTACTGTAGTTGGTTTTATTCCAAATTCTACAGCCCTTCTGGACACAGTCACTTGCTGAGTAAGATAATCTATTATTTATTTTTATTCTGGTCGCAAGGGTTGTGCAACGGTCACTCAGAAGAAGAGGTGCAGAGAGAGGGATGACAAGTCTGAGCATTGAAACATGAGCTTGGTTATGCTCTGATGTGTGAGGTCCACATACTGTGAAACAGCGACATAAACTGATAAAATAAATTCCCTTATATCAAATCCACTTCCTCAATCTAGCAGGATAAGCTCAGCATCATTAAAAGAAAATTGCTCTGACATGGAATCTGCAAGTCACCCATGTGGACGTGTGAGTCCTCCATACAGGACATTTCACAAGTCAATGAGTACAATCTATATGGACTATCTGCATGGGAAGAGACGTGCGGTAGTCTATAGGCTCACACTAAAAAGTAGGCTTCTTCTTAAGAACATTCTTAGTCTGTGGCAGGTTACATGAACTGTACCTCTTCTGGTACAGCAATGCCATTTAATCTTCAACCCCATCAACCATTTGGTCATCTCACAAGTTTCTACGTGCTGTAGCTCCTAAAGTATATCACAGCTGTGCCGATGTGTATATAAGATGTAAATCATACCCAGTCCACTGTGCAGCTGGTAGGGACCAAACCCATCTCAGGCCTGGCTGGACCAAGCCCATCAGAGTTGCAGGACAGATGGAACTGGCCCCAGCTCTGCATTTCAAAGCTTTCTGAGTTGTCTGAGAAAACAGGAATGTGAATGAATCATACTTTAAGTATTTACATTTCTCAGATGCCTGGGAAGCTTTTTAAAGGTCAATCTAATTAAGACAAAGTTTGTTTGTACCAATATAAAGTAGTTACTATTATTGGAAATTCATTCTAATGCAATATATGGCATTTTACTTACAGTTTAAATTTTAGTTTTGTATGCTTAATTTGGAAAAAGCAGAAATAATCTTTTGGTTCCATAATGTCTTACTTAGAATGACATTTTAATCAATAATGAATTTTTTTGCTGCAATTAAAAAAAGATTCGTTCTTCTTGATGCAAAATAATTAATCAAAGTTTTTGGATAGGAAGGATTCTTTTGTATTGGAAAAATAATTGCTTGGGCTCATAACAGCCACATTATTTAGTGTGTCTGGTTTTGATTGCCATCTTATGGGAACAAAAGCCTTTTTCTATAATTTAAGGATGCATTTAAATTCAGTTTGAAAGACTAAATTTCATTATGTGTTGCCCTTAAAGGCTATAAAAATTGAGATCTATTTGTGCGTCTCCATAAGAATATCAAAGTGAGAAGTAAATCAGTTTTTAATTTTAGTTTCTTTTCATATTTGAATAGTTCTGCCTGCTGTCCTTGTGTCTCCTTCAGGCAAGCCTGCTGTCTCCAACTTTGCACAACTGAGGGAAGTTTAGACCTGACAGTCCTTACTGTCCTAAACTTTATCATCTTTAAAAGATATTAAATTGAGGGGAGGGAACAGAGGGGGTGTAATTAGCATTGTTCCTTTTAATGGCTGTTTTGTTGCCTGAAAGCTTAGACCCAAGTCCAAAGCGTTCCTGCTGAGGAGGGAACCGGAAGCTCTGGGAACCAGTGTCTTGTCCTTGCAGGCGGAGGAACTTCTCTCTGAATCAGAACTAACATTGCAGGCAGCAGGGCATTCTCTTGACTTGATTTTTCTTTCTAGTAGTCTTTAACACTCTTTTCCATGTGAAACTATAGAAATTTTATGTTGTTACCTGAATTCTGTAAAGTCATAATGAGATAACACATTGTAAAGTAGAAGAAAAAAACACTTTTGGGTAACTGAGTTCCTTGGACATATTAAATACTTCAGGTTTGCTCTAGATGTTTGTCTGTCTTGTAGCTCTGAAGAGGGGCAGTTCGTTCCGTGTAGCCAGAATTTTCCTCTCGCAGTACATTGCCGGTGTTCTCCACCAGCCTGTTCGTGGGTCACGCAATGTTGATCCCCAAACATCTGAACAACTGTGCAGTGATAAGCTCTTATTCAGTATCTTTTAGAGAACATCACTAAATGTAATGAGACATGACCTACAAAAAGAAAGGTATTAAAGAAACATCCAGTAGCAGAGATGAAAACAAATTATGAACATCAACAGAAAGGTAGTCTTGAAGGTTGGAATAAAATGGAAACTAAGGGCTGTATCCTTTCATCTGGTCCGTATTGGCATCTGACTCCAGAAGATTGAAAGGATCATAAGACTAGTTTGGAACCTGGTTGAACCAGACTAGAGTGAGTGAGTGAGTGTGTGTGTGTGTGTGTAAAGAGAGAGAGAGAGAGATTCCCCCCCCCCCCAGGAGAGTGTAATTTTGTTAATCATAAGAAAAGAAGTGAAGATGTTCTTGCTTAAATATGCATGGTAAAATGTAGTGTTTTAGCGGCATCATAAAAAATAATTACTGTATCAAAGTCAGGCATAATTATCACAGGTGTGAATGGAAATATACAGCATCGTGTTGTCTCAGACATAAGTATTTCAAGTATTTACAATTAAAAAACCCTAATCCTCTCAATTCTTTTCCCTGTTGCAGTGAGGCTGCATACAGTGTTGCCAGGACTGCTGCTTTGCCAGGCTTGCTGTTTGCAGCATGGTGAGATGTCTTGCTCTGCCATTGTCCTACATAGCTGCTGCCTTCCTACTGTGTTTCATCCATGTGAGATGCAGACAGAGGGCTGGTGCATCACCGAAGTGACCAAAATAGCAAAAGTACCACGATAATGCTTGAATTCCAGATAGGCTCTACCCAAGCAGTGTCACACAAAGCAGATAAAGATTTCCTCCTGATAGCCCTGCTATCTGATAGGCAGCAAATGGATTGGGTATGTCACTATCTGATCATTAGGGACAGAAATACCAGGTTGTGCCGTAATGAAGAGGACATTAACGGGACGCTGAGCAGTGCCTGCTTGTCTCTGTTTCGCCCAGGCATTGTGGGGGCCTTTCTCTCATGGTTTTCCTCCTTGGCTGGGAGGTGTGGGTCTGGGAAAGGTCAGGCTGGTGACCTTGCCGCTCAGGCTGACTCCTCATCTGATGGTTTTGTAGGAGCAAGCGGGATTATGGCTGCGTTAGTTTAGTGTGCATGTGAATTGCATCAAACAAAAGCATCTTTTCGTGTAGGAAAATAGATTTTGGGGGGGGAGGGTTTTGAGAAGAAAACTTGATCTAATGAGTGAATAGCACATCAATAGCTGTTAACAAGACCTTTTAACATGTAGCTCACATCTTGTGATGACTCTATCACAGCTGGACTTGTTTCTCATTTCCCTTCATTTATGTTCTAAGCTCTTGGCCAAGCACTGTTGGCTGTGGGTGATGCAGTGCTGTGGACGGGCGGCATTGGGTGAGGCTTGTCGGTGCTACCAGCAACTCGAAACTCAACTCCAGCTACCATCATGTGTTAGCTCAGATGAGAGCTAAAACCATGCTGCTTTGCTGAATGAGTATGCAGCATAATAAGCTTGACTTAAATCTGGCTCCTGTGAATGGTGCATAATCAGATACCTAAAACAGGTCATAAATAATAATGAAACCCCAGCACATATTTTCTGTGTTAGTTTCTGCAGCTTCTGAAAGAAAATAAGTACTGTGTAGATTGTAGTGCAAAAGTAAAATAGCTATTGAAAGGCTCTTTGTAGCTGCTAACTTGTTTGTTGCTAATTCACTTCTGGTCTGGACAGACAGACATGATGAAGGCATGTGCAAGGAAACCTGATTTCTGAATGTCTGCTCTCCTAGTGCATTGTTAGCGAGTTATGTGAGTGGGAATAGCCCTAACATTTGCATCTACATCCACAACAGCATTTTTTCTTCCACCTGCTTCTAAAAAGCTGTATCCGATTCACATAGACTCTTGCCATGCCAAAGAACCTAAAATGTCTCTGCCTGACACTCCAGTTCCTGTCTCTTACAGCAAAGGGGGAAATCTGGAGAGCAGAGTTGGCTTGTTTATTGAAAGCCAGCCATCTCCTGGACTGCATCACCGGCAGCGTGACCAGCAGGTCAAGGAGGGGATTCTCCCCCTCTGCTCTGTTCTCGTGAGACCCCCCTGCAATGCTGCGTCCAGCTCTGGGGCCCTCAGCACAGGACAGACACGGACCTGTTGGAGTGGATCCAAAGGAGGCCACGAAGATAATCAGAGGGCTGGAGCACCTCCTGGATGAGGACAGGCTTGAGATAGTTGGGGTTGTTCAGCCTGGAGAAGAGAAGGCTCCAGGGAGACCTTCCAGCACCTTCCAGTGCTGAAAGGGGGCAACAGGAGAGATGGGGAGGCTCTTGATCTGGGATGGAGGGATAGGATGAGGGGTAATGGCCTTACGCTGAAAGAGGGGAGATTTAGATTAGATATGAGGAAGAAATGTTTTCACTGTGCGGGTGGTGAGACACTGGCCCAGGTTGCCCAGAGAAGCTGTGGATGCCCCATCCCTGGAGGGGTTCAAGGCCAGGCTGGATGAGGCTTTGAGCAACCTGGGCTAGTGGGAGGTGTCCCTGCAAAAAGAAATATTTGCTTTCTTGTAGTAGGGGCTCTGACTTCCAAAACGCTGCAGTGGGGAAGATGACAGGAATTGCTTTTGAGTTGTTCTGGTAGTAATGATCATAGATTGAATTATAACAAGGTCAATCTCTTAAACATTTTGCTTAAATAAATAAATGAAAATCCACTTTTCTGTTTGGACTTACGTTTTAGCTCTGTGGCATGGCATTTATGTGGAAAATTATACAAGGTAAGACATGGAGTGCTGTTTAGAGGAAACATTGTAGATTATAAATAGATTAAAGATTCATCTGACAGAGGAAATTTTCAGTACCCATTTCAAACTGGATGTGGCTTTTTGCCAGTCTGCCTAATGCTCTCTTAACAGTATTCGGGTCAGCTGACGTAGAGCTCTATCTAAAGTTTTAGGGTTAATACTGGAGCTGTTTACTGTAGGCTACTTTTTAGACTTCTGTCAAAGACAAGATTAGAAGTTAGCAGCAATTTTAAATGACGGTTACCTGTGCAAAAATATCTGAGTTTAGGAAGAAAAGGTAAAACCATAGGGCTTTATGTCTGACCTACCGTGTAGTTTTAGCAGACGCGCCCCTTGCACATCCTTACTCTGAAATAACTAAATTTTATTTGAGCTTGAGATTTTCTTCATTTATTCTTTTACTGTTCAATTTAAGTTGCATATTGGTGGAAAGTTATGAATGAACGCTCATGCTGAGCATCCTTCAGCTTTTCCAACACAATGAACGTGTTAAACTAATTTAAAATGTATTTAATTACAAGACAGCACGCTTGATTTCCTGCACCCCTGTGTGTGCTCGCATGGTCACTGTACGGGCTCAGTCCTTCAGCTTTGTGGTAGAAGATGATGTTCCCAGTGTTATGAGTGCACGTGTGTATCTGTAAGGGTACCAGAGATGGTGGTGATTTGTTCCTGTTGTGCACTTGTATAGAGTCGGTGTGTGTAGAGGTTAATGGGCAGGTGGGTTCCTTCTCTCTTCTCCCAGTGTTTTCTGTATGATGATGGCTTCATAGCTAGAAAGCTGCAGCAGCAGTTTAAAACTGCGGGAAAAGACAAAAAAACCCCCCATATTTAATCGGTTTTGGGAATTCTAGCTGTGTTTTAAAACCTGTGATTGTTTTCTGTGTTCTCCACTTTGACTTTGCTTTCACCTTGTAACTGAAAATGAATATTATTGTCTGGTTTACTGTGCCAATTTATTTAGCCAATACAAAAGACAATTCTATTGTTAATGTGGATTTTCAATAATGTAAGGAAGCTTAAATAATCATTAACATAATCAGAGACTTGTTTCTACTGCTGGCTTTAGGACTTGGGGACAAATTTATATAGATAGATAACAGCAGAGGTGTTCGGAGGTGGTACTATTGGTGATTGCTGGGCTGCTTGAGCACTTCTTGGAAGCTAGCTGGGGCCCTAAATGGCTTCGGGAGATGTAGGCTTAGCTGTTGAAATGTTTATGTCGTACACCCAGATCTTCTGTCTGGCCTAGAAATCTCAGCTTCAGAAGTCTAAATGCTGGGAGTGTGTACTTCTGTGTGAATAGCAGGTTAAGAATTTTTGCACAGTACAAGTTGCAGGGTATTTGTACTGGTTGATGAAACTGAATGCTTATCAAAGACTCTTAAAACAGACATCTTCATCTTTCATCACAGTAAGTGGAGCTAAGTACAGTTGCAAAGCTTCTAATTATTGGTACGTGTGAACTGAGAAGTGCGGCTGCCCTCTGCACATGCTAGATACGGCTCACGTTGAGGAGTGGATGTTATTAAGTCTGTAGGGAAAAAAACCCAACAAACAAGGCATAAACAAAATTGTTAGTGGAAAGAAATAGACTTTGATAAAATTCTGCATCTAAATTCACCTTGAATTAGATTCTTTGTGGATAAGGTCGCTATTTCTCCTAAGAGGTTTTTCTGTGATGTTTCTGCTTTAAAAAAAGTTGTAATACCTCTCCGAGGTATCTCCTGCCATTTTTCTCTATTAGCTGCGATGGCTCTCCAATTATGTTGCACTTTGAGCCTTTCCAGGAGACAAAAACAAGGTTTGAGATTCCTTGGGAATTAGTATAAACTGAACTGATTTAAAAACTGAATTGTGGTAAATTATCACTAACCCACCGCCTCTCTGTAGCTGCTCTCCAGCATGATCGGATCAGCCATTATTGGCCAAATATGGTGTCAGGATTTAATTTAAAAACTTGGTTCAAGTTTGGGAAAGTGCCCCAGGGTGCTGAATATTTCCCTGTGCTGAACATCATTGACTCCTTTTGGTGTCAATAAACAATTTTCACTTGAAATGTATCTTTTAGTCTTAGTAACAAATTATTTTATGCCAAAATAATAGATTTAATAAATAACTTTAGTTCTTTGAATGAACTGCTCACAATAAATCTCAATTTTTGTGGGTTTTTTTAACACAAAAGCGTGCCTGTGAACATCTGCATTTTCTTCATCTTATTCCCAGTTCCAGCCTCTGACACTCATGAGTTTTTATGTCTATTTTGCTGTTAAAATCATAGAATAATGTGGGGTTGGAGGGAATCTGGAGGTCAGCTCCTCCAGCCTCCTTTTCCAAGCAGGTCTGGCTAGGTCAGGTTGCTCAGGGACTTTTCCGTTTGAGTGTTGAGCATTTCCAAAGACTCCACAACCTCTATGGACAACCCATTGTGTTATTTTATCAGCTGCTGGGTGGTGGGTGGGGGGAAGTATTGTCCAGGACAAATGTAAAAATATTCGTCAGTCTAGCAGCAGTAATTAGCTAACCTTGGAGAAGATGCACAGATACAGCAACATTCTTGTGCTCTTATCTTTAGTGTAAAATTGAGTAAAAATTAATGTTCAAGTTAACACATCCAGCAATTGTCTCTGGTACATCATAGAATGATTAAGGTTGGAAAGGACCTTAAAGATCGAGTTCCACCCCCCCTGCTTTTCCAAAAGGCTGGTGAAGGATTGGTTTTGGGGCACTCTGCATCATTTTGTTGTCCGTAGAACAATCTGTTCCTATACCTTTTAGCTTCTTTTGCTTCTGTTTGCATTGAGGCACAACTGTGGATGTAAATACGACTGTGCAACACGGCCAAAAGAGGGCAGCTCCAAAATTCTTTATTTTCTGCTTTAATAACTTCATATCACTAGGTATTTGATCTCAAAATAAGTAAGATATAAGTAGATAGTGGTAATGTAAAACTGCTAGATTATCATATATGATATGGAATTAACAATTTTCAAAGTGATTTAGGCTCTTAGGAAGCTAAACCTCAATTTAAGACCTAATTATTTCAACAGATATGAAAATTTTGCCTTTACAGTTTTTCCCAAAAACCAAAGCAAGACATTTCTTTCTTCTTGGCACCAATTTTTTGTTATTATTTTGTTCTTAAAAAGATTAAACAGTCTAGCTGCATTAATTTTCTGAGATTTGTATGTGCAATGTGTAAACTGAGGGCTGAACTAATAGCCAGGAATTCAGCAACCCATATGAATATGAACAGTGAGACAGGTTTTAGGAATTAGAAGTTTTCTCATTGCACTGCCGCATGTTATACTTCAATCAAATCCCTTGTACAAGGGGAACTTCAAGAAATGTTGTTTCCGTTGAAGATGTACGATTGTTCATTCGTATTTTGCATCTTGAGAACATGCTAATCAGAAACTTTAGTGTCTGTTATCTGGCCTTAAACTCAGTATTAAAAGCAGAGGATTCTTGCAGGCTTGCTGTAGCTTGGCTGTAATGGAGGAGGCAGCTTTAACTTTTGAAGTTTAATGTTAATTTTTTTGTCCTAGTAACAGCAGAATAGTTATGTTCTGTATCTGCATCTGCTGAAATAAAACGGCAAATAAGTGAGGCTCAGTGTGCTAAGGAGTGTAAAACTGTGAACCGGAGAACAGGAAGGAGTCTACTGACCTTTAGGACCATCTCTTTAGCAGAGTTGTGTGTGTTTCTAGAGTCTGTAGTAGCTGTGGAGAGGTAGTAGTTTCTCAAACTATTAAATGACAGTAATTCGTTGTTTAATTGGTAATAATAATACAGGCTTTAAAAAAAAAAAGCTTCAAAATTCCCTGTGTTGTGATGCTGGAATATTGATTTGACCGAGAGCAGCATGGCTGTTCTAAGCAGATGCTGCTTTGGGAGCTTTCAACATGAGCCTAGCACATCCAGTGAAAAAGGGTCTCTGCATTCTCCCAAGGTCCAAGAGAGCATTTCCTCAGTGCTGGTGTCTCAGGATGAAACGCTGGAAAACAAAAAGTCAATAAAAAGCCACATTGGACTAAGAACTTCTGAAAGCCCCAGTATATGCCTGTATCTGTAGCTGACTGCTTTCTTCTTGTTTTGTTTTTGTTTGTCACGGTGTCTGTCTTTATCCTCTAGAAAGCTTTTAGGTACTTTTGAAAATGTCAACTAAGATATGCATGGTAGATTGAGAAAGATTTCATTTAATTAATTTTTTTTTTTTTTTTTCCTGGAACAAAGAACATAACAAAATAGATTCCTTTACTGATCCTTGTCTTTAGGTGGATCTTGTTCTGTACATGGATCAATAAAAATGTGTCTTTAACAATGAGCGGATAGATACAGGGGGCAGAAAAATTAGTCCATTCATCAAGGAAAACATGAGAGAAGGACTATTGTGAAGATGTTACAAATATTAATGTGTTGTCTTGCACTCCCATGGCAGTAAAAGTCCCATTAGTGATAAATATTTCCAGTTTTAAATATCTACAATATTAGTAGCTGCAAAAGCTATTTTTTTATAATAAAATTAATGTATGTTCAGAAATTCAGTACGTGTGCTTGTCTCAAAAGAAGCATTGTTCTATCCTGCTCCATTCATCCTTTCTGAGCATGGAATAGCAATTCAATTTTAAACCTGAAGTGTTAAGTTTTAATTTTTTTCTTTCACTTAGTCTCCTACTTAGTCATACATAAATCAGAGGAATATGAAAGAACTAGTAAAAATGGCTGTATCCTTGTAGAGCTGTAATTTGGCTCCATGAATTATTAATTATTAGACCAGTATAGCAACAGCTTTTTTTCAGAAGTCAGTATAAATGTAAAAGGCTCACCTTATCAGCCAGGATCTTAGCAGTGGCAGTAATGTAATTCTTACCATTTAGCACTTTGTGGTACGTTGAAAAGGAATAGGATATTAGACCATTTAAACTTTCTGAAATATAACACAAAGTCAGGAAGTGCCTTTTTTGCCTTTCCCCCCGTCCTTTCTTGCCTCTCAAATAATTTCAAAGAAATGAATACACATGGATTTCTCAGGGGTTTGGACTGGTGGAGATGTTGAAGCTGTTCCATTTGTGAAGCATTACTGCAAGGGAGACCAGCAGCTGAAAGAGCACGCTTGAAGAGGAAAGGCTTTAGCTGCTTGCATTGCTTAGAAGAAAAGAAGAAATCCATGGAGGCTTGAAATTAAGCTAAAATGGATGAAAGGTAGCATTTACCAAATGCAGAGGCATGTGGTATTGTAAGTACAATTTTCCTTCCTAAATAATGTAGCTTTCCAGTTTAATGCTGTGGTACTACAGAATTCTGGTGTTAATTTTCTTGATAGCAGTACAAGGGGACCCTCATGTTGTGCTCTGATTTGAGTGGTCTGGCCAAAAAAAAAAAAAAAGGTATTTTTGTTTCTTGTCTTAAATGACTTTTGTGTTTGAAAAGAACCTTTAGGACTTTGGACAAAACTTTGTCCTTCTCAGATATAATCTGCCTTTGGCAGTTTCCAAGTTGAGTGCAGTAGCTGATTAATTGAATCATATCTTGCAAAATTTAAGTGCATATAATGGAAAATTGAAATACTTCAGCACTTTTCCAATTCTGAAGTTTCATTTTAACACTTCTAGTATTTTAGCAATACTGTTCTCCATATCTAAATTTATTAAAATAAGCAGTCTCTCTTGCAATATATCATAATCTATTTTTAAAAATATGATCTAACTTATAAACAAATGAGGAGGGAGTATTAAGAAACTGATTAGGTCAGTTTTTGTATTGAGGTTTTTAATAACCATTACACTACAGAATTTATGTAAAGCAATATTTCAGGGAGAAATCCTAATGACATTCTAATGTGAATTTTACCTGAGATTGTTTCGCAGGACTGTGAAATAAATCTAGTTGCTGTCACTCGTTTCTGATTTACAGAAGCTCTTTTGCTCCCATCTGTTGCTGCAGACAGTCCAGGCAGGGTTGGTAAAGAGCAGTTCATCAGCCCAAAGACTGCCTGCAACGCTGGTTGCAGAAAAGTAATTAGCCTACACAAATTCAGATGAAGTATTTAAGTTCCTACCCTGGTGCTTTTTTTAATGGTGAAGGATTTGGTAGGCGATAATGCAAAATAAAGTTGGAAATCTTTTTCTTATTACTTGTTGTTGTAGCTTGTACCTGACTTTTGGGTACAATATATGCAAAACACAAATTATCTATGGGAAATTATTCATAGCAGTATCTCTTACATGTTTCTATTAAGCTAAATACGCTCGTATATCAGCAGATGTAATCCCTTGGTCCAGGGAAGCATTCATGAGGACAGGGCTCCTGGGGGAGGCTGATCTATTATAACTTTCCTATCCCTGTTTCCTGTTCAGGATCATTAGTGTGTTTTTAGAGCTATTTCTTAAAACTCGCAGGAAGGTCTGGAGCAGGGGCTGTGGTAGGAATCATGCGGCTTGTGGGGAGCCAAGAATGAGCCCTGGTTTGTGGCCAGGCGAGGATGCTGCTCACCTGTGCTGGGGGATGTTTAGACTTGAACTTTTCAGACTTTATTTGAGGAGGTAGAAGAGGAGGAGAGGCAGCCGAGTTTGTTTCATTTGGTACGGGAAATAGGTTTTCCTTCATTATTAACTGCACAATCATGCTCTGATGATGCTTAACACATAAAAGTAATCATGGCACTTTGTTCCTCTCTGGTCGGTGGAGAGCGGGAGTGCATTAATTACACCGTCCTTCCAGGTGAGCTGCGCTTGTGTGCAGCACATTACCCCAGTTAATGTGACAAAGACCATTAAGAATTTTTTTTTATTAATTTAAACTATTTTCATTATGTCCATTTCAGCTCCTCTAGTGTAGATTGGTGCAGAGCAGGACGAGGGAGCACAGGGAGATGGAGAGGAGGAGCTGGTGCCTGCAGCAGAAGCATCTTGGGGGCTGGTGTTGGGGTGGTGGGGGTCAGTGGGGTTTTCCAAGTGGCAACACCAGCGCCCACAGTAGCACTGGTGCCCATTCTCCCTCTGTCCTGCTGCCCTGTGGCCGGCATGCTGGCCAGAACTGGAGTGTTTCATGCAAAAAATTGGAAAAACTCTTTGGTGGGGAATGAGAAAGGGAGGAGATTAAAGATATATTTCTTAATCTTGGAAGCTATAGTGCATGCAAAAAATGGTGTGGCAAAGCCAACCAGAAATGTACCGAAAGGTTGTTAAAAGGCAATTGAAGCCTTCTCGGGGCTGCGTGCGGCTCTGTGGGAGCAACCTGTGAAGTTGCACCAAAGCGTGTGTCAGCAAGCCTTTTCAAAGCCTTAGCTCACAGCAGACCCAGCTGCCAGTAAATAACACTAAATTTCATAGGCTTTTAAATGGATGGAAACACATTTGGATGGCTTTTTCTCATCAGTGCTCTTAGGGGTATGATTTCTTTTTTTTTTTCCTCAGAAGATCTGTGAATTTAAGGTATGTTCAGACACTTCTCATGTCCCATGGCAGCTGCTGGTCTGTAACGCCACGGAGAAAAGGAGAGCTGGGGACCAGCAAGGTCTGTGCTATGCATGGCTTGGAGCTGCTGCCGTTGTGTGGCTTTTCTATAGCCAGACGTGCATGGGTGCTGGGGGCCCACCTGATGTCTCCATTGCTTTATCGTTCCCCGAATTAATCCCCTTGAGAACTGTAAGGGGGTGGAAAAGGCTGATGTGACTTACAGCCTCCCACACATATGTCAGTGGTCCAGCCCTGGGGTTATGTCTGCACCGCGTCTGAAGATTTCATCACACAGTGGATGGCCATGCCCAAGTTTGCGTTAGCAGAGCTGGCTCAGTAACCCAAAGCAAAGTCACCGTGGTGTTGGCTTTGTCACAGGCTGAGAGGTGCTGGGGCTCTGGGTACAGGCGTATGTTGCAGCTATCTGCACTGCCATGTCTGCTATTTTTACTTAGCTGTGATAGTAGTGATGGCAATTATGCCTTTCATGGAGACGCTATGTCCTGGTTTCAGCTGGGACAGAGTTAACTTTCACAGCAGCCAGTGTGAGGCTGGTTTGGATTTGTGCTGAGGAGAAGCTGATCACACACTGATGGTTAGAGCTGCTGCCAGGACAGTCAAGGACTTTCCAGCTTCTCTGCTGTGCCAGTGTCTGCAGGGGCAGGAGAAGCTGGGAGGGAGCACAGCCCCAGTGACCAGCCCAGGATTCGACCTTAGGTTTAGGATTGAGACCGAAATTGGCCAATGATCTATTCCATATCATGCCCGTCATGCCCAGGGTGTAGGTGAGGTTCTGTCCAGAAGGGCTCTCTCTTGCTCTGGGTTGTCTCTCTCAGGGTCATTTTGGTCTCTTGGGCTCTTATCTCCATTGTACTTTTGGGACTTTGTTAGCTGGGAATGGGCTGAACCTTGGTCATGGGGTGGTGAGCAGTATGACTGTGTATCACTCATTTGTGTATTTGTATATATTACTATTATTATCATTATAATTTCCAATATTATTGTAGTTTAGTTGTTAAATTGTTCTTATCTCAACCCATGAGTCTCTTTTCCCTTCACCCCTTTAATTCTCTCCCCCATTGCTGGGAGGGGGAAAGAGGAGGGTGAGACTACAACACCCTACAAGTTTTTTTTACAGATTCTTGAAATTTGGCCTTGCTTACCCCTTGGAGCTGCTGGCCACAGAAAAAATAATACAGGACCAGATCTCTGATGGAAGGTCAAGAGAAGCACCCACTGTCTTTGCATGGAACGGGGGAGCTCAGTAATGACAGTGCAGAGACTTGTTTGATCAGTGCACATTGCTGCTGAGTGAAGGGTGGCAATTTTTCATGTTGCATCTTAACTTTATCAGATTTACTGTCTGACTGAGGAATGTTTTTGAAACTTTCAGGTAAAATCTGGCATCTGAAGCATTTTGTAATTGTGTCTGGGAGCCTGGGGTGGAGGAAGCAAGGATGGGGGTAGGCACTGCTTCCCCCGGCATGGGCTGTCCGCCGGGGTCGTTGCTGGCATGTGGGGCTGGTCTGGGGAATGGGTTGACAAAGCCGCATGGGAGGGATGGCTTTTGAGTGTCACAAATTAAACCTGTTAGGAAAGTCTTAGCCAGGTTTCTGCAGTGCAGTTTTGCAGAGAAAGAGGGAGAAGTATATACTTTAGGTGACGGAAAGCATGATAAAATGCTTGTTGCTGGGAATGGAAGTACAATAGAAAATATATGGCTATTATCCAGCTGCAAGTTTTTCCATTTAAATGCAAACAAAACAGGAAAATGAAAAGCAATTTTTAGTTTAATCAACTTTCATGAGTCTTCTGGGAAGTCCAGAAGCATCTGAAAGGAGCCTCCGGGACCTGTTGGGTTTAAATATGAATTTTGAAGTCTGCTCGGTAATAGAAGGGATGCTGTATTTGGTTTCAAAACTCAACTTTGCAAGTGACATCTGGGCCTAACTGGTAGCTCGCTGCCAAGGGGGGAAGGCTAGTCAAATTAACTGGTCATCTCAGAGGTGGATTAACCCTTGCTTCTGCTAAAAATCTGTCTAACATAACAATTCTTTGCCTGATGCATTCTACAAATAGCAAGTTAAAATGACAAACTTATCCATTATAATCATTAAAAAAAAAAGTAGTATGGATGGGAAAGATGATTAAAAAAATGCGCAACAGCCTGTACCAGGCAGTATACTGGGGAGTTCCACCAGTGGGACTTGCAAATGCTAAACTAAATGGAAATGGCTTCTAGTTATTCTGTCCATAAAATAATTAATGTGGGAGGGGGAAATCAGTGATTATTTAAGTATAATTTTTAATATCATAGCATCAAACACTGGATCTGTAGAGATGTTACAGGTATAAGAAAATCTAAAAAGTTTGTCCATTTTAATTTAAAAAAAATCAGTGTAAGAACTGAGGAGGGCAAAAGGTCTAGTGAACTGGATTTCCTTCTGATCTCTGGCACCAGAATGGGCTGGGACATTTCTGCATTGACGTCCTCAGTGTTACATCTCTCTTGAGACCAATTATAAAGGTTCACAAGGTTGCTTTTATTTTCCTTGCTCTTGATGCCTTTTTAATGAGGCCTCCTAGTAAACAGCAAGCGTTATGCTTTCCTGTTGTATTCCTGTCTGCCGCCTTTAAACATTTATTACTAATACATGTGGGAAATGATTTATAAATTAAATATTAGGAAAATGTACTTTAAAAACCAGAAGTAGTTAGGGGGTATATTTTATAATTGTCATTGGGGGAGTGGGAGAGGAAGTCATGCCAATATTTTGCTGATGGAAGCACAGTGAAAGGGACTGTTACAGCATCATTGTGGTTTTATGTAATAAATAGAGATAATAGATGCATGGAGTGTTCAGTGCTTGTATCTGGGCCTGTGGCTTGGTGTAATAAAATCTGAATGTGAAGAATAAAAAAAAGCCAGTTGTGCAGAGTTGCCCAGGAAGGTTGGAATATTGCTGTTCTCCTATGCAAGGGTGTGAACTTCCAATTAGCTCCTGCTCTGCACCAGCACTGCCAAGCCCCAGTACCACAGCATCCCATCAGCATCATGCTTACTGAGCATGCTTGTGAATATGTCTCAAGCAGATCATTGCTTCAGTTCTTGAAATTTGCATCTGTGATTCCAACCACTTTTGCGTGCTACAGATTCAGCTCCTTGCTGCTGTTCCACCCATGGACTTTCTGTTGAAACTGGCTGAAGCTCTCATGTGGCTGAGCCCTGTCACATCCATTGGCTGCTCAGAAGTAGTTCAGCTGAGAGTTTGCTGTCTCTCAGGTACGTTATCCCACTAAAAAGCCTTTGCAGGGGGAAGATGTTGGCAGAGAGGAGCAGTTGTCCTTTGCTGAAAGGTGTTTACTTCTTGGCGATGTCAGGCTGGTGGCACTTCTCTTCTAAAACCCAAATGTTCCAAGAATATGAAATAATACTTTGATCATTTTCATCTTTTATCCTTTTTTTAAGTACTTGATTTTGTTCTCATATGAAAGCAATCAGCTCAGATAGCTAATCAAGCTGCATAATGATGAAAAGGTCAGAACAGAGTAGCAAACTACCATGATTCACAGCAAAGATGGGGTTCAGCTTTCAGAGGAGTGCAGACTGTTGTCAGAACATAAACTCATTTTTATTTTTCAAAAAGAAACTAGGTTACCATTTTTCCCCATCCTTTTCACTGCCAAATCATGTTGTCATCCACAGATGTTGTCCTGAGAAAAATAAAAGGAGTAGCTGACACCTCTTGTAAGGAAAAATTACACCGAGAACATGGAGGTCCCTAATTGTATTGGAGTAATAGCAGACTTGACGCTGCAAGGGGAACGTGGCTCAACAGCAGCTATCCATTCTCCAGACAAGGTTGGCAACAGCCTCACCAGAATACAAAACCTTGCCTCTCTCAGTCTTCAAATTGCATTGCATGAGTAGAGTATGGTATCGTGTTCATCCAACCTCACCACATCAGGCAGCAAAAACAGAAAATGATATGAAAGGAATGCTTTCTTGGTGGTTTTAAGATGATACCCCTCTATAGTTATCCTCTTGAGACAAATCTGGAAGATTTTTTGTTCTGTTCCATCTCCTTTCATCTCTGACCCTGCCGTGCATGCAGGTGCTTCCTGAGGTGGTGCTTGATGGGAGGTAGAGCAAGGATTGGTCAAAGGAAGTAGATGCCATTAGAAAAAGTTTAAACTTCAGTGTGTGTGTGTGATGAGAAGTGACTTGGTTGAGCTGGAATTCTGCTGAGCTCTTTGGAGACATGGGGCTGACATGGCAGCATATGCAGTCGGGTGGTTACAAGGACTCGTGGTGGCATTTATTTGAGAAGGCAAATCATTTCTCCTTTTGGTTCTGCTGTGCGGGGTTTATTTTTAGTGTAACTAATCAAATGAGTATAGAATAGAATAGCATTGTTGAATCAAATGAACCTTTTCATGAGTAGAAGTAGCTTGATTTATTAAGTGGAATTGTAATCCAACATGAAGCGTTTGATTACCCTCACACACACTAATCCTTTTTTTATGAGATCAATTTGCCCCGAAGATCTGTACGTGGTATTTTTTTGGCAGCCTTTTCCCTTAAGACCTCAAAATGGTATAAATGATGAGCTCCAGCTGTTTCTCGTTGTGTGGTTTGGGTTCTGACACACAAGGTACTGGTTTTTAAGCTTCTCAGACTTTTCCCCAGTAAGTATTATTTAATAGCTGTTGCTGCGTGAACATTGATTTTAATTTTACCAAAATAAATGCATTAAAGTGTTTACACATTATTATTTATTACCAGCTGTTCTGTTAGCACTGGAGATGGTGATTTTATTTATTTCTGGATAAGGCATAATTAATTTCTTGTGCTTATCTGGAGACTTTCTTGTCAGTTATTCATAGCCTGTCTACTTTGTCTGCAATCTTCAAGCCATTTACTGTGTGATGTGAAATATTTCAGTGTGTTCTTGCATTAAGATTTAGAATAATGTAACTGTCTTTTGGTATTTATAGCAGTCTGTTGCAACGGGAGGCAGTTCACCTTTTATCCTCAGTGGTGGTGGTGGTGAAGGCCTACCTTGGGGAATCCGTTCTAGCTCAGATTGTTTCTGTGTTTGTATAAAAATCACAGCATTGACCAGCTGAACAGAATAGTTCAGCTCCCCAGTGGATTGTTTTGTGACTCTGTGGGTTTGGATATGAAAAATTTGTGCTTTTCTGAATGTGTGGAATATATGCATAATCTTTTACATAGATCCACGTTGCCCTTCTGCACTGAGAAATGCATAAAGAAGCTGGGAAGATGTGTAAAGTTTTCATAGTTTCCTGGACGTTCCCCATTGCAGTATGGTAGTGATAAACTCCAAACTAATCAAGATTAGTTGGTCAGGGACTAGTCTGGTTTCAGCCAGGATTTAGGTGGTGTGTCTGTGTGATGGATGCGGTTGCTCAGCTTCGTCACCCCAGCTCCTGCCTCCCTGTCTTCCTTCTCCAGATCCTGGCTTTGGATCAACCTACTTTTGCTCTCAACAATTTTCTTTTCGTCAGAGGGGTTAATGGCAAGAACATGGTGGTACGTGCTGACTTTGAAGACAGTGTTAAAAAACATTTTCAAAAAATAAAGTCTGAATTAGGAACAATCAAATTTCCCGAGGTAATTAAAGCAACTGTTCACATCTATTTAAAGGAGAGAAAAATTGCATGTTACCTTCTGATTTGCTGAAAAATAAATAGTATAAATTGCAATTTGTGTGTGATTCATAGTACTCATTTATAGGATTGCAGGTTTGTTAGCAAATAGCTATGAAATCTGAGAAAATAATGGTTTTCGTGTATAAATTGCAAACAAAATGAGATTATGTTAAGATTAGCCTTTGAGTCAACCAATACTTAAACAATCCTAGTCTTGGGCAAAATTTAATAACTGACTCTTGTTGCAAGATGCCTTTAACACTTAAAAACTTTAGCTCCTGTAATCTCAGTTGTTTCATTACTTTCCAGTGTTGAGTGAAGCGGTGATCAGGTTTTAGCCCTTCCTTAATTAAATAGACATCTTTAACATTTTAGATGGTCTTGTAAATATAACATAAAGGTTGCACAAGTCATATGTCTTGTGTGTATGTATATACTCTGACTCTTAGGAATAAATCTATGCCTAGAGAGTATGGGTATCTACTGTGACCTTTAGCAAGAGTGAGAACATGCTTCCCCACCATATTCATATTGCCAAGGTTGGTTTATTCTGCACAAAATGAAATAGAAATTGAGAATCAGCAAAAGAGTTTGTGTCTCATGGTTGTTAATGTGTGATTACAGTTTATAGTTGAGTATGCAGTAATTATGCAGTTTAATCAGTTTCTGCACAGGTATCAACCACTTAAAATATTTCTGAGTTTATCAAAAACATTAGATATCCATCTTGAAAGATTTTCAAAAGAGTAAAAAAAAAAATCGTAGTTCCTAGATGATTAAGTATTTTTTTTATTTATTTTTTTTGTCAGTGTTTGTAATATATCAAGAATATACAGAAATAGAAAGAAAAACAATGAAATAAATTTTATTTTAAGTCTGGAAGTGAACATTATGCTATTCAGCATCTGTATGTGGTGCATTTCATCTTTTCCTTCCAAACCAGGTGTATCTCTTGGTAGGAGATGTCCCAAGTGCACTGGTGCTGTGGATGGACGTATGTCTGTCTTGCTGCATTCCCAGGGCTGTCAAACCTCCATGAAACAGTGAAATCCTAAGTGAGTCTAATTTCCCAATCTTCTAACCCAGAGGGGTTTGGCTAGCTTTATACGAGCTCCAACTGAGCCCACGGGGTTTGTCCGTCCCAAGCAATTACCATCGTTAGTTGCTGATCAATGTAATGAGGTGGGATCCAGCAAAGGGTGTCCCACTGCTGGGCACAGTTTGCAGGGATTGCAAATTCTTACAAAGGCATGGCATGCCTCAAAAGACGTTTTGTGAATAAAATGGACAGAAAGTTCAAAAGGACTGAAAATGGCAAATCAAACCTTCTCCAGTTTGGTGCTTTCATTACAGGGAGGGGAAGAGAAATGCTTCACTTTGCTGTTTTCTGTAATATACCCAGGGCAGAGAAAGAACTGTTAAATTACACTTGTTTTTCTCTGCTTGGGGATTTCTTCACAAATACAAAACAGTGGTGGTTTTCTGCATGTTTGTTTGGTTTTCTGCATGTTTGTTTGGTTTTCTGCAGTTAGAAGCTGTTGCCAGATTTCATGGCAGTTTGAGTTGGTTTATCATGTAGGAGTAGCGAGAAGAGATTTGTTGGTACATGTTTTGATTTGCTTTCCTTCAATCTCTTCTCCAAAAATGAAACTTGAAGATGTGGTATTTGGAACTGATGTAAAAGAAATTCATTCTAGTTCTTCTAATCCGTTGTGCAAACTGCTAGGGTTTTCCTACCTGGCCTCACTTGTGCTTTTGATATCATAAAAGGGAAAAATGGTACCTCAGAAAACTTGTCATCCAAAAATCTACCTCAGTGGTAGATTTAAAAAAAATATGTAAAAACTTTTAAGTATTCTGTTAGAGGACTAGAGTGCCAGGGATTATTCAGGGAAGGAGGCTAATGAATAGTCGGAAATGCCTTTGGAGGAGCCTTCCAGAAGGATGTGTCTCTCCAAGGCCAGAGCGTGCAGCTGGCTGGCTCCAAACACCCATCCTAACCCTTGCCATGGTCCTTCTGGCATGGAGAAGGGCTACCACATACATACATCTGTAATAATTTGAGACATTATGTCCTAGGAAGTCAATCCTGTCCTGAATGCTGTTATGTTCTGGGAATTGATGGGATTTTAGCAGGGGATGCGCAGGACTGGGTTTTTACCTCTTGCCCTGGCACTGGTGGCTGGGCGAGACCTTGGACCAGCTGGTGCAGGTGGCATGTGGGCTCTCTGTGGGATGCTCTCCCACCAAAGCAACACCTGCCTCTTCATGTATTTACTTGAAGAAATATAGAAATGTGATTTTTATATAATATTTAAAGTTAATTTGTATGGTAATAAACTCCAGTGTGTGCACTAATCAATATTTTCAGCTCCCATACACGTTGCCACTTGGAAGAACTTTCTGGAATTAATTGTAAGTGCATTTCAAAGCCGCCTTACTGAGAAGGTTATTCTGGTAATTTTTTTTTCTGCAAATAAACTATTTTTGAAAACCAGATCCTTCCTAAGGGCAGTCAAGTGTCAGATACAGAGTTATGGATGGTGTCAGAGGTGTGTGGAAGCACACGCTCCATTTATTCATTACAGCTGTGAAAGCTTAGCTGTGCAAACGCTGGTTGTGTACCTGTCGCTTTGGAGCTTTTAATGAACATTGATCATGTTCACCCAGACGTTTATTTGAACAAAGTGAATGTGAAGTAATTTTTTAAAACACAATGTGAACTTTTCTTTTTTTCATAGTATTTTATATTCTTTAGGACGAACCTGAAAAGACCATTATCCAATAATTCCCATCTTGGAAAAATTATTACTCAGTGAGAAAAGGATTTACATATTCACTTTGTGCATTTTGTGAATGTTCATTTAAACTTTAATTTCTCAGTATGCTATATATTTATATATATTTATTTTTTTAAATTAGTTCCAAAAGACCTATTCTGTGTAGTGTAAAGTTATCTAAATAGTCCCTTGTGTCAACTTTGGGAAAACAAACATCTCTCTGGCTCTTCATGCAGAACTTAGTTATGCAATGTGGGGAAATAACCTCTATTTCTTTGCTTGTTTGAGCAAGCAGTCTGGCCTGCCAGATTTCTTCTGCTGCTTAGGACTGTTCTAGGTGACATACAGTGTGAAATGGAGAAGTGTTGCATTGTCAGATTTGTGCTAAGACTCGTGGATCTGTAGAGTTTGTGCCCAGAAGCACTGAGTGCTCGGAGCAGACAGATGGGGACCCAGTTAATGAAGTAGGCAATTGCATCCTCCTTTATGAGCTGTCCCCTCCTATGTAGGGCACAGTTTGCTGCATGAGTCCTGTAAGACATAGAAAGTCAAACCGCCGTGTGATGGTGAAGATATATAAGATCGTTTGGGAAACGCACAATCAACAAATAATTTTCAGGAATCCCATGGAGAAGAAATCTGTTGTGTGGTCTAAAAGTGCCACACTCATCTTAAGTTCTGTTTCATTAAATTTCTATATGGGCCGTTTCAGGGAACGTACCTAAACTAGGTGTAGATGTTGTGGAATATATGGTGGTAGCTTACGTTCAATATTACAGCTGTAGAAAAGAAAAAAGTCTTTCTAATCGAATTTAGTGTGAGTTTCACAAATAAAAGAAACTACCTGTCTGCAGAAGGAGAAAAAATATTTAATATGTTGATTTTAATAAAAGCTTTCCATTGTTTAGTTTAAGCCAAAGACTCAAATGAAGTCTGCAACCAAATAAATTGATCTGTAGGCTCTGCATTTTTGGTGACCATAGTAAAAAGAAATAAATCCATAGGTCATTACTGCAAGAATAAACCTAGTAGTATTAGCTTAACAGTCACTCTTAAATGTTGTTTACATAATGATGTTGTAAGTTGCTGAGCTTTCACAACTGAATTGTGTATTTGAAGGCAGAAACCTTATAACATAGGTGGTTTCATTTTTTCAGGGAGTAAGAGTGCAATGCCATGGACTTGAAGCTTTTTTCTTTTTTTTCCTCATTTTCATTTTCTAATAATTTTAACAATAACCTTTTGAATTGGAGTTGGTTTGGAATTTGTGGAAGACAAGGAATATCAAACAAGCAATCAGATGATAATCCGCATTACCTAATCTTGTACTGTCAGCATCTAGTCTATTTTTAGTCTGATAGGATCAGAGTTACCATTACCAGTAATTTGATTAGTTTTGTCATTTTACTTTGAAGAAATTACTTCAGGCTTTTTTTTTTTTCTTGAGTTAATCTGCTCTCGTGAGAGTAAACCAGCAATTTATTCAGTAAAAATTCCTAACAATTTTTAAGAAAGACTTAATATTTCTAAGATCCTTCTGATTATAAAACTTGACAACTTGCCCACAGACATTCTCCTCTGTTAAAAGTTTTATAGTGGTGGCAGTTTGAAATCTGATACCCAGCTCATTGGGGTTTTTCCAGGGACCTCTTCAAAAATGTTCTTCAAGTTCAACTCTTCCTTAGTTTTGAAATATTTTGCAGTTTATTGTGTTTGAGCCATGGGCTTTATTTGCTGGTAGAAAAAGCAGAAGAAAGCCGTCCAGGGGCTGGTTATGCCAGAAATCGCTGGAGCATGGACCTTCCCAATGGGGCTGGAGCAACTTTGTTATGTAACTTTATGGAAGCCCAGTTCCTGCTGCAAAATTGTGTAGACATTGTGTCCAGCTCCAAAGTGCTTGCATTTGGTTTTCACCTGGTGACTCAGCCCAGCAGTTTCCTTTCCTTGTATTGCTTTGGTTCATGGTAAGACATAATTAATGAATGTCTTCAGCATTGCCTCAAACAAGCCTATGAAGTCTCTTTGAGGAGCCTGCGGGTGATTATCCGCCCATCTGATCCCTGATGATGATCAACCAAACTTATAGCTTTTTAATTATGACATGAAAACTTCTTTTTGTGCTTATAGTCATGTTTTCCTGTAAGTGGGGTTGGCCTGGCCAGGGGAGCTCATGGTCCAGGGTCACATCAGGCAGAGTATCTCACACCGCAACATTCCCGGCAAATCCCCAGCTCTTGGGGACCGTGTTCACCTCACTGCCTCCCCTTGGAGCAGCTCCGCTTCGCCAATTATTCGCTTGAGAGAGGATGACTGATGCTGCAGAGCAAAGGTGTGAGCACCCAGCACGGATGAATGGGATTCGGTTCAAGTCTCGTGTTTGGGTCGGGCAGCTGGGGAGCCATAGCTGTGCATTGGAGCGAGCGCTCTCCCTGCAGGCTGCTTTGCTGGCAGGAGAATGAGCTATCCTTGGACAGGGATCTTACAAAAAGGTGTTTTTTATGAGCCACATAAAACCATTTTTGTAAAGCAGAACTTTATTCCCAGGATGTTTAGTAGTAAGAAATCAGCTTTTGCCTGTGTTCAGTATAATACAGCCCTAAGTCCAGCACAGGTCCAGGCTTACAGTGCCTCTTATTTCTGTCCTTTTGGTTAAAATGTGAGTGAACTAAGCTGGGAAGGAGTGAGGAGATCTTAAATTACCTTTGAGAGGGAAATGGATAATCAGTGAGGCAGAGAGCTATAGATAGGTTATCAGCACATGAGTTGATCCAATGGTGGCAGCTCCTTGGGAGCTGTTGGCCGGAGGGTGAGGACTGATAGCATCAGTGCTGCTCTGGAGCAAAATCTGTGGCTGATGTAGCCCGTCAGGTATTCAAAGCCGCGTCCTGTGCTGCAGGGTATGGTACTTGCTCAGGGATGTGAGACTTCTTACTGTTGTTTTCCTTGTTTTCTTATGTTCCTTATTCCCTTTATTCCTCTCCCACTGCTCAGTGTGAAGTCCTGTTTCATGTCCTGATGTGTTTCTGCATCTCTTGAAATAAGTCCAGTGCGTCGCCACAGGTGAAGCCGTGCCCACACCTTCCCCGTGCTCCTGTCACTGCATTTCTTTTTAAATTATAGCCGCTCCTTCAGCGGTCACTGAAGTGTCTCTCATTGTGGTATTTGCAAATTAAAATGATCTTTCAGAGCAATTAGTCAAAAGGAAATTTCCACGGCACTGGTTAAAGTAGAATCTTACCAGCTGGCCAGCCAGGGCAAGATGGATGGGGTTTCCGTCTTCTGTGTTGGTGGAGGTGATGAGTGTTTTTGTCATCGCTGCAGACCCCTGGGGCTCAGATTGACAGTGGCTTGGTTGGTTTGTATTCTGTTCCTCTGCACGTCCACATCCCTCCAATGGTTATAGTGAGGGAGCGAGAAGAATATTAAACATCCATAAATGAGCCGGGTCACATATGGAGTGTTCAGCACATGGCAGTCCCTTTTACAGTAAGCCTTGTTATTATATTAAATGTATATATTCTGTCCAGCTTTCCAGATTTCCCCATAAGGTTGGAAGGGAGACAAAGATCAATCATTGACAAAGATAGCCTATGGCAGCGCGTAGATGAGGCTGTCAAGGCAAGTGAGAGGGCAATAAAGCACTAAAATATTTAAATATTTTGATTTTTAAAGACTTCTACTTCCAATCATCAATTTCTGCAGCCTGAGGCTCCAAGTTCATCCGCAGCCCAAAGAGGGCTCAGACCTTAGGTGCACGTATTTGTTTGCAGGAAACAGTGGGAGGGGAATGAGCCCAGGGAGGGGAAACCTCTCCTTTGCCAGGCACTGGAGGGGAAACGCTTAAGGAATAGCCTCTAGCAGCAAGTAAATGAAACTATTGATTAAGTACACAATAAAACTAACTCAAATGTTTAATGATATTTTGATTCGTGAGGATTGTATTCGCATTTCAGTTCTAAAATGGTGCTCAGCTGTTGTGATCTGGGATTTGCAGAACCTGCTCCCCTGGCACTGAGCAGCACGTTCAGCAAGTGTGTTAAATAAGAGGAGCTCCTGTGTTTTCTTTGTGTGAATTCGGGAGTCTCATTGAGAGCTAGGGAACAAATTGCCAAAATTTTGTGTGGGGAGTGTGTGTGTGTAATATATTACGTTTCATTTCTTATTTGACTAATAGAGGGCCGAGAAAGAGACCCGAAATGCAAATAACCCTGATGATGTGGCAGATGAAGCATAGCGTGTCTTCCCAGAAACATGGGTTTCCAGAGTGAGTCAGGCTGAGCCTTTTTCTAG
>WKFP01013343.1:0-105185 GCA_011057875.1 Pterocles orientalis | reverse complement strand
ACCCACGAGTCCTCTTTGCCATTTACCTCTTTAATTCTCTCCCCTATCATTGGGTGGGGGCAGGGACTGTGTGAGCGGGTGTGTGTGGTTTGGCCCCCAGCCAAGGGCCAACCCATCACATATATAAATGTATATATTCTGTCCAGCTTTCCAGATTTCCCCATAAGGTTGGAACGGAGACAAAGATCAATCATTGACAAAGATAGCCTATGGCAGCGCGTAGATGAGGCTGTCAAGTGAGAGGGCAATAAAGCACTAAAATATTTAAATATTTTGATTTTTAAAGACTTCTACTTCCAATCATCAATTTCTGCAGCCTGAGGCTCCAAGTTCATCCGCAGCCCAAAGAGGGCTCAGACCTTAAGTGCACATATTTGTTTGCAGGAAACAGTGGGAGGGGAATGAGCCCAGGGAGGGGAAACCTCTCCTTTGCCAGGCACTGGAGGGGAAACGCTTAAGGAATAGCCTCTAGCAGCAAGTAAATGAAACTATTGATTAAGTACACAATAAAACTAACTCAAATGTTTAATGATATTTTGATTCGTGAGGATTGTATTCGCATTTCAGTTCTAAAATGGTGCTCAGCTGTTGTGATCTGGGATTTGCAGAACCTGCTCCCCTGGCACTGAGCAGCATGTTCAGCAAGTGTGTTAAATAAGAGGAGCTCCTGTGTTTTCTTTGTGTGAATTCGGGAGTCTCATTGAGAGCTAGGGAACAAATTGCCAAAATGATGTGTGGGGAGTGTGTGTGTGTAATATATTACGTTTCATTTCTTATCTGACTAATAGAGGGCCGAGAAAGAGACCCGAAATGCAAATAACCCTGATGATGTGGCAGATGAAGCATAGCGTGTCTTCCCAGAAACATGGGTTTCCAGAGTGAGTCAGGCTGAGCCTTTTTCTAGCAAACTGTAGTGTCTGTCTCTTAATTTCCAGTCCCTGTTGACAGTGAGTCGGTGCAGCTCATGGAAGAAGAAAGGAGAAGCAATGCACCGGGCAGAAGTTACGGCATTACCCTGGCTCCTGGGTCTTGTCTCCTTCCTGTGAGAGCATGTGGTTTTACCCTGAAACCGTCAGTCCCTGTCCTCGTGGTGCAAGTTAAGTTAGAAGCTAACGTAACAAATATGTATTCTCTGTGTGGATTAGGAAGACTCCTTGGGACTGTTGAGAAAAACTTCTTAATTAAGGTTTGGTAGATTTGCCCTTGAAGATGGGAGCATTCTGGAAAATCATCAGTATGTTTGGAGCAGTCAACCAGTTTAGTGATTAGCGCTATCTGAAAGTCACCTATCCGCATTTTAATATAATTATAATACTAAAAATCACACATCCAAGTGTCAGGACAACCATCCTTGAATTAAGACCCCCACTCACCAAACACAAGTAGTAAATTTAAGGAACACTCAGTACTTTAATCAAAGCGAGAAAAGAACTAACTAACTGCAATTAAGAAGAGATAGAACCCAACCAATTCTAGTTAGAAGGATGTGGCACTAACATTTTTGAAATATGTACATACGCAATGTGACTGAACCCAGGTATGCAGCTTTGCGGTATTGCCACCCAGCACCCATCTCTGCGCAGACATGCAAAAACCAGTATTTCAGCTCTGGGTTATTGCACAACAGCCCATGAACTCTGCTCGTGACACAACGCATAGAGGAGCAGACCTGGTATTGCTTTGGGTACTGCAAAATGCCCTTTGTTCCAAGCACTGATTTGAGACCCAGCGTTGGGCTTAACTCACATCAGAGTGTCGGTGGAGGGAAGAAAGATGATTGCTTGGAAATAGATCTTGCTCTGCTTTTATACTGTCTGAGGAATAACATAACTGTTCACCAATTTAGAGCTCAGGTAGAGAGGCGCAGATGAGAGCACAGATCTTGAAATAGCTGAAGGTCTTTCTCCTACATTTTTTCAAAAGCTTTACGTTTCATAAAGGGAAAATAACCCGTATCTGGAACACTCAGAATAGCATTTGTACATTACTTTATCTTTTTCATGTAGAAAATATTGCAGGCATTTCACCAGATATAAAGTTTGAGATTTATTTGATAAGAGTAAATAAAATCACCAGGTCATGGTTATGGGCACAGAGCATTAGCTTTAGTGCCCACGCGGACAACGTGGAGTTGATGGTGGGCTCCAAGGTGTGATTCGCTCAGAAGTTACACTCCAGCTTTATATAAAGTAGATTTTTCAATCAATTTGCTTTTAACAGCTCATCTAGCGGTAATTCAGAATTTGCTTTTCAGGTTAGATCACAGTAATTTTATTCTATGAAGAGTACTAGAAAGAGAAGTTTGGAGGAATGTCATGATTTTTCATGTTCTGGTTTTATCTCTTCTGTAAACAGACCAGAAATGTAATTCTCATGTGTGTTGTTCTGTGGCCTGAGGTATGACCTTTTGGGTTGCTGGACAGAGAAGAGGGCAGTCGTGGATGTGCTGCCCTGCTCCTTCCTGTCCCTGGTCACAGTGCTCTTTCTGCTTCAGAATGTCCCCTCATCCCACCTAGATCCCCTTGACGTTCCTCCTGTCCCACGGGTATGACTCAGGAGAAGGGATGTGACCTCTGGGAAGATGCTGCATCCTTGGAGGGGTTCAAGGCCAGGCTGGATGAGGCTTTGAGCAACCTGGGCTAGTGGAAGTTGTCCCTGCCCATGGCAGGGGGTTGGAACTGGATGATTTTTAAGGTCTCTTCAAACTCAAACCATTCTGTGATTCTATGATAGGATCAATCTATGGATTTAGTTCTGCATTTTTGCTTCTTTCCAAGGTCTTTGCCAGCCAGGGTTCAGTGCTGGTCACTTTTGTAATGTAGATTTGCATTATAACAGCCAATAAATAGGTTTGATCATGAAATGATACGTATATCCGTTTGAAATAGCTGCAAAGTAGTTTGGGGTCATTCTGTGTCAAAGGCATTACCTGCTGTAATTTTAAGGCATCCTTCCATCATTACCTTAAAATTTGCTAGTTGGCTGAAGGCCAATAATAATGTATTTGTCTGAAAATACCCACTGTTCCCAGCCAGGCGGTTTGCGAAGTTTAGAGAGTCAGGAGAGTCCATAGCAGCACAGTTTTAACACACACGTAGATTTTTGGATGCCCTCTCAGCTACCCAGATGTTTAGGGCTGCATCTCTGAACTTCACAACACAAATGTGCAGGGTTTGTTTTCTGTTCATTTGGTTTTTAAATCCCAAAGGGATTCAAAACTGAACTTCAGCTAAGCTGAGACACAAACACAGGCACCGCGTGAAATACAGGTTTTATTTTAAACATTTTCTTCCAGTGACTTATTGAAGCAATTTATTTGCCTAAGCTATAAAATAGTTTACAGTGGAAATGTAAATAACAAATGGCCGATCCCTGCTGATATAGTATAACAAAAATACTCTTTTGGGGACCTCTCCACTCGCTGGAGTTGATTTATGGGCTCCTTTCTAGCTACCAGTGGCCCGTCCTGAAGACAGAAGGAAATGGTGCAAGAAATGGTATAATTTCTAATGGGAGCCTGTGGTTTCTGTTGGTCTCAGTATTTCCCTTGCTCCTCCTGACCATCCTTCCTCCTATCTTGTGCTCACCCTCTGTTGATGGCAGACCTGGCTGCCCCTGCCCTGCCTGCACCGCTGCCGCGACACAAGGTCAGTCGCTAAATCACCCAGAGCCTTGGCTAGGATTTGTGAAGTGGTGAGGAAACATAACTAGGAATTTAGGGATGCAAAAAATCAAAGCTGAATTATTATTTTTAAACTTTCCTGTGTAATGGAGAGTGCTCAAGTGGTGCTGCCTGCATGTAAAAGATGAAATGGTGCATCAAGGCATTTGCTTCAAGTAAAATAATAAAATCAATATGGAATTAAACTTTCTCATGCCCAGTTGTCAAAAAATTTTGAATGAACAAACCAATTCCAACATTTTCTAAATGAAGTTCATAGCATCTTTTCTAAGAATTATTGTTTAAAACCAAATATTTTTTCACTGATGGCAAAAAAAATTTACTTCCATAACATATCCAGTTATGAAATGACTGCTTGAAGGAAATAATGCTAGCAGAATTTTTCTCTTTAATTGGAGAAAGTCTTTGGGCTGTAAAAGCTGTTGTGTGGTTAACTAATTTCCTTTAAACTGAAGGGAAAAATGAAGCAAAGAATGTATTTTCCCTTGTGAGCTGATATTTCTGTTTGTTGATGAGCTCCTGCGTATTGTCACTTTTGGAAAGCAGAACAGGAGGAATGTGTAAACTGAATTTTATGTATCACCTAAAAGTAGTTATAAACCAATGTAGCAAGTGGCCTGTTTACTAGAAACGAATGAACTATTCCAGAAAAAAAAAACGCCATCCTCTAGCTCTTTCTCTTCCTTGCTCTTCACTCCATCCCTGGGGTATTTGCCCTCGGTACTGCAGCTGCACGAGGCAAGGTTCTCACAGTGAATAAATGCAAGGGAGGTTTTTTTAATTTCCCTAGGTGCCAGCCAAGATTAGAATTGGAAATAAGTGAACAATGTGAGAAAAACTCTCCCAGTGTTTATCCCAGGTAAAACCGTTCTCTGTCCTCTTGCCAGACCCCAGTAAATAGATGTTCCAGTATGTTATCCCCAGAGTTGCCCCATTCAACCTTACTCTCTTTGAATGGGTAATGTCTGGTGTTGAACTTGAATCCAGGAATGTGAACCTGCTTAAAAAAATGGTTGGGAATTAGTTATCCTCGGATGCAGTGTGTATACATGTAACATCACTGCAGGTCATGCTCCATGAGCTGTATTTGGTGGTGAAAAGCAGAGCACTCCCATCCCTCTGGTTTCTTACCATGCTTTTGAAATATCTTTTATTACTTCATAAGTTCTGAGCATGTCAAGGTCATTAAGAGAGGTGATACAGCCACAGCAGCTACCATGATCTTTTTCTTGAGATGCTGGTGAATGGTCTTGGGCAGTGGAAAATGAGATTTGAGGTCTGATGGTCTTGCTGGGGACTTAACACCTGTATTGTGCATTCCCAGGTAATATTCAGGATGTGAAGACTGGACCTACATGCATCAAACCAACACATGTAGTTACAGAATTTGCGAGGCTTCTTTGCTATGACTGGCACTGAAATACCATCAGTACTGCTGCGTCTGAGAGAACTTAACCATGTTACTCTGAATTCCTCTTGTGAGGCAGCAAGAAAATCACTCAGCTAAGATTTAATTTCAATAATGACCACTGAATAATTTATTCACCTAATTTACAAATATTTTTGTGGAAAACACTTGAGGTTTTAATTATGCACTCAGTAAATGGTTTGTGTATATCAGTGATTAGAAGTTTAATGAAAATCCATGTATTTCTGAATGTTTTGTTTGCGTTTGGGAGCTATTTCCACTCTTTAGGCACCTGCAGAGCTGGCTGCATTATAGGGACTGGGAGACCAAAGTGGGGACCTCCTGCCCAGTTGCAGTCCTGTGCCCAGTCCCCCACCCTGCTGTTTACGGGGAGCCTGGGGCTGGATACTTCATCTCATGCAAACATGTCCTTTTTCCCCCCACTCTTGTTTTCACACTGTCATACTCTTAGGAGCGACTTTTTGATTATACTTTAATTCTTCAAATGCACTTCTGTGGCAGATGGTACCCCATTATATTCCATTTTATTTAAAAGCCTGCTGGCATGCTGTAGATTTGTGTGTGGCATAATCTTAGGAGTGGCATTTTTATGATATTTTGGTTCTTAAAATACACTTCCAGGTGATAACAGCCAGGGAAATCATTAAATGCAACCCAACTGTAGATTGCTGTGGCTGGTACAGTCTTGCCCCTGATTAGTAATGAGAAAAAACAAAAGGGTTTGTTCTGTCATTTACAACACACCTTAGTAGGTAGAGACATTGTTTAAGTGCAGTCATCTCTACCGTTCAAAGGAGGAAAGTAAAATCCATTTGTTTGAATCTGCAGAGGACACATATTAAATAGAAATAAAATCCAAATACAATTGCACAGACATATCCCAGGCAAAATCCAAGCTGTTAGTGTGGTGCAGAAAGTAGTTCTTCAACCAACAAGTACAAAACTCTTCAACTGTCTGACAAAACGTCTCTGGTGTTCACTGCCCCTTTGTTAGGTGGACTTCATTGTCCAGCCAAGGGGTCAGTGCCATACTCTGGGAGAGGTCAGCAGCCTCTCTGCCCTCGTTTTATATTTTGTGTCAAGAATTGCCACAGACCACTCTTTTTGTTAAGCTTTAGGAAGAAGGCAGGGTTAATGGCTGAGACAATGCAGAAAGTATTCTCAGCCCAATACCGACAGTGATAGTTCCTCCGGACTCAGATTATCCCAAAACCTCTAAAGGATTGTAACTGGGTTTCCTCAGACGGATGAGCCATCCAGGACTGGCACAGAGTTAAACACAGCCCATAATGAACATATAATACAGTTACAGAAAGGAGAGTGCTCTTTGCAAAAGGAAAGACCAGTACTGCAAACCCTTTTTTCATCAACACTGCATATCATGGTGTACCTCTAGGTAGAAAAATGCATTTTAGTGAATATTTGCCCATCAGCTATGAGCCATTCATAGCTCTAGAAATTCCTTGTTTGTATAAGGACTTATCGTTTCACATTGCCAGCCACAAATGTTTAGTCTTAGGTCTTCAAGCAATGGCTGCTGCTCCAATCCCTGGCTGGGATGCACTTGCCCCCAGAGCAGGTTCGGGGTCAGCTCATTTTTCTCCTGCCGGGCACAGAGCCCTGGCTCCCAGGGTAAGAACAACTCTGGGCCAGCTCTCCTGCTAGCTTTTTAAGAAAAAAAATATTCTGCTTTTATTTCTTGTTCCTTTCCACAGCATCTACTTTCTTCTTTCTCTTGCCTCCCATGCAAGGGAAGAGTTGGATTTGAGATGAGTCGTGCCCATGCTGTGTTGCATTGATTCTAGATTTTTGTTAAGATATAAAATACCTGTAGCTTGTCCCAGTTTCCTGCCCTTTTATATGCTAATAATAGGAGTTATATTGTGTAGAAGGTGAGAAAATAAACAATTAAGAGAAACAATTAAATTAGTTACTGTCTCAATACTGTGTATTAAGAGAATAGTTCAGGGTAACAAACGTACATAAATTTGAAATGTTGATTAAATAATAATATTTATAGCAACAATAAAGAAAAATACAGGAGTAAGGGAATTAAAGTGACCTTGAATCTAGGTACATTATTACTGTATAGATACTGTTTGACTTTAATTTTTATTAATGTAGATAATGGCTTACAGAGGCCTTATGGCTGCATTACTAGTGCTCTAAAATTTAATTAGATTTTTAGAGCAGCCGTCAATGTCTTCTCTAGGATTATATAATTCAATGGCAATGCTAGAAAACTTCATCCATTTCATCAGACTCTGAAAAGAAACTGAAACAAGGTATTTTGTTTAGAATACTGTTGTGAGTTTCTGAACCTTTCTCATAAAATAAATAAATAAATGCAATCACAACTACTTGTTATCCATGCAACACAGTTTATAGATAACATGCTAAACCACAGAAAGAAAAATGCTTTCTTGGAAATATTTTTAAAAGCTTTTTAGGATTAGGATTTTTGTTTCTCCTTTTGTTAGACCAGGCTTTGGACCACAGACTCAGAGTTGGTTATAATCACTTGAAAGAAGCCCATTTCCACAGTACAGTACAAGACTGGAGTAGGTCTGTCCCCACCTCTCCTTACCAGCTTGGTGGTCATCTGCTGTATGGATGGTGTATGTGTGTGTCACTGTAAGAATGTAGACTATAGGGGTTTATTTGCATTATAAAAAAAAAAGCAGTGATTTTTTTGTTGTTGTTGTCCTGCCCCTCAAAAATACACATAAATAGAAATGCCTCAGGGTCTGTATTTTTTTCCTGGATTCCAGGAGAGCTTTCTGAAGAAGCAGCTGTGGTGTTACTAGAAAAAAAAAAAAAAAGTATTAGAATTGATCCAATTACAAGCAATGAAACAAATCTCAGCCAGAAAATTTATAGATAATATCTCAGATTAATTCAGTTGCGATTAAGCAGGATGAAACAATAGAGATGTGAAGCTGGAGCCAGGGCTGCCCGCTCTGTACCTGGTGTGTATGAGGGGCTAACCAGAATAAGCTGCAAACAGAAATTTGGTACACTGGCAGTATTTTTCCAATATAGCTGTGTAAAAATATACTTTCTTTTAAAAAAAATGACAAGTTATGGACTGGCATGTATAGTTTGCACTGTGCGAAGGGCCAGGTGAGAAGTGCAGGCTTTGGTATTGCTCAGCCTGAAACTGATTTATGTCCTTGGCTTCTCTCAAGGGACCTGAGAAGGGTTCTTCCTTCACCTGACAGTGGTGCCTGCTATAAGACAACAGTATGATAATTTTATGTATGGGAAAGCTATAGGAAATAATTTTAAGTGTATGAGGCATTTTGTTCTAAGTTTGGTCCTCATCTGCGTGTGTGCAGCTTCCCCTCTTTTCAGTAATGTGACTGAAATTCATGTGTTTGCTGTCATTCAGAGCTGAGCGGTACCCTTCGCCGACTTGCTAATTCAATTCAATCAGTTTTTGAATTATCTGTGAATGAACTTCTGAGGTCTTCCCTAAATAGTTATGAAATAGCTTTTGGCCTGTAAATTATCCTTGTTTAGGTTGGAAACTTAGAGATGGGTGGTAAGTTTTCACTGGATGTACGGCTTAATCCAGGATTACTTGCTTCTAAATCTTCTTTGATTAGTTAAGCGCAGCTTTCAGAACAAAGTTTAATGCTAGAACTGTGTGAAGAATATGAGGCAAGGGAAGATGCGGAATAATTTGAAAGCATGTTTAGGGGAAGAGTGAGGATGATAAAAAATTAAATCTGATTAGCTGATGAAAAGTGAAGAGGTACCTTACCCAGGGTGAGCTTCCCATGGTTTCTCAGTGCACACCCTGTATTAGGGGAGGATTTGGAAAGGTTTGCTGCTTTTACCTATTCACATGTGCCTCCTAATGGAGAAAATGAAGTGCATTTTTCTGGCTTGGTAAACTTCGAGCTTTGTTATTCATCATGTCACGGTGATGACTTGAGTGTGTATTAACATTGCAGAGTAGGGATGTTAACAGATCAAAGGATCAGATATGTTAGTTAAGGAAATTAAAATGATAAATTACAAAGACCTAATTTATTGAACAGTCATCTAGTATGAAATAATTCACTAATTTGTAATTATCTGATTAACTCACCAAGAACAAAATCATTCGTGTCAGAATCATGAAACAATATCATGAATTGCTGCAAGTCTTGCAGCAGTGCCTTGAGTGCTGTGCATCCACCCTGATCCCTCCACCGAGCTCTGCGCAGGTGCCCGGTGTCAGAAACTAAGATGCAAATTTGGAGGGCAGCACTTCAGTTATTTAATATCAGCACTAACTAGCAACTGGGTGAGGTAAGTGTGTCTGGAGTGTAAGAAAATTCCCTGAGCTTTGAAGGAGAAAGATTATGGGCACATTTGCTGAAGGGTTTCCATGTGGAATGGTGCCGGTGGATGGGGCTGGTGCTCGAGAGGAACAAGGGACCTGGGAGTGCCTGGGGCAGCTGAGGCAGCGGCATAGCTACTGCTGAGTCTGCTTTTCTGTGTCACAGACTATGAGAAATTAAAATAAATAAGAAAAATTCAGTGTTTAACCTTTGGAAATGGTGGTCTTATAGAAATAACACTTTTAAAGAACTACCAAAACCTGTAGTGCTTAACTTTGGTCAAAATCTGTTATTGCTGTAAGCCTGTAAACCACTTATAAATAGAAAGGCAGATGGTTTCAAGTGCATTTTACAGATATCGAAGGACAGTGGATGCATCGCTAAATACGAGCTGCATTACCTCTGTTGTCAGCTGCAGAGACAGAAGCAAAACTCATTGATAGATGGCACAGAAATGAGAGAGCATGACATGCTCAAGGTTCCGCAGCAGACCGTTCAGACGGGTTCATATCCTCTTTGCTAGAGGAACACATCTTGCATTTCATCGTGTGGAGTGGCTAGAGCTGGCCTGGTGGTTCAGGAAATGACATGAGAACTATTTATTAGCCAGGAAAAATCAGCATCCACCGACAGCCATTATTCATTCAGTGTTATTGATTTAACTTAAGGCCACAGCAACTTGTTTCATGAGTAGTTCTGGCATCTTTCCATGTGAAGGCTGACTTTGCCAAGGAGTTCGTTACTGAAAAAAAACCACACTCTCCTCAACTAGCCAGAATATTCAAAACATTGTGGGAAATGTGCAACAGAAGTCCTGCATTTATTTTGAGATTAATGCAGCAGTATGGGAGGTGCCACTACTTAGGGATCGACAGACTCAGTAAGAGTTATAATTAAAACGCATCTCCAGTGCTGGTAAAATTGTGAATCTGTCTGATGCCGTTTGTCTTTAGGTACTTAGAAACTTTGTTTTATGTGTACTGCCTCCATTTCAGTCTAGAAAGGTTCAGTGTGAATGGATTAAGGTCTTTCTGTTCCTTCAGAATGAGCCACATCCATAGACATGATCCGCCACTTCTGGAAAGCTTCCCTCTCCTGCATTTCAAATGTAAATAAAAATTGTTTTTAAATCAAAGAAATCTAGTCTGTAGTTAGTAGAATTTCTAAAAAGCTTTTCTATTTGATATTTAGTAGAGCTGAGTTAATAATTCATAATTTAATGTATCTGATTAATTTTGCCTCTTTTTCTTGGAATGTCTTCAAAGCACAAAAACCATTATCTCAAATGTAGTTACTCAAAATGACTTGGTGACCTCTCTTTCCAACTCACTTATTCTTGATTCAGTTTTTCATAGCAGTACGGTTTCTATTGGCTATCATTCATTATTTCTCTTTGCTAATTGAGGAATCATAAATCCAGTTAAAAAAATAAAACAACAAAAAACCAAAAACAACCCTGTGGCAGGAACGCATGCTGAAAATGCATTTAAAATTCCTTTCTACAAAGTGTAGTTTTAAAATGTCTTTTCAGTGACCTGAAAATGCACAGACATAGATTGCTCATGATGCATAAGAAAATAAAATCACAAGGGCATATACTGGAGGTGAACTGATTTTAATATTCCAAAGAATATTTGTAGCAAATGTTAAATATCGCATACCTTAAGATGTATACAACCGAATCAACAACAAAGGTGGTGTTTGTGCCTGTCCCAGAGACCTCTGTGCATGGAAGAAAATGAAGAATGCCCATTTTCTTCTGAACAAGCCCTAGAAATAGTTGTGGTCCAGCTGACACTGTCTGTCCTTTACTGGGCTGTACTGGGAGGGAGCTGGGCTTGGTGCCCATTCCCACAAAGACAAAAGCCATCCCCAGAGTGTGAGCAGGTCTTGGCTCGTGTGCTTCCCATCCTGTCTGCCAGCCCCAAGGAGGGGACAGAGGTGGCCCCAGCTTATGCGGGGTTTCAGGGTCCCTCATCTGCTCTGGAGCCCAGGGGTGCGAGTGCTGAGCTCTGCTTGAGTTTGAAGCAAAGCCTGCCTTTGGCAGATGCAAAAATGACAGCTTGGTTCAGGAGGGATGCCTGGTTATTTCACACCCCAAAATGGTTTTATTTTTCCTCTCTTAGGGTTTGAAGATGTTCAAATTTGTAGAAGATTGTGCACTAGGAATCTTCAAATCCTAACTCTTCTAGAACTAAATGACATGATTTATAGCATGCTGTGACTGGTTCTATTGTTCTTATTTCCATTTCTTGGGATAATGCAATTTCTTCCTTAAAATGGCTTTTACACTCTCTTACCTTTCTCTAGCGCTTTCATTCCAAGGCCACTTTTATACCCAAAGCCTTTTGCATTCTCTGGCATTCTGTCTTTCTTCCTGATGTCCCTGCTGCCAGGTACAGGGACAGCACTCTACCACCATTCAAGCCCTGAAGATGCTTTCAGATGTGATGAGCCTGTCAAACTCATTGTGTCTCCGACCCACAAGTCCCATTGTTTTAAGCTGCACTTATTCTGGAACTTGAGTCCAATTTAAGGACCATTCAAATCCTGAAATATCTTGCTCAGTCTTCTGTCAGCTCTCTAACTGGTCTGGAAGCCTGTGAGGAATTGAGTTACCAAGAACAAGAGTGACTTTAAAGTCTAGGATAAGCTACCTTGTGCAGGAGCTGTAAATTTCAGGGAAAGGTCCCTGAAAAGCTTACCTTACTGCCCTGGAAACAGGGTACCTCCAGCTGATACAGGCTCTTTAAAGAAAAATTAGTGATGGAATCAGGTTGTCATGGGAACTAACTGATGGTGCGTTTTTATCCAAGTGATGATCTAACCCTACAAATTGTATAAAGATAATGAACCGATGCTAGCAGATGCACTGAAATGTGCAATGCCCTTAATATCAAGAATTTGATTTACATAATATATTGCTAAGTGCATATGTTTATTAAAATAAAGTTCAGGTGGAGGACATTGGAATGACACCAGGGCTGAGCTGGCCAACAGTCCAACGGTGTGTGTGTGTCTCCTTATAGGGAGATTTTTTCCTTTTATTTCTGTATGCTCTTTGTTTTACAATTTAAAAAATATATTAAAAACCCTTAATAGTCAAATAAATGGCCTTAATGTGATGGTTTCATTAAAACTAAGGATTTTACTTGGCTGTTATCTTTCTTCCCCTCTTACTAGCAGTCTGTGGTGGTCATTTGTGTTGGCCACGCTAGCACACCAATGCAGTTTGTTAATGACTTTTCCGCAAATTAATTTTCTCTGCTAAACCAGCATCAATAAACACGAGCAATTATTCTATGTGGTCTAGGAATAAAAGAAAGCATAATAACTTTCTTGACTTTATTTTGTGGAATTAAAAGTACTTCTCTTTTGGCCTTTTTTCATTAGAGGCTCTACTAAGTGATTCCAAATAAAATAATGAGGACTAGCATGAATTGCTAGATACAGCTTATAATGCCTTCTAGGCTATTGACTTACCCTAATGTATTTCCAGATGTCACTGAATTTTATTGTATTAGATCTACTGATACCTTTAGGTGGCTTTTTTTCCAGTTATTTATAGTCACATTTAAATAACCTTTTTCTAAAAGAAGCCTTTTTTTTTCCCCCCAACTGAAGCAACTAAAAGGTATCAGCATCAAATCTGCTAAATGGATACCCCATGGTTAAGAAAATTACATGGGCTTAATACCCGAGGCAACAGAGATGCAATCTCAGCAAAAGAATCTACAAGGAGCAGGATTATCATTTAAGGAAAAAGGGGTATTAACACTTTCCTTCTAACTCTCACGGGAGGGAATCATCTTCAACATCTTCCCTTATTTATGGAGGTTTAAAAACCCATGCTAGATAACTTTTGGTGTAGATTTTAGGACTATGTTTGTTTAAATAAATTAATATAGGTCAAACTTTATTAGTCTATGTAGATTTAAGAGATTTGGAAGGTGAAAGTACTCGTGTTTACATGGTTTTAGGTATTCATTTTAAGTGTGATTTCCATATGTATGTAAGTCCTTCTCCAAGGCACCCTAATACTGCATTTGCCATGTCATCAAGGTCATGCCATCATGTTCAAGTACAAAATAAGAAATTATGTGTGACATTTTTGCCACTGCATTTACCCAACCTTCCAAAGTGGCTGTTTTGCATGGTCTCTGCAGTTGCTCTGTATGTGGTTGTATGCATGGGAGATCTCATGGGCTGGGTCTAGGGAATTGGTAGAAGTGATGAAACATTTGGAAGAGCAGCCTAGGGGAGCAGCTAAGCGAGAGAAATAGTGCCATCCGCTGAGCCCTGGGCATGGCCGGCACTGGGACTGGCCGCCATGCCTTTTCTTAGCAGGAAATGCAATAGCAGGTATGTACAGAATTGTGAACATCGACATACACAGATGTGTAAATATGCTGCCTCCATGCTCTGCATCATTTTAAGGGATGTAAGAAAGCCAATAAGGAATCATAAACCTGTTTTTGCATAAAACCCTACTGTAGTAATCTCACGTGTAATTGGATTGTCCACTGAAGGACTTTTTTAAGGTTTTTTTATTTGTTTTTGGCAGTCTTCTTTAGGAAATAGTGCTCTCAAAAGGCAATTTTAGCTGAGGCACAATGATGTTAAGCAGAAAATAAATTTTCCTTACCTTGAGAGATTTTAGAAGCCAATAATAACTTCCATTTGGGAGACTTTTGACAGGAGGAAAATGAAAAATGAGGAGAGAAAGTCTCCAAATAAACTTATTCCAACTCATTTTTATAAGCATGAGCAGAATACAAGTTGTATATGGGTATGGCAGTCAAACATATCAACTTGTATAAAACAAAAATAGCACTTTTTCGTTTTCTACTGTGTGTGAATGCCTGACTTTAAATACTTAGCCTTAAAGCTAATGAAGGACTTGTTAAGACAATGCTAAAAGAAATTCCAGCAGCCCACATAGCTCCCATCTTCTTTAGAACAGAAGCAGTCTGCATCAGACATTAATGACAATGGAAGATGTGGGTGATAAATGAGTGTATTTTGGGCCAGTTTAGGCTGAAGCTATTGGTTAATTTAGCACTGGGTATGAATTTTGGTATTTGGAAATGCTAAAAAATTTGGCTTGCAAAAACTAAATTTTACTTTCTTTTTTTGTTTATTTGTTTTGCATCTGAATAAATTGTGATACCTTCCCGCTCCTCATTTTCGGTAAAGCCAGGGGATAGAGGGATTTAAAGTAGATAGTATAGGTTTAAGAAGCTAATTAAAATAATCCTACTGCAAATTTCCTCTTGCTCTTTGGAGGGTGGAGTGTCTGGCTTTTTGTTGCAAAGTTTTATCATTTGAAAGTGACTCAGTCCATCAGTTCAGATATTGTTATGGGCAAGGTCAAAAGCATCGAGTGTGCAGGTAGTTTGTAATTGGCTGTCTGCAGCAAACAGCAGGGAATTCAATCTATTACACGCACTTCAGTGCACTAAAGCAACACTCCACGAAGCCATCGGAGCATGGAAAAGGCTGGCTAATCTCTCTCCAGTGATTATTGCAGGTGTGCTGTGCTCCTATCAAAGGGGGCATGCGTTGCTTGATGAACTTAAAATGTTCCTAGTGATTTTTTTTTCTATTAATAAAGCATATTTTGATATTCAGAGGTCTTATATGACATTAGGGAATGTATATTTTAAGGAAAATCTCAAAGTAAGTTGTTCTGATAAAATCAGTGGTGTTCTTAGGAACCAGGGTTAATTCTAGGGAGCAAAACCAGACTGAAATCTGTCACCCTCCTGTTTGGTTGAATTGTATTGGTACTGGGCCTGTGGGAGCAGGGAACTAAAGACATGGACATCTGGAAGGCTAGAGTTTGAAGATGGTTGAAATTCATGTTGTTTGAAATAAGAACTTGATTTTAGTATGTTAATAGAACATGATTACTTAAATGCAAGAGAATTCAGATTTTGGAGGGTAAAGAAATTATGAAAGCCGGGGCACGATGTTATGATCTAAAGTCATTGGAAACTTGATTTTTACTTGTTTGAGAAATAGCGTGCTGGCTGCATTCTTCTGCTCTTGGCCTTCAGTATGAGTGGGGATTTTAGGTCTTTTTGCCTGTATGCCCTCTGGATATCACACCTGTGTACACAGCAGACAGGTGCTTCTGTGCCTCTAACCCCTAAATGTTACTGGCCATTGGCAGTGATGAGAACCAACATGATCATTTTTGTGCCCTTTCATCCAGCCACAATCTTTCTTAAGTGCTCAATTACTAAGACAATTCTAAATGTATTTGGTGTATCACTAAATATTCTGTTCTTGTTTCTGTTCTCATTTCTGTTAGTATTTCGTGACTTCAGATGAGTTTGAAATCTATTATTTTGAAGTGTTGGTCGTGGGAATTTTTTAAATAGCTGTTACTTATGTAATAGCGTGAGGCAGCATATCTGTTTCATGTTATGCAGTTTAGCAGTGTAAATTTTATATTTTTGTTTATAAAAAGAATTTGTTTGTTATACTGATAATCTGTTTCCCTGTTCCTTGGATCACTTCTATAAGTTGTCTTTTTTTTTTTTTTAACCTTTATTCTCTTTGGTCCCCTCTGTAAGAATTACAGCTGATCAGGAGAGGGATGTCTTTCCCTTTTTGTCTTCACACTTTGCCTAGCACTCCTCGTTAATGACTAGAGTCCATAAATACTGTGCAAATAGAAACAATAACTGAGCTATTTCAGATACGCATGAAAACATAAAGCTTCATTTCCCACCATCAGTTATTCAGCTAAGATGAAGATGGATATCCCTCAGTGGATTTTGCTCATCACCAATAAGGAGCATCATGTGTTACTACTGCTGGTCTGATGACCATATTGTTTCAGAACAAAGACAAACCAAACTACTTATTCGTTAAGTGTTCCTCCAATGCTATTCTCTCATGCCTAGCTCTGGTGGACTTAACGCATCTTGGGGAAAAAACTGGACTACGCACCATTGGTTACCATGTCGTCCAAATGGACCTGCAGGTGTCTTGATAAGCTGAGCACTTTCAATGGTTGAACCTTCACCTGTCTTTGATGTTCATGCTCCATCTTAATCAGCTTCTATTAAAGTGATATTCTGCTTTTGAATTACAAAACTTGCACTGGCCTTATTGACAGTAGGAAGAAGCTACTGAAAGACTCAATGGCTTCATGATAGGTCTGTTGTCCTGCAAAAGGTGTTGGAACTGGCTCATCTGTCTCCCTGGTCATATGGATCCAGAGCTAAAATAAACCTCTTTCATGGCTTTGTTTCTCAACAAGGAGATAAATGATCAAAGCATCGCCCAATGTTAGTCCTAACAAACCAGATAACCCTAATTAACAGTTATGAAAAATGGGCAACAAGAAGCTAGTGCTGCTTGGAAATTTAGTCTGAAGTGACTTTTTTAGTCAGAGAGATTCAGATAAAACTGACAGGCAGAACTAATCAGCTTGGGCAAAAGGTCCCTGCAATTATTTCTCAGTATTTTGTCTCCAGTGTTATTTAATAGTACTTTCTCATAACTATCATACCGTAGCCGTATGCATTTCCTCTTCCTAACCTAATTAGGGACGTCATGCCCAGGGTTGATGCAGGGCCAGAGCAGAGCATTGTTCTGCCCCGCACAGCTCTTCGGCTGTACTGCGCACCGCAGCACAACCTGGTTTTTGCTTTTGGAGTCTTTCATCTTGGATGTCTTCCTGCATTCCTTGATTCTGTGTTCTTACTTCTGTTACCAAGCCACTTTTTCAGTTTGCTTTAATTTGGGTTTTTGGTTTGCTTGCCTCTTTTAAAGAAAAATAGAAAAAGTATTTTTCTGCTTTCCCTTTACTTTTATATCATCTTCCTTCCTGTCTTCCTCTTACCGCTGATGGGCATCTTTCTGCTATATGCTTTTCTTTTGGTAACTGTTTTTACTTCTACTCAGTTCAGTCTGAAGAATAGGATAGATCTCTTAAAAATAATTTCTTTACCTGAAATTAAACTAAGTAAGCTAAAGTGTCACATAGATAGTAGAACTTATGTTAACTTCTATGGTAAATATGTTGCATTTGACCTACCCCAACAGTTGTACTCCGCTCCGTACTTTTTTTGTGGTAGGCTTACCTGTCTTATTTCCTGTCATCAGCCTGTTTATGTCCTGAAATGTTATGCTCAACTTTATTAATTGCAGTCTCGTCACCTTCATTTAAATCATCATCTTTTTGCCATATCTGAAGCTTCATCTCTATATGTTATTTCTGTCATCCTTACTGATCACAATGTTACAATCACAGTTCAATAATTATCTTTTTTAAAGCAGTGCCTATTTTAATTTATAGAAAACTGCTTAAATTACTCCTATAGAGCTCTCTCCAAACTTATCCGTGGTGGTCTGCAGAAACCTTTGACATCTAAGCATCATACTTTGTGATCTTCTTCTATCTCTATTCCAATTTTTTTCTCCTCCTGTTGACATTGTTTGCTTTTCATACTGTAGTTTCAGATATTGTTGCTTTATTTCTAAGTCAATTGAATTATCTTTATCTTCAGACTAGTCCTAAAATGCTTGAAAAACAACAAAAAACCCATCCAATCCCATTTATTAAAGAATTTGCAGCAGTTGAGACATGAAGGTATGTCCTGTTCTTCATTGGTATTGGACAGTGACTAGCAGACAGCGAAGCTCTCTGTGTAGATTTTAGATGCAGTTTGTTGGCAGAAGTTACAGCTTTCATTAAAACTAGTGAAAGTGAGAAAAAAAGAAAAAAAATGCAGACTTTGATTCACTTATTCTTCTTTAGATTTTTAAACTGCAGCGTTGAAAGGAAGCCGAGGTTGGGTGTAAGAGTGGAGTTTGCTGAAGGTGGTGTTTGAGTCCTTCAAACTCACAAGTTGTAGCTGACAATCTTTTTAAGGCATTTTCAGTCCTTCTATGGGAATCAAGGGTGAGAGTTGAGAGGTATTAGAAGATATTAGGCAAAGCATATTCTTCCACTAGTAAGCGGGTATCTGTCCTTTGTCAGCTCTGTGCAAGCTCGTTACCGTCCATGCTGCTTGGTCTCACCCATGTCATTTTCTGAGGGCATCTGGTGTGCTACGTTCTTAAACATACACGTGTAGGATTCATGGGGTTTGGTGCTTTGTGGTGAGAACTTTAACAACAGGAGCTGAGATTGTGTTCTTGCCACGCTTGTCTGTTCTTTGTTTAACATTAAATTCATCTCTTTTCTTCCTGCCTCACCCCATGTCTGCCCTACCATGAGGAAAGCTGAGCTGTGTCAGACAGAAAGAGCCGTTGGGTTTTAAGATGTTTGACTTCAAGGGATTTAACTTTCAAGTAACGGAATTTGATGCTTTGACTTCAGTGTCCACAGCAAAATTATTCAGGTGCTCGGTGCAATCTGCCAGTGCCTCTGCTGGGAGCCTGGCACTGGCCACAGCTCCCCAGCATGTACCAATGCTCCATTTGCCTCCGAGATCACTTTTTAATCTGATAGCCAATCTCATACATCAAACCATAATTTATATATTTCAGAGTACTTTACATTTGATACTCTGGTAATACCACACTTTCCTTCCTATTGAGGACACTAACAATTCTATCAAGGTATATTGAATCATTGCAAATTTTCTCCATCACAGGCCTAAATTAACAGCTATATTTTCCTAAAGTAATGGGTCATAAACAGGAAATTAGCCATAATCTACTTATATGATGTAATCTATTCACTGCTCATACTTGGTAATTATTTTTTTATTTTACTTTTTAGATAAATTAGTAGTAGCTGATGGTGGAACTGGAATTAGTGTCCTGAGATTGTCAGTCGTGTTCACCAGCTCTGTTTCCTGAAAAGTCTTCATTAACTGTATTTAAATCTTTGCTGCATCTTTTAATTCTTCTTTTAGTTACACCATACCAATTTATAAGATCTTTATATACTGCAGCAAAAAGAGACAAGGAGATGTATTGTGGTTGGTCCTTTGACTAGTGTTGTGGAACCACAGGGCTGCGTTTCGATGGGAGATACACTGGTTCCTCAGTTTATGCTGGGCTTAACCGTGGTGTCCAGAAGCTCCAGACCAGGGAAGGCTGGATGGTGAGATTCAGCCTTCCCTTAGCATGAGGGCAGGCAGCGCTGCAGCTCATGGGATTTGTGCTCACTGTGTATGTCTGAACCCTTAGTCCAGGGCCACTGCCACGTCAGGCAGATGACAGAGGTGACACAGTTCTCCATTTGGCTTCACAAAAAGCCGTGGTTTCTCAGTGTTGTTTGAATTCAAACAGAAAATCAAATAGGTAATAAGCTATTATAAATGATTTGTGATGTAGTATTAGTACATGCTAGATGTGGTTAATGTAGCATCAGTTCCGCTTGCTTTTGTCACTAATTGCTGTGTTAACAGACTGGTGATTGTAGGAACTGTGGTTAGATAAGTAACAGTGGACAGGAAACGATCTAGAGAAGCAATGTTTTATGGAGTTTTCTCAGCCCCTGTAAGGAGTTAATTGTCATTGTCTTTTGCATAACCATAGATCATTGCTAATTCTCAGCTACCTACTAACATTTATATTAAAACTCTGCAGAGACTGTTTTTTTGAAGCCTCTGAGCAGTAATTTGACAACCTGCAAAGTGGAAGATGAGCTCTGGTGAGGCTGGGAAGTAGGTGGTATCTAAGGGTAAGTGTATTTAGAAAAAAGCTGTGAAAATTCACAGCAAAAGCAAAAGCAGCCTGGAGATACCTGAAATAGTCTACGTTTAAGCTTTCTACTTGTACAGACAAGCTGCTGATCCTGGGACAGGAAAGGGTTTTCAAATCCAGAGTCAAGAGGTCTGGGTCTGAGAACTGAGCAATTCAGATACAAGTGGGTTAAGGCTGACCTAAGCCTGCAATGTGAACATACCTTCTTTTCATCTCCAAATAGTGTTCCTGGCATCTGGATGTCGCCTGGCTTTCTGTCATCAGGCTTAAAGCACTGGTGCTTCCGTAGGAAATCTGCTTTAAGGGGAAGAGGAGGATTTCAGCTTTGCTGCAGGCAGTCATAGACAAAGGGAACGAGGCTCGAAATCTTTTCTGTATCGTTGGCTGTAAGCAAAATGCCCAGGCTAGGACAATTGAAAAATAGCTATATTGTATTTTATATCAAAATGTGCTTCTAAGAAATGTAAGTGGTACAGTGTGTGATTTCATGCTTTATTGTTCCTCAATCTGCTAAGTTTACAGGGAAAAGGTATTTCTCATTCTCCTAGCTGCTATCTTTGCCAACGCTATGTGAGCTCTGAAACTCAAGCTGTGATCTTTCTGGCTTCTACATTTCCATCGGTAATAAAGAATCCACAGGACAAATTCTTCTCTTACACCTGAGGAACCCCATGATCTTCCAGGATTTCACAGGCAAAGCCAAGCAGGGAATAGCAGCCCCTCTGAAAATCAAAAAGGCAGGAGCCATCAGAGAAAAGCTGCAAGCTGGAAAAGCATCCATTTAGACTTGTACAAAGGGGACTGTAACTGAGAGAAAGGCGAAAATATAATTAAGAAAACATGGCAATGGAGAAGGTTTTCAAAGAGTGAGGTTTACAGAACTGTCGGATGTTATCTCAAGGAGGCAGTGACAGGTCTATTGCTTGAATATTTTCAGTGAAAGGGTGGAAAAAATATATAATTCATCATTACTGGAGACAATTCAGGCATTTGGGGAACAGTGATTTGAAAAATGGCCATATATTTACTGTATTTTAAAGTCTACTAAGATTTTTTTCTTTTTAAGTAGGATGACTTTTTGTCCCCCTCTTTGATATTTTATTTCCAGAATGTGATATTCCAACATTCCCATGACTCATCAGAAGCACAGTGTGATAAGAAATGCTAAGCCTGTTATTTCCATCTACCCCATTCCAGTCATTCAACATGATTTGCCTCATGTGTCTTCTCCAGCTCTGATTTTTGCAGTTTTGCATCAAGTGGATGTCATCAGGAGCTCCAGGAATCGTCTGGTCCCACCTTTAGTTGGAAAGGGAGCCTAGATGAGAGAAGATTATCTTGCACCCTGTGCAACTGCATCTTGATTCTATGATTCAATGTACTTATTTTTCTCTACAAAGCAATATTCTGTAGTTGAAACACTTGTAAAAGCTACTATAGGCAGGAGATAGTTTCAGATAACTTTCTGGGATCTGAATTAGTTCAATAAATCTGTATGTATTTATGTATTTTAAGAATTAAAATAAGTTTATGGTGCTAGCTTGTTTACGTTGGCCCCTTTTTTTACTGCTCATGGCTGCAGTCTCTGGAAGGCATTCAGGCTTGCGGTCTCTGCATGCCTTTAACTTGTGCAAAACTGAGCACAAACTGGAGTGTAAAGTTTCCAAAACAATAATGGTTTTAAAACCAGAACAGTTCAGCATTTTGGCAGCATTTAAACCAGTGAAGCCTAACACAGATCTCCAGCCGTTACTCTGGTATCCCAGCAATGGGGTTGTTGGTAGGTGTTTTAGCTAGCACAAACTTACAAAGTGTAATTCTCTAAGGGGATCCAAAATACTCCAAAGATCTTTAAATTTACAGACACTAGAATTAAACCTTGGTAGTATTCTGAGAAGATAGATAAATATTTTCTCAAAAGTAGGAAGACTGACAGAGGGAGATCTCACCTCTCAGAAACTCAGATTAGGTTACTTTGGACCCAAACCTGCAACATCTTTTGCTAGCTTCCTGAAAAGCAACTCCTATAATGAAGTGGATTCAGAGATGTTATAGCAAAAATACTGCAAAACATGAAATGACAGTGGCACATGTAAGATGTTAGCAGTGGGCTCATTGTTCATTCTGAGCAACACAGTCATCTTTGTAATGCTATCAGGGGTCAGGTAATTCAACCAGTTATCCCTTAAATAAAAATACTACTTTGAAGTGTTAAAAACCAAACATTTCTGATGTGTGCCAGTATTTGCATGGCTGAAATCTCAATGGAAAGGACATTTGAGACTGCATGCCGACAGACTGCCTGCCTTCATTAATGTCTGTCCGCATTTTTTCAAAAACTGAAGCAGAAACTTTTTAGGATTTACGGAAGTCTTCCCTCTGGAAAAATATTTATGAATTGAAATAATGAGCTGGTATTTTTTTGAAGTACATAAGAAATAAAATTTTTTAAGTTATCCGTTGCCGTGCAGCAGAGTGGAGACACGTGCATCAGGCTCTCGTGCCTGGGAAACAGATGCGTTTCCGATTCCTTCGGTGCCAAGCTTCTGCTCTGGGTGACTAGAGGCTATTGCTCAGGAAGTCCAGCAATATATTTTATTAGCAGAATGATATTTTAAAAGGGCCAGCCTTTAGCCACTGGAGAGAAAAACTCAGAAATGAGAGATTTTTGCACTTCTACCTCTTTATGGGTGAAAGGAGGACTCGTACACGTATGCCAATCTGACTGATTTCATGACCATTAAATTTCTGTAATAACTTTTGGGGATGGAGAACCATGAATTGTCATGAGTACCAGAACAGTGTTGTCCCAATCACAAAGGCTACTTCACTTCATCTGCTGGTTGGCCTTACATCATGAGCCAAATTTTGTATTTCTTACACAAAATTCATTGCCATCTAGGAGAATTTGCAGGTGAATACTTTGCAGGTTCTTGCTTTTCCACATCTAACCGTGATTCAAAGCCATACATATTGGGAACATTTCCTACTAGGTGAAAGGACCAAGCTCACCAGAGGACGAACGGGGTAATACAAAATGAAGTGACAACGTCTCTGCAGGAATTCATTTCTGTGTAATATATAAGGCTGAAAACGGGCAGGAGGCAGCTTCTGGCAGGCAAGTGGATGAATTTGTCGCAAGCAAAGACTAGCTGTAGAGGGAGGACAGGTTGGGTCTTTCTTTTGAAAACTATGTTGTCTCCTTTTATCCTACTTTGGTCCCTAAAGAATGAACCCAAAATACTGGGGGTCAGCTGGTGGCATCCAATTTTGGAGGCCTCCTTGGCTCAGCAGACCTTTCAGTTTCATCTTGTGTCTCATCATCCATGTACTTTGCCAATTAAAAGACCTGAAGCAATTAAACTGTCTATAATTATCCATGATATCACGTTGGCTTTTTGGGCATTAGCCAAACAGCACATTTAACAATCACTTACTCTTCGAATACCGTAATCAGCAATTATCTAAAATGCATGGTCTTAACAATTAGCAATTCAAGGTCTTGTTTGCTTGAAAAAGTGAGCAAAAGTAATTCTGTAGCATCGTGATTTCCCTTTCATGCACAATTACGGTGTATGTGGGCGGTAACATAAATCCTAACTTTGATATTAGTGCATTAACATCAGCTTCAGTTGAAGTGGCTTTTAGGAATGATGGAAACAACCGACTGTCACAATATTATATAAATTGAGTGTAGGCACCAGCTCTGGTAATAGATAGTTTGGAATTCGTAGATATAAAGGCACAATAAATAATACAAAAGGGGCAAACCATTCATCTTAGCGTTGCCATATTGAGACTTGCTGACTTGCATTAGCTTTTCTTTGGCATGCAGCTTTGTCTTTTTACAAATTATTTCTCAGTTATGAAATGAAACATTTGCAGATTTAAAAAAAAATACACTTTTTGTTTTGGTGGAATGATGAACCAGTTATCTTAACAGTTCAATATTTCCTGATAATTTAAGAAATGTTATTTCTTCAAGTTCTTAATGGAAGAAAAATATAGGTAGCATTAAAAGAATGAGCTTTACTGAGCGTCATTGTTCTGCCTTTGATGACTGTGATCCATTTTGGTAAGTCATCAAAGATGTAAGAGAGAATAAATCTACCCTTTCTTGACCATTGTCTTTATATAGTCTAAAATAACACACAGGGTAATTTTCCTTCTTCTTCTAAACATAAGTGCTTTTTTGTGAATCTTCCAGTATGATTTTTTTTTTTTTACTCAGAGTATATACTTTTAGTTGATAGCTCACATCTTTTATGGGAGAAATTGCTGAAGCTGAGTAATTAAAGTTATTCTTGACTTTTCTTATTTACTGGAAATGACTTAGCTGAATCCTAAAAGAATAAGGATTGTACTTTGAATGTTTTCCTGTACACATTGCTCCTAGCAAGTAATTCCTTAAGGGCATATACAACAAAAAATCATTCTGGAAAGGAACCTGGCACTTGAATTTTGTTCTTTATTCAGCATCTTTGTCTTCACCAAGCTGAAGTGATACATGGCAGATGTACACCATCAAGGGAGCAAGTGCTGCTCCAAACCCATTCTGTCCCCTTTTGCTTTCTAAATCTTATTTGAAAACTAATTTTGCCATAAAAAGATAGTGCTGTTCTGTCTCTGGTAACCACCTCATCCTCTTTTTTGCATGCTCTACAACCTCACCTTCCCATTTTTTTCATAGGATGGCCCAGGATGCAATGAGCCATCACCTCTAACAGACACTACAGCAATTCCCTGGGATGGGACATACAAAAAAATATGGGGGAATAAATAAAAAACATATTTAAAATTTTTCTAAGAGTTTTCTGCACAAAATTTGATGTTCTACAAAATCGGCACGCTGTGCTTTCTGGGTAAAGGAGCACTTACAGGTCAGAGCTGTCTTGGGGATCTCTGCGTGCAGAACAGGGATGTTCCCTCCCACCCTAGCGCTTGTTCAGGTTAGAAAGTGGTAAGAAGCTGTGGATGGTGGGCAGGATGTTGTTTTGTTTTGTTTTTCAGAGGATCGGGTTGGGGGGGGGGGTAACTTCCTGGCAGTGCAATGTGTACCTGGTGTCCCTCATTCTGGCTGAGGGGAGCTTAGCCTACCAGAGGGGCTTGGATGCCTCCAAGGGTTAAAGGAGCTTGTCATTGCAAAATTTGGTTATTTTCCCTCCAAACAGTGGCATAGAGCTTTTGTGCAAAACAGTTTTCTGTGAGCCCAGACTGGTACATGTGGGATGTTAAGCCGTTTCAAAAAGACTAAGAAGCAGAACCACACTTAGTAAAATTTATTAATCACGGGATCATTTTTTTCGCTCACCTGGATTCTTCAATAATTTTTGTTTTAATTTTATCAGTGTAAAACCAGACAACTATCCAAGAGTATACTCACACAAAGGACAAAAGTGACACTGCAAAGCTGATTTACTCCCAGCAGGAGAATCTGCCCTTCATCAGAGACAAAAATTCTGAAAAACATGACATGAACTTCAGTAACAGGAGGAGAGACATTTGGCAAATGTTTGCTAGGTGTAAATTTTATTTTAGGGGAGGGCTAAACCTTTAGGAAAGGAATTACCTTTCCTTTATAAAAGGGGGTGTGGGAGGGAGCAGATGCACAGTTAGATGAAGCTGAAATGCTGCTGGGAGAAAGAAACATCTTGGGCGGGGGGTTTGCAGCCCCTGTGGTGCCTGGGAGAGTTGTTCAGGTTTTTTGTGTGCTTGTGTTAAGATAAGTATATCCTTTCTTCTGTTCGACCTCCCTAAGCACGCTTTATATACTTTTACAAAATAAGGAATTTAAAGCATTGTTAGGCAAGATTGCTGTGGTTTTTTTATCAGACTTAACACTTTTGAATTGCATAACGTAGGGGTTTTTTTATTTTTCCTCTGATCGTATTCTCTTACACAAGATCCATCAGTTCCTGTATTGTTGGTCGGTCTTGTACATATGGATGATTTGATTGTAGAATCACAGAATGGTTTGGGTTGGAAGGGACCTTAGAGATCACCTCATTCCAACCCCCTGCCATGGGCAGGGACACCTCCCACTAGCCCAGGTTGCTCAAAGCCTCATCCAGCCTGGCCTTGAACCCCTCCAGGGATGGGGCATCCACAGCTTCTCTGGGCAACCTGGGCCAGTGTCTAACTACCCTCATAGGAAAACATTTCTTCCTAATATCTAATGTAAATCTGTCCTCTTTCAGCTTAAAATCATTACTGCTCATCCTATAATGAGTACATACTTTCTCTTCCACTTTAAAGAAATCGTTGAGACCTTGTACAATTTAAAGTTACAAGTCTTCCTGTCTTTGATAGTCTCTCTCTAAGGGAATACATCTCAACAGGGATAAAGAGAACTCGAAGGAATTGTGTTTACTAATTACCACCACATTTAGAAACAAATACAAGACACAGGGCACCACAGTGAATCCAACCCAAAGAAAAAGAAGAAATTAATCTATATAATTGCTAGGGAAGTGAAGACTGAATAGAACTTAAGGGCAATTAAAGTCTTTGCTTCCATTTTATTACTGGATAAATACTTCAGGATATTTTCATTTGCTTCATTTTTTGTTTGCTTGTGGGGTCTGCTTGTTAATATGACTGGGATGTATGAGAACTCCTTAATTAACCTGTTTTTGTGGGCATCTCACAGTTTCTGTGAAATATGTATGCTGACGGCTATGTAACAATAGTGAAAATAGAAATGACAGATTTGTAAGCACTTGTCAATTAAAAAATGTTCAAGAAATGCAGTTTTTGAATTATTGGGCCAGGTTTCTCTGCAAATTGGAATTCAGTTCAGTTAATTGAATTCGCTGGATCTGTGGCAATTTACATAAAGTTATAATAAAAGCATGGTTATCTTCTCAATGGCTGCAGTTTCAGAATATTATAATAAAAATGTAATAGTGTAATTTTTATTTTATAATAACTGAATGCAGAAATATCTAATTGACATGCAAACAAAATGGAAACATGTATTCTACTCTCAATTACAAAGCATTTGGTGTGCAATAATCCTAGGCAGCATATTGTGAATACTGTATGGATTGCATGGAAGATAGATGTTGGTCCATTTGTCACTTTTGATGAGCTTAGTCCCAGTCCTTTCCTGTATCTCAAGTGAATGGCTTTGATTTACTCTGGTATATATTGCATAAAGTAAAGTATTGTTTTTGTTGAAGCCCTGGAAGCAGTTTCCTGAAGATCTAATGGTCTCTGTTTCCCCTGGCAAGCTGGGAGTGGTTGTGCTGAGTCTGGGATCTGTGTCCTTGGGCATCCTCTGGCTTGGTGGTGAGCTACTGCAGGTGTCCTCCAGATATTTCCTTCAGCAAATCTCCTTCCTGGCTCCTCCTTAACTGTTCCTCACCATCTGCTTGATGCACACGTTTATGCACGTCTGCAAGCATGTAAATTTAGTTATCACCATTGCAATACGGCGTTTCATTCCCGGGGCTGTGTTGAGCAGATTTAAGTGCAGTCTTTACTGATTCAAAAGGACCATGGGGAAAGAATCTGTTTACTTAAAAATAAATGTGGCAATTAAGTGTTTGTTATGTTGACCTTAGGAACTAGTGGATTTGGTGCTTAAATAAAACATGCATAAAGCAATAAACCTGCGGTATATATAGGAGAAAGATAGCTCTATATAGCTGCCTTCGCTGCAATAAAAAATAACCTGAAAAACCCTGACGATGTATGAGGCTATTTTCTACCGGTGTTTGAAGGGGAGACTTCAAGAAGAGTCTGCTCCCCAAAGATTAAGCCTGCAAAGAAGGTAAATATTTGTGTAGAGGGAAGTGAGGTGATGCTTTGGGGCGTGCACAGGAAAAGGGGGCTGCAGGGGTGGCCCAGGCTCTTACAGAGTGTCTGGTGTAATTGTGGGGATTTCTGTACTTATCTGTCAGTGGGGACAGCAGGATTATAGCCTGCACTGAAACCTGCCAGCAAGTCTCTGTTTTCACTTGTGTGGTGTTTTTTTTGTTTTGTTTTGGTTTTTTGGTGGCTTTTGTTTTGTTTTGGTTGTGTTGTTGTTGTTTTCTTTTTCCCCCCTGAATTTTAAAAGATACAGAGCAGTCAATGGGTGAGAAGGCTGGCTCTGCTCCCCAGGGCGATGCCGGGGTGCCAGGGAGGGCTGGGTGCTGCCACTCCCAGAGATGCAGCTGCTGGTGGTGGAGATCCCGTGGGGCAGCGCAGTGATACACCCTCCCTTCCCCACCCCTGGGGACACAGCAGTGGGAATGAGCCCTGCAGCCGAGCCAGGGACATACAGGGAGAAGGTTCTGTGTCTGCAGGGCTCTAACGGTTAAAGGGAACCTGGAGCAGTTCTGCCAGCGGCTTCGGGGTTTCTGCTCAGCTGCTCGTCGCTGAATCAAGCTGGTGAGACAGAATTGTCTGCGCAGAGCTCGCCGGTTCCTTTGGCTTTTCTTTCATAGGCACGTAATTGATTCATTTAAGCAAATTAGCTGTGCTTTAAGACAAATCCGTTCTGCAAAAGTTAAAGGTCTTGTCACATTAGGTAGTGTTGTGTTGTCTCAGAGCCGAGCATCAAGAAAAGTCTTAAAGAGCAAGCATGAACGCTTGAGCCAGGTATATCGGGGACCAAAGCAGGATAAATTATTTAGTATAAGGAGAATTTTTCTGGCTGTTGCATTCTTTGCTAGAATACAGAAATTACATGTTGACAGAGCAGCTGTTCACTGTAGCCCTTGGAATGGAGGGGTGGGAAGGTGCAGCATCTGATGCCTTTCACTGGGCTTTAAAACTTTTGGGATTGTTTGTGGCTTTGTTGATAGAATGTCAGTAATATTGATGGGTTTCATTTAAATGCTGAGAAGTGAGTTAAGAGAAGTATATGCTTTATCCAGGAAGACTTTTCACTTTCTTTTCAGAAACTGGAGTTGCATGATAAATGACTGAAACTTTTCTTTGCTTTTATTCCTACAAATACTTCCAGGTGCTTACATAACCCTATTACTGTAAACTCTGAGCAACTTCGATGACTTGCAAAGATGCATTAAGCAAATGCTGCACTTACAGAAAGAGTTGCAGCTGCACTTTTGCAGTACCCATCGATGGCCGAGAGCTGGACCATTCTCATCCCCTTACCTGATCCGTACACTGACACTTACCGCAGCTTACTGAACCCTGGCTGGCCAAGAGCAGGGGTCAATACCTGTAATGCTATCCTAACATTTGGACACCGCCGTGGTTTTTGCAAGGCCATGCAATTTCTAAGTGGTGGTAGTGACATTTAAGATTGATAACAGCGTGTATCCAGGTGTATGGATTTTTGGGGCATTGCGCGATGTGAGTAAATGTCACTCTGCAGTTTCGTTTGCTTTTGTAGCACACTGGTTTAAATGTTCTGCCTTTGGACTCTGTTTTTCCCTGGCTAGAGCTCAAAGCCTGGGAGTGCTTTGAAGCCACGCTGAATTGGTCTTATTCCAGGGCGAGCGTAGTTGCACGAATTGTGTGAAATTCTGCGGTGCAGAAGGTACGTACAAAAGAGCAGATGATTTTTCTCCTGAATAAGCAATAAGTCTCAAAGCAGAGAAGACCACAGGCTGTGAAGTATGTGATTGTCTTGCTAGTAAGGACAGAGTATATATATCCTCATTGGGTTTGGCTGAGGAGAACAGCACAAGAAGAAAAGAGCAGCAGTGTTTGGTTACCTGTGTGCTACAGATACTCCTGGAGCCAGGGAGTCTAAGGGGGTAGAATAAGGAAAATGTAACATACGGCAGCAGAGATGGTGAAATATCAGTGCAGTATTAGGTATGCACCTGAGGGAACTGGCATCCTACCCTGCAAACGTACACGGGGTTGTATGATGAATCTTTCTGCTTTCCTGGAAAACAGTAAGTCTGAATTAAGCATGTGCAATGAGTATGTTTGTTTTCAGCATTTTTTTTTAGACTGAAAGGAAACTTGCCCTCATTTCAGAGTAGAAGGCATCCCCAATGAACCAGTTGTGAAAGGGCTGATGTGAATATTATGCTGATAATTTATTTTCTTAGGAATGTTGTAATTTCAGCATTTCTATAATGATTATAAGCAGATGCAGGAAAGAACATGGTACTGCTTCAGCATGCATCGCATTAGGAAAAACCAGTGTACTTAGTAAAGTGTCAAGCTTTTGCAAATATACACATTTTCCTTTAAAAGCATAAATAAATAAACAAACCCACACTGAGGTTGTGCATTTAGGAAACCAAAGCTTCTACCTTAAGAGATTTATTTATCTTATTGGTGAAACTTGATCCCATCGCCAAACCTGCCTAGCACAATTATGCAAAACTTCGCTGCTGTAGTGTGAATTGTCTAAATAATATTTTTGTGCCTGTCACTTATCTAGCTTTTACGTTAAATAGAGAAACCAAGTTGATTTTGATTCTAGAATGAGATACAGGGTAATCTCCTCCATTTCTGGTTTGCCTTATATAACAAAAATAGCGAGTACTAGTAACCTTGTGCTGTTATTTATGGAGGAAAAAATTGAAACATGATTGAAAACCTTGTTATATAAAGCCATTGTAATCCCCTTGCAAAACACTGTATTGAGAGCAAAAGTTGAATTATTAGATGTTCTCCATACCGTGCGTGTGGTCACTACCGACGCAGTTCCCAGCAAAGACACCGCGTTCCAGCGCCTTTGAAAGCAAAGGGTTTGCATTGGATCTGTAATTGCTTAAAAGTGTGCAAAAAGGAAAAATGGGGAATTTGGAGAGAAATGCAGCGAGAGCTGTTCTGCTGAGCAACAGCAGCACATCTGCCATCAGCACGGCATGATCCAGTGAAGGAGTAGTTGGACTGGTCTTATAAAGTGCCATATATCAAGTTAGGAACAGCAGGGAAATGTAAGAGTGTCATGTAAGCATGTGGCTCCTGCCCAAAGCTGGGAAGAGCACTTTCAGGCTGGCAGGGCAGTGAGTGCTCCAGAATTTATTCTGTGAAGCTCTCAACTCATCCCTGGGCGGCTGATGGTGCATCCTGCAGGGCACCTGTTGTGTGGTTCCCTCTGCTCTGCTCCTCTCTTGCAGGTGTAGCAATTGAAAAGGAGAGAGATTTGGACAGAAGCACCCAGCAGGTGGAATAAAATGTACAATTATCTGCTTTACACTCAAAACGAAGCTGTAAAAATTATTTAGAGGTTTCTTTAAAGATTGCATGAGGTAATCCCTGGTATTCTTAAACTAGTGAGGAACATAACAGAAAACAGTTATTTTCTGTGTGCTTTAAACGCTTTATTGCACATAATGTGAATCCCTTTATTGCTGAGAGTGATAGAAACCATTTCAGATTTTCTCTGCTTTAGTTTAGTTTTGGTAATGTCATTTCTGATTAAACTTATATGGTATAGCATACTGAACAATGAAATAGTTAAATTTTTTATGAGCTCAATGAAAATCCTGTTGCTTTGGGGGTTTAAAGTATCAATATCCGAGCTGAACAAGTCAGACCTAATTAAGAGAAAGCACTGATGCAAGGTCTGCCCTTTTTTACGGCGCTCTTTCCATCTTGGAAAGGTACATCCATTTACAGCAAAGTGTACTTCCAGATATCCAGGCTCTGTTACGCAGAGTAGAGAGGGATCTCTGATTTCTTTAAGCTGTTAATTCCTTAGCTGCAATTTTATGTATTGACTTCAGCAACATCCTATATTTGGCTTTGACCCAATGAATCAGAAGATTTTTGAATGTTCAGCTCAATACTGCTTAGTTAATAGTTCCAATGGCGCAGCAGACAGTTTTATTGTAGAGCAGGAGGCAAGCTGCAAATCACAGGCAGGACTTGCCTGCATTTATAGCTCAGAAAGGCTTTGTTAGAGGTCTGGTTTACTACAATTAAAAGGTCCATATTCTCAAGGAACCTATAAAGTAGTTTTGCTTATAAAGCACAGAGCTGTAGCAGTATCAGTCTGGTTTTGAGTAAGGATAACCAGTGGTTTAATGTTAGGGGAGGCATCAGAACAGTACCAAAGAAATAAAATATATCTTATGGCAAGATATAAAATGCAGTGGTGTAGATTTTAGAGGAAATGGCAGAATTTCCAGAAGCTGACTATCCCCATCAGTTTGCAAGTTGACTAAAGAAGACAAATTTAAGGCTTGTCAGAAGGAAACCCTATAGCAGGGGATAGAAATTCAAGTGCTCTGCAAAGAAAATGTAAACAAGGCAATAGACATCTAAGAGGACTGTGGTCAAATGAAACACAGAGAAACAGCTTCATGCTGCGGAGAGAAGATGTGTTATATGTGGAAAAATATCAAGTGTAAGACCACTGGGAGGAATTTGGGAACAGCTGCCACATGAGCTGGTGAGTTACTGTATAAACGATTATGAAACTTGCATAGTTTATAGTAAGAAGTTTAAAGTGTAATTGCCTTCAGCTACTTTTGGATGCCTAAACATGTTAAAAAAAATTCTGTGCATGCTAAGAGATATAATAAAAAGCAGACCCCATAGTTCTGTGGTAAGTGGTAATATCATAGATGTGTACTGGGATTGGACTCTTGAATCGTGGGATCTTTGCTGTTCCCTGCGCAGGCGTTTCCTTGGCACGTGTCAGTAAGTGAGAAGAAATTACATACACAAAGTACAATCAAAGCACGGCAACTTGTCCTGATGAGTTTGAGACCAATGTCGACTCCTTCTAATAGACAAGGACATTTGTGCGTGGGTGATGACTACACAGATACGGGTAAATGTGTTTAGTGAAGAGACCTTGTGCTTTAGTCTCTCAGCTGAAGAACTGGAACCTGAGTAACATCTCTGAGTTGCAGGCAGTTAGTAAAATGGGTTTGGCTGCTGAATGCAAGATTCGTACTGAGCAAGGTTACTTGTTAACCATAGTAAGGATAAAACTATTCCATTTCAGCTCTTCAGATGTGTTGAAGTGTTTAGTTGTTTGTCTTAGCTCTTGATGTGTTTATTGCAAAGGGAAGCTGCAATGCCCAAGAGATGCTGGTCAGGTGCCTTCTCTCCCCTATTCCCTGTGAGGAAACTCCTCTGTTGTTTTAAGCTCCTTCAAAAGGAAACACCTGGTCTGGCAAGTTTATAGAGTACCAAAAAACTCAAAACAAACACTGTATATTATAACTAAAATCATAAGCATGGGGAAAAGCAAATTGATATTAAAAGTAATGAAATTGTGTGAGGTACTACTCAACAAATTCATTGGAGTGGATGTGACATGTTCCATTTGTGATAACAGATGTTGCTTTAGTTTTCTGCAGTTTTAATCTTTGTGGATCATTGTGTGAAATATGTGATGAAACTAAAGTACCAACCTAGATTTCAATCAGGAACATAGACTTGAGACTGTCCAATATTGCCATCTCGTAAGTTGTCCACAGGGACAGAAGTTGTGTCCTGCTAGATCAAATCTGCAGAGTTTCATGAACTCTTTGCTCAGGTAAAACCAAGCAGCTACAGTTAATTAAAAGCTATTGGTTGTCCCACAGCTGTCTGGGAGTGTTCGTTGGCCGGCGGAGAGAAATGACATTGGAGGGAAGATGACAGGGTAGTTGCTGAGTCATGCAAAATCAACAGTGTTGCCCTGCACTACTGCTGGAAATATTGCAGGGCTTTTGCATTTGTGCAAGGTGTTGTCTTTAGGAAGAGCATGGCACAAAACAAAAGTCAAACCATAAAGTACTCTATATTAGGCTATAATTTTTGATGAAAAAATTGAAATTGCTATGAACTGTGGAATTTGGGCAGCATTAGTTTCAAAACCAGATTGTAAGTGCAGTGTGTATATTTAAACATGCAGTTTCATTTGTCGTCTTATCTTGACCAGTGCATTTTTTGATTTATGCAGAAAGCTTCTATTCCTAGTTTAAAAGACAGGGGACATGGCTTAATGAATTATCAGGATACTTTAATGATGCTGAGTTTATTTGTTATAGCCCTTAAACTATGAAGTTTGACATTTGGTCCAGTCTTCCCCGGAATGAAGGATTGGTTTCTAATAAAGATTATTTGGATTTTTTCCAAAACTGAATTTAGAAAAAAATTAATAAATTTTCGTTAAAGAGCAAACAGCTTCACACTGTGTGAGTTCTCCCATGGAAAGACATTGGGCACATCTCTGAGGTTTTCTGCAGCTGAAGGTTTAGTTAATGGGCACTAGATTCAAGCACAACTTCTTTTATAGCTTACCTACCAGCTTCACCTCTTGCTGATTTTATAAATAATTCTGGAAGTATCTCTAACTTCTGCAAGTGTGGTATGAGAACCTAATCAGGTTAGATGACTGGTGAACTTCCCTGCCTATGAATTATGGATTTGAGGTGATTTGATGAAGTTGTGCATCTTTAGCTGTCTCTGTGTGCATGTACTCACCATCTGCTCTTGGGAGAGGGATGATAGAGGGTCATTAAAGTATAATGGGATTTACTGGAGTGGAAGCACTGGAGACAGCCGTGTGACCACATCCCAGACTGAAGAAACAGGAAATAATTTAGACTCTCTTCAGAGGCTGGAGAGGGTAAACGCCACGTGGAGCAGCAGATAATGCAGGGGTGTGCTGCAGCTCTCAAACACAGCCTGGGGAGAGAAAATAGCTACAGAAATAAGGAAAACTGGGGTGACACAGTAAAAATAATTTATTCTCTGAGTCTTTCCAGTTTTCCTCTGGATGAGCAAGAAACACAGGCAGGCTGCTGTTCCCCAGGGGAGAAATTGACAGTTGGGGTTCTAGCCTGTAATATTTAAATGAAAATACACTCTCTGGCCATTTCTTTGTAGCATAAAAATTCCTGATTATACTAAATATGTTTTTCCTAGTATCAAATGGAGGTAGCATTTGAAAGTTAAAGATCCATACATGAAGGTTAACAAGGTTTTTGCATTTTCCAGACACACTACAGTGATACTGCCATTTTTAAATGTCAAAATATGTAGAATATCTTTTACCCTTATATCAATATTAGGGCTTAGTGTAGTTCTCCCACAAGAAATCTCCAGAGTGATCTCTGTGCTTGATATTAGAGTACAGCTTACTTCCAGCCTATTATTCTCCTAAACGCCGTTTCTTTCCACATATTGCCTAGACATTATATGTGCTAAGCTATGTGTAACTGTAATCACACACTTTTTCATTACAAAATTACATGTGTAGTATCACTGTCCAAGGCCTTCAGAAAACTTCTGTCTATGAAGGCTTTTTCCTCTGTTTTTCCTCTGGCACTGCAACCAAAAAAACTGTCTTTCATACCCACACATACCAAATTATAATTGTCCCCAGGTTGAGGTTAGTGATTGTGGATGGGCATCGTGATAGACTTTTAGTGGGCTTTTTGTCCACCCTCTGAAAATCAATGTGTTGAAAAGTATATCAAGGTAAATACTCCAAATGACTATGGATTGAATTTGGCCCAGCTTAACTCTTGGGTTTTATTAGCTATGACCAATCTTGAAGACATAGCAAAAATCCATCCTGCCTAGGGACAGGTGAAAGCATTATGCTGAATTTAAAATCTGAGTGGCTTCCAAGAAGGTCTGCTGCTAGACGCAGGTTTGGATGAGCAAGAACCAAGAGAAGTCAGGAAAGAAAAAGTAATTTAAGGTGGTTTTTGTTTCTTAACAGGTGATGGGCTGCAGTGAAACTCACTGAAAAAGTAAATGCAGTTGTGAGGGATATGTTGGAGAGCTGTGGAAGTTGTCTGATAAATTCTCTTTAACATGGAAGTTTGTCTTCTTCTTCTGCACTCTGCTCACTAATCCATCACTTATATGGCTGCTTCCCATGTCCCAAGCCTGTGAACAGCTGGAAACATCTTCTTTTTTATTATACTAGAAACAAAAAATCCTTTTCTTTCAAATACCTTATCATATTTCTTAAAAATGAATCAACAGGATGAAAAGTAAATAAATCAACTGTCTTAGCTGGAGACGTAGAAAATATATTTGATCTTAAAATCATGTTGGGCTCGAAGTATAATTTTTTATATTCCATCATGGCTAAAGATATAAATTTCATGAATTAAGTTTTTTCATCAATTTGTTGTTATGCACACCTGAGTATAGGTTTTCCATTTCCCAGGATGTCAAATTTAATGTGCTGTGTGTATTACAGCAGTTCAATACCATGTAAACATTATATATTAGCTTTTTTCTTTCTCCAAAGTTTTGTACAGTTAAGTTTAGCAACTAATATAGTTGGAGGTCGAATTTGAGATGCGGTAAGTAGATCTCCTATCTGTATTTAATCTGTTCAGCTAACAATTTTGCTTGTGAGGCACTGACGTGCAGTTGTTCAAGAGCAGTGGGCAGTGGCTCTGCACGTGGTGTCACCGGTGCACGGCTGGCTGCCAAATCACCAGACCCCACCCGGGGGAGCTGCAGAAGTTCATGCTGCAGAAAGATTTTTTTTTTCCAACTAGAAGAAAAGTGCAAGAAGACAGAAATGTGTCTGAAGAGCCCATAAAACCACATTTTATGGGTTTCATGTTCCTAATTCTGATATTTTTAAAAACCAGCTAGTCTTTTAGTATCATCACTCTGTCCTCAGACTTGCTGCACTGCATGTATAAACTTCACTCTTTGCACCAAGAGCTCTGCTCCCATGCTCCAAGGATGTGCTTGTTCTACAAGACTTTTTTTTCCATACTTGAGAGGTTGTGTTCTTGATTCATCTGGGACAGAGTTAACTTTCTATATAGTAGCCAGTGTGAGGCTGGTTTGGATTTGTGCTGAGGAGAAGCTGATCACACACTGATGGTTAGAGCTGCTGCCAGGACAGTCAAGGACTTTCCAGCTTCTCTGCTGTGCCCGTGTCTGCAGGGGCGGGAGAAGCTGGGAGGGAGCACAGCCCCAGTGACCAGCCCAGGATTCGACCTTAGGTTTAGCACTGAGACCCAAACTGGCCAATGATCTATTCCATACCATGCCCGTCATGCCCAGTGTATAGATGAGGTTCTGTCCAGAAGGGCTCTCTCCTGCTCTGGGTTGTCTCCCTCCAGGTTGCCCCTCTCTTGGCATCATCTCAGTCTCCAAGACTCTCAGGCTCTTATTTCTTTTCTGGGATTGTGGTTTTGGGACTCTCCAGGATCATTAGCTGGGAACGGGCCTAAGCCTTAGTCATGGGGTGGTGAGCAGTATCACTGTGTATCACTCATTCGTATATTTGTATATATTACTACTATTATTTTCAGTATTATTGTAGTTGAGTATTAAATTGTTCTTCATTCACGAGTCTCTTTTCCCTTTACCACTTTAATTGTCTCCCTCATCCCTGGGGGGGGAGTGGGGGGAAAGAGAGAGGATGAGTGGTTTTTGTGATGTTTGGCTGCCGGCCTGGGGTCAAAACTACTACAGGTTGATAAAACAGAGTTTGTCAAAAATCTTGTGGAGCATATACGGTTTGGGAAGTCTCTGAGGGTTGAGCTAGATGTTTTCCTAACCACTGCTCTAAATGTCCAGGCATAGGGTGTGTGCTGAATATAACTGTGCAAAAAGAAACAAATCCTCACTGAGCTGGTTAGACTCCAGTTTTCAGTTGTGTTGTGCAAACTATTTTGTTGGGTTTAGTTTTTTTTAAAAATCCAGAAAACATTTAACCCTTTTGAATGATCTCTCATTTTTTGTGCCTGTGTGTGCACTTCCCTCTCCCCAGGTTGCCAGGAGATGCCTTTCTAATCAAGTTTGTCACGAGCAAATGTGCTCCTGTTTCAGAAAATGAAATCGTCGGAATCGATTTTGTGTCTATGAGGTTTGAGGACACGTTTCAGGCAGGAAATGGGTCAATACTCAAAATATTACAGTGAAATAATTTTGAGGATGTGATTTTTGGAGGGTATGTGTATTTCTTGGTTTAGAAAAAAGTTGTTTGCCAGTCGATTAGCTCTGCCCTGCATTGCTATTCTGCACGGACAAAGTGGCAACTTTTATTCTTTAAAGCCTGTCAATTTTGTGAATATTTTCCACTTTGTATGTAGCAAAGCTAATCAATATGATAATTTGAATTCTTAGTCAAGGGTGAAATTCTTATCATTTATCATATTTAAGTTCTTTCCGAAGAAATGTAAGCTAAAGGGAGACGCCAGAGACAGAAGTGTTGCGATAGCTTGCATGGCTCGTACCCTCTTGTCCCAGCTAGAACGTGATTTGTCCCTGCAAGGAAAGTGTGCTTTGTCAGGGAATTTGACTTGCTAGGGTTATTAATAAGCACACATTAGTGGTGCTCAAAGATGAGATTAGATTATGAGTCTGGCTCTTTTGTTTATTTGATAACAGCACAACAGCTGCTGGTTTTGTTGTCATCCAGTGCATTTAAATACCCCTGCACTGATCGGAAGGTCAGCATGTTAGGAAGAAATTCGTGACTCTGAGGGTGGTGAGTCAGTGGCCCAGGTTGCCCAGAGAAGTTGTGGATGCCCCATGCCTGGAGGTGTTCAAGGCCAGGCTAGATGAGGCTTTGAGCAACCTGGGCTAGTGGGAGGTGTCCCTGCCCATGGCAGGGGGGTTGGAACTTGATGATCTTTAAGGTTCCTTCCAACCCTAATCATTCTATGATTCTATGATTCTGTATCACCATGAATTCAGTTCCTCTGTCCTCTTGACACATGCCTTCAGGACTTGGTTCTGCAGTGAGCGTTGGAGGTGAGTGTGCCCCACTGGCAGCACCGTGCTTTGTCCCCGCACAGACCACAGGGGCTGATGGCTCTGTAGCTGTAAGGAACAGGTACAGGTCTCATGAGCATGGCATTGCTGCTGGGGTGGCTCAGGGACCGCTGATCTAGAACATGGTCACAACCAGGAGACGTTGAAGTCCTGCCACATACCCCCACACCCTTGTTGTGAAATAAGCTCACTGGACAGTCCTGGAGGAACACTGCAAGTTAGGAATTACTAACTAGTGCCGTGCCTTCAAAGTAATGGACGGTGTTAGAGACATACATTTCCACTGGGCAGAGATCTCTCCCAGTCCTCTCTCCTCATGGAACTGAAACCACCAGCATGTGGAGGTCAGCACACCAGTCCCGTGTGCTCCTATGCCAAAGCAGAGTGTGGAACATGCTTCCAGGCAAAAGAAAATTTTCCTGGTGGTTGTTTTTGCAGTAAATTTAAAATGTAGGTCAGGATTCATGGAAGTTGCCATAATTTTAAATACATTTAAGTTATCCTCTGTGCATTTTTTTTAATTTCTCTGAATTTGTCAATTAGCCGAATGAACATTTCTCTGAAGGAAAACGGGGAAACAATCAACGGTCATGTTTTCATCATTATAAAAGCAATAGTTTTACAACTGAGTTTAAAAGCAGACAGAGCTCTGTAGAATTTGTATAGAGTTTAATACTCTTAAAAACCTAAAAGTCTGAGGGCTGCTGGGCTTGAGAACCTCTACAGAAGTGAGCAGACAGAAGGAACAGACAGATAAACTAAGGGGCGCTTAAAATTATAACTGTAGACTGAAATTAAATAGTTTTATATCTCCACATTTGGAACAATTTAGACTTGTGATTAGCGCTCAATACTGATGCCTGCTGTGCCTTTACTGTGATTTTCTTTCTCAAGTGTAGTGATTTAAGGAAAAAAAAAAAAAGGAAGAAATAGGATTTTTCCTGCTGTGTTTCTAACTGTCAGCTTTGCTGCTTTGTCTTCTGTCTCGCATTTTCAGGGAAGCCACAGCTTCCTTGTGCTCCTCCTTCCACTGCAGAGGCTGTGATCAGCATTTGTGCATTGCTTATAGCATCTCACTTGAGAAGAGCCTGAGCCCGTATCTTGGCTTATCTCCTGCTACCCAGCATCTGACTCATGTAATGCCACTGAGAGAGTTCCCTTAGAAGCATCATTTTGATTGAAATATTTATCTTTCTCCCGTTTATCTATAACTTCTAGCTTGCTTTGGGTATTTCATGGAGTTCCCCTTGATAACATGGTAGTCATGAAATACTGTGGAATATAATGATCGTGCCTTTAGCTGCTGCTTTAATGAAAATAAAATTAAATAAGGGCTCCTTGTTAAATGTTGGTGAAGGTTTATAATGTGTATAGTTCTTTTGCAATAGGTATCCTATACGTAGAACTGATTTGATGGATAAATTCTGTGATGCAGGTATTTATCACGTTACAATATTTCTTTCATCCAGTGCTCTTTCTATTTTTTCTGCTGTGGTCTTATCCAAAGTCCATTGGAGCTAATAGGCTTCTATTAGCATCAATGATCAGTTAGGCCATAAAATGGGCTATTTCTGCTCACTGGTTATAGCTACTAGTCATTGTTTTAACTGTCTTAACAGGAGATAAATTAACATACTACTGTTGTAACTTAAATTGTAGAATTTAAGTTTTACTACACGCAGTAAATTCTTATCTAGTTATGCTAAAGATCACTTTAATTGTATGGCAAGGGAGAACCCTAATATAATCTGAGTCTGTCCTCCTTGTTCACAGCTGGAGTCTCAAACCACCCTTCAGGTCTGTCTCTGTTGCGTTTTGAGGGTCTCCTACCAGCCGTAGGGGTGGGTTTGCCTCCGGTGCGGTGGCCTCAGTGCCTGCTCATGTTCATTATGATAATGGTTTAGAAAAGGCTAAACGGGAACAGCCTTGAACAGCAGCAGAGCTGTCAGGGATCCGTGTCTTCCTTTGGAGTGATTATGGGAAATGACAAAGATGACAATTTCAGTATGAAACTTCAAACCTATGAAGCTAAAGTAGATGATATTTTTACTCAGACATGCTTTTCATCCTTTTCTCAGTCTTAATTTTCTAATTCCATACTCCTTTCCTGTTTTTTGGACTGTTTTCAATTCAAGATGTTACAGATTTTTTGTGAAAGAAGTTGTCCTAGAAACTCCCAGAAATCACTAAGAAGTTTTGCCAAATATTGAATGTATTAAATTTGAGTTGACAGCTCCGTCTATGCAAAGTGAAAAGTGGAAAATATTGACTTGACTGGAAATGAGTTGGCACATAAAGATAAGATGCAGATGAAGGTTGAAGAGCTGACAATTAGCACTCTAGGAGATACTAAAATGGGGTTTAATAGGCAGTAAAATTGAATGTTTTGATGCAGTACTGGGATGCCTGGCTTGTGTGTGGTTCAGTAGGTAGTTGAGCCTTTCTGCAGGCTGGCAGGAGACGAATTCCTGCTGCCTCTTTGGAGAACAGGCTGAGTTCGGTGTGAACTCATCCTATTCCTTCATGCTGACTCCAGCCATGTGAGGTGGGAGAAGAATCTACTGTTCAGGGAAGGCCTTATAAAAGGGAAAAGCTTGAAAACCTATACACTGGAGATGACTTCAGAGAATTGTATGTGCATCAAGACCTGGTCTCATGTCTCTCCTGGCTCCTTTTCATTCCTCCAGTGCCCTCCCAGAGTAGAGGGTATGCAGAGCCCTAAGCTGGGGGTGACAGGAACACACATTTCTGTTCACGCATTTTTAAGCCGTATACATAAATCAATGCTGCAGTCAAGTTTGCAAACCTTATTTCCTTTCATCTGTTTCCTATGACAAGAAAACTGAGGGCTTAATGTGATATCTCAATAAATCCTCACACTACCATCCAGCCTTTCCTGAAATGCCGTGCGGCTCAGATCATTTCACATGGTTATCCACTGTAGAGATGGTTCTTGTTTTCTCTGGCCGTGGGGTTGCTTCCTCCAATAATTGATATTCCAGATAGAAACAGAACTGTGTGTGGTGCCCTCTTCTTTTGCATGTCTCTGCCAGCTGCTCGGCAGTTACCAGCTTGACAGCCTCTGGCAATGAGGAAGTACACAGCCAGCTTTTTTTTTTTTTTTTTTTTTCCTAGCAGGAGCCAATGCTTAGTGCAAAGATGTCTTTAAACAAATACACTACTTCTATGAAAAATGGCAGAGGCAGAAAAGGCAGTAATATCGCATAATCTGCATAGTCAATATAGGCAAATTCAAGCGTGTGCTCAGCCCTCTAATAGGGTATCGTAAACATGCAGGGTTTTATGGCATTCCTCTGAAGAATAGCTCCCATAAATTACATGCCGTGCAATTTCTTTGTTTTCATTCTGAAGTTTATTTCCTTTTATGTTTAGTAATTAAATCAGAGCAAAAAGATTGCATTACGGAATGCACCGAATAATAGCAGTGATTACACGGGGGTGTCACGGGAGTTGCTTTGTTCCGCTGTGCGCAGTGTGAGTCTGCCGGCCACGCTTCACATCCCTGAGATGGGTCACCTCGCCTGACACAGCCGGCAGCTCCTGTCCTTCCCTTATTTCACAGCGAGTCACTTAGGGTTCAGCCACAGTTTTTAAAACATATTCTGTAGAGATGTATTGTCCTGGCAGGAGGTATTTCCAAGGAGCTCCTTGGTGCAAAGCCGTGCTTGACCGTGACTCCTCCAGCTTGGGGTGTCCCCAGCCCTCTGCTTTGCAGAGGTCAGTGGGGGTCTTGGTGGCCGTAACCTTAGATGCCTACTGCTGTGCCCATGGCACTTGTTTTAAACTGCAGTCATCTGCAATTTTGAGAAGGTTTCGAAATCACTAACAAAGTTTCTATGAAGAGACCCATGTGTTTTCTGTTACAGCCTATTTATTCCCTGAATTCCAGCTCAGAATAACCCCAGACGTTACCATTGCCTGAGCAGCAGCGCTCGCTTCTCTTGACACAGAGGTTGCTTCTCCATCTGAGCTGCAATCAGGCGTCAGTACCACCATGGATCCCTCCAGCTTTCAGTGGTCTTTGGCTGCTTGGTTGTTTGATTTTTTGGAGAATTTACTCTCCCAGTGGGAAGGAAACCTTTGGCTTCAGTCCAGACCAGACTGAAGATCCAAGCCATTCATTCCAATCAGCTGATTTCACGGCTAAATTAGTCAGGTCTTATGCCCATAGTCAAGGCAAGATATCCGTTTATCTGCTTCCTTTTTAATTTCTTTTTTTTTTAATGAAGCTAGTACTTTAAGGTGTAAAAACAGACTATTTGATAGTAAAATATCACAAACAGGATCTTGACTCAGCTGTGTCCTTAGCTTAAATTTGCAAAGGAAACAGTGACATCATTATTTTCGCAGCAAGAAAAATCCCAAAGGATGCACAAGAGGTGTTCTGTGCCTTCGCCTGATAGCCCAGGTGTGATCCCAGCCTTGCTGCTGGAAGTTGAGTCCATTGACAGCTGCCTTTGAAAACACTTACATAAAACTCCCTGGGGTTTAATATTGGACACTAAACAGAATGCTAGGCAGTGGGAGATGTGCTCATGTTACGGAGCCTGGGTGGGCTGGGCTCTTCCCCTCGAGGAAGGGGTTTGCTCAGACAATGAGCTGCAGGGCAGAGAATGCTTCTGACATCTCGCGTCAAACTTTTGTCAGGGCTCATTTGTAGTACAGCTTTTAAACCGCCCCAAGATGGGTTTTTTTTGGTCTCTTACAAATCAGTTGACAGCCAGAGGCAAGGGTAGAGCAGCCACCTTATGTTTTCAATATGCATATAGAAATGCACTTTAAATACAAAGCAATTAAAGAGTGCTGCTAAGATACACCAAAGGATTCTGGGCTGATGCAACACGGAGTTAAGATTGCTGTGATCTCCTAACCAACTTGAAATGTGGTGCAGAGCAGCCCTAGCTCCAGCTTGGTAGCTCTGGGAGAGAGATTTAAGCTACAAGACAGTCTGCGAGCTTGGCTATGCAAGGTTTTCTTATGTATGTTTTAAATGTGCAAAGTGTATACGCACTTTTATATTTTTAATTTTTTTTTTCTTTCTTCTATGCATGGTTCTGGTTTTTCTTACGTTAAGTTCTGCTAGAGGAAAACACTGAAAAGCTTTGAGTGGCAAAAAGTCCTCTGAGTTCAAGAACAAACACCTATTCACTGGATATTGGGTCCTCTGAGACCCAGGTCTAGGAGTTTAAGTTCATTATTTGATCCTACCTACTGCCAGCAACTAAAAAAAAATCGATTTTGTACAGGGTTGATTTGTATTGCTACTTGAATAAAGTAATTGCATACTAAATGTAGCCATATATTAGATGGGCCCATTAAAAATATTTGTTTTAAATTATTTTTTTAAAAGAGTGAAAACAGGTATGTTCGTGACAAAATAAGGTTAGTGGATTTTTTAGAACTGTTTCCCAGCCTGAGGTTAAAAATCTATTTTTAATATTTTATACAGCAAGAGAAGTAGCAAGAAGCTGTGAGAAATGTTTTCTGCAACTAATTTTTCATAGCTGAAGAAGTTTTCATAGTTCTGAAGAACTGGGTGTCCCAGATGAGCGGCAGGGGCCGGGCGGTGGCCAGGCACCCACCACACATAGCTGATTGTTTAGATCAGCTTTGTTATTGTGTTAAATATTTGGTATATAACTTGTTTTGATTATTTGCAAAAGTCTTCTGGGACATTGCTGTTCCCAGACTCTGTGAATCTTTCAGTTTGAAAATAAATAAAAATACCAAAGGGTTATCAGCTGCAAATAATATTTCAGAAAATACTTGGCAGTGCCGCCTCACAGTCCACTAAAATTGTTACAGGATACAATCACCAAAGTAAAGGTTTCACTTGTTATAAGTTCACACACATTATACTTTTAGCTATTATTTACCCGGCATTTAATTTGGGCCATGTTAATTTTTTGAAAGATCCCCTAAAAGCCAGAATTTAGGCCTTTGATAGGCCAGCAAATGCTGAGAGATGAATCCACCCTCTTCTGCTTCCAGCTGCTGTGGGAAGCCTATTTTTGTCAATAAGAAAAAAACATATATATGGCTTGCTGGATGCCATTAGTTTGAAAAATCAGGGAGGATTTCTTTTTGGCTGAGAGGAATAAAGCTGTAGTGGCATCCCAGCAGAAATAAAGTGCTAAGCTCCTAACTTTGTTTTGGGAAAAGTCAGAAGGTGAAAGCAGTTCCCTTCAAACACTCAAATTCCAGGCAGCCTTTTAAAATAAACTTTGAAGGGAAAACAAACCGCTAAGTAATCACATAACAAACAGATCAAAATGGTTGGTGGGTGGGTTGTTTTATTTTTTCCTTCCCTAAATGATTTTGGAATTTAAGAAAAAAGCTAAAAACTTTTCTAGGTCCAAGTATCTCAATTATCTGGATTTGAAACCTTCTGCGGTTCACAGGTGATTAGGGAATTGTTGTTCTACAGCCTGCGTTCCCAGGAACGCTCCGAGTGCAAGACTGGCTTCTTAGCAACTTTTCAAAGTTAATAAATTTGCTTATTGTTTTTGTTTTCGAAGTTCCATTTTATACTCTTTAAGAACAACCCGTTTTGTAGCAAGGTGGCACGCCAGGCAAAGCATTCTTCATAACATGCGTTTGTATCCAATGCTCTTGATTCCTTCCATGGAACTCCTATGGAGAAAATTCTCTTCTCATTTTTGAAATAAAATGGATTCTTTTGTAAGCTCCAGAGTGAAAAGTAAAATGTCCTTAAGATGGTGATGATAGGGATATCACAGAAACATCTTCAATATTTTTGCATCATTTTTTGTCTCCTGGACAAGATAGTGCTCACTGATAATGTGTATTTTGGGAACAGACCCATTCCAAAGTGAATGATAACTGGAATGTTTCTGATCTTTGTTCAGAGGATGAAAGTGATTCATTATCTTGAAGCAGTGACCTAGGGATGAAAGGAACTTCATTGTCACGCGGAGTCACTTGAGCCTTGTTTCTTTGGTGCAACATTCTGTCAAACTGAGACAGCAATAAATTAACCCTTATTTCTTTAGGAAATTTATGATCAAAAGTCAGATGGAGGTTAATACCCCACTTTGGCTGACAGTTTATTTTTCTATCTTGGAGCTTGCCAGTGCGTCTGTATTGTCTGGTGGAAAGAGGCTGCCTGGGAACCAGGATGGGCTGGGTTTGCCTCGGAGGTGGTGCAGGGCCCTGCCTGGCAGCCAGGGTCGGTCCTGTGCTCTGTTCTGCGTTCAAGTCTTTCATTGATAGTCTTTGCTATCGGAAAAAATAAAAATAGTGTGTTAACGGTCTTCACAGACCACTTCCATTGATGGTGGATCAGTGATATGGCTAAGAGAGAAGAGCTGGACCTACTGAATACCAACTCCAATATCTTTTGCTCTTCAAGTTAGTTTTGCTATTCCTAAAGCTGGCATTTTCTGCAGTTTATAATTTATTGCTTGGATATACATGATAACCATTCATTTTAACCTTGCAAAATACTGCATTGAAAATTTTACTTTCCGTGAAGTTGGGAATAGGTTTTAAATTGGTGAGGTTTAAGGTAACTCTTCTAGACAATCTTTAGTAAAAGACTCTCTGAAAGAGGGTAAGTTCTAATTTGTAGAAAGTAGCAGACTACAAAGTTTCACTGCTTGCAGCTTTTTATTGTGATAACGTTACCTGGTTTGAGCAAAGCGCTTCCCATGTTTGTGGTGTGATGGATTCAGAACACAGCTATCAGAAGAAAAATTGCTTTTTTCCGTGTTGAGAAAAGCTGGGTGTTATCTGATAGGTGCTGCCTCAGGTGAATGTTTCTCAATATATCCCTTCCATGGAAAAGGTAGAACCATGTAGACTGACCCCTAATTAAGACCAGTAACCTTAATTTAGACTTGCCTTTCAGTCACCCAGATCTCCTCACCTAGAGATGATTTCTGCTTACAAGTTATTCAGGTTTTACAGGGCAATGACAGTTTCCTGGGGGCAAGAGACAAAGACTAAGGGTTGTAGTAGTGTGGTTGTTAGTGACTAGTAATTAAAAGGCTTTAATTACTGTCATTTTTAATTGGTGGAAAATCGTGCTCTGATTCACTGGTTCAGAAGGTGAAGGGATGTGTTGCACAGCTGGGAATAGCCAGCATTGGAGATGGATTACTGCTTCCATGAAGTTGGTTTTGGTCATGATAAAGGTGTGGGAGGAATGCTGCAACACAGTAAAATGTTTAAAGAGTACGTGCCTATTGTTAGCTGACTGTTTTCCTGTAATCCAGAGTCTCTAATCAAGTTTTAAGCTGTGGCATTAGGTTCTGCGTAACAATAAAGTAGGTATATTGCTTGTGGGAATTTCTAATATAACAAGTCAGAAAGGGAAGGTGTTAGTTATTTCTATATGCTTTTTATTATCTCAGCAATAAGGACTCTCCCCACGTGCCCCACTACTAACAGAGCTGACCCAACCAGCCAGTTCCTTAGGGGATATATAGTATGTGTAAGTTACAGAGCACTTACATTTAAAAAACTTACGTAGAAAAATCTACATTTAAATTCTAGGAGTCATAATTCGCATCAGTGGGTGCTTACTGAGTTATTCCTTCAACAGGCCTTGCTAATATTGTTAGAGTTATATTTATTGTGTTAATCTGGTGGCTGTAATCCTTGCTTCCTATGCGCATGTGTACCTCAGCATCCTCCTGGGGGGAGGACCGGGCGGTGGCGGGTGTGCTGCAGCGAGGAGGTGGCTCAGGCACTGTGCACACCAGCGACCCAACAGCCTGACAATTATAAATGACTGGAGCGAGTTGGGAACTTGCATCTGTTGAGGTGTTGTAACTTCCCTGGTACACCGAAATGAAATCTCTATCTAGTGAATGTGAGTGAATGCCCAAAGGAGGAAACACAATGTAAAAACTGGCATTGTTTTTCTCAGTCCTTTTTTTCCTTTTAGATAATTAATTTTTTGAAGCATTTCATTCCCATTTATCATAAGCATGTCTCAGAACCACGCTGTGTATTTGTTTTATCAGGCACAATATACCCATATATATTTCATAATGTGTGAATTGTGTATAAGTGCAACTCCAGAAGGGATAATTTTAGCAAAGAAGCTTGAGATAGATCAGGATCTGACAGACGTGCTGTGAGAACGAGGAGCGCTCGGTGAGAGATGCCACCGGCACGCTCCTGCTACCCTTCATCTCCCCGGGCCATCTTTTCAAATTCCCTTTTCTTTCCCCTTACACAAAAGGCAAGGCCAATATTATCTCAGGACTCATAACAACAGCTATCACAGCAGACAAAAAAAACCCAAACCCGTCTTTCGAGTGCTGAAAAAAAATCAGCCATGTGTACATCACAGAAGTATTACTGCAAAGATTTGCACTGTTGGGGACATGTCTTTTAGGCACCTTCTATTTTTGGACGTTCAATTTTGTGGGTCACTGATTGCATCTGCTAAAGAGAGCCTGTGCCTCTCCCGACACACAGGCACAGATTCAGCAGAGTACTGAGAGGCTGGATCGGGGTTAGAAATGGATGGTTTGCTGAATCTGGGCGAGAGCCAGCGTTCAGGAGCTGGGGCCAGCAGGAGACTGGAGCTGCCCGTGACCAGGACACTTTTTGGAGGAGTGTATCACAGCGATGCTCTCCAGCAGCATGGGCTACCAGCTACTTCTGAGCAACACGCCCGTGATTTAAGCATCTTGGAGACTTCACAGCTCTTCAGAATCATCTCATCCAGGATCACTGACTTTTCTCTAGTTTACCCCAGATGATGTGGTTCCTGCCCCTCTCACTAAGATGCTCACAAAGGTGTTGAACCTCCACGTTGCTTTTGGACACTGCATTGTGAGAAGGATGTTCTCACAGCCTTATGGGCTGATGTAGTGATGCAGTCCCATTGAATAAGGTCTAATCGTGCTGCATTCCCCAACTGCTGTTAGCATTTTATATCTGCCACAACTTTATGAATTAATTCCTCCTGCTGCTCCCCTGCAATAACACTATTTAACTCCTTTCACAAGTAAAGCAATTTTCTTTAATTCAGGAAAAACCTTGTTTGTCTGTTACATGAAAGAAATCTCATTGTTTATGCCTCATGACCCCTTACTGAAGCTGTACAGTTTCTTTAACCTTCATTTATAGAGGATGTCTCTATGCTACCATTCAGTGCATCAGTCTGAGTGACTTTCGATTAATTATTGGAGGCTCAAGGTTGTTATTCTTCCAATTTCTGAATCAGTTGGGGAACAGCCTTGCCTTGCAACTGGCAGCAATGGGACTGGAGAATCCCAGTGTTTGGAATTCTCTCCATCCTTTTGCAAATATTGGTGTTCCGGGAAGCAAAATACATATTGTCTGTCTTCAGTGTCTGAGTTGTTCTGGACTTTGCAAAGGAACATCAGCAATGGATATTCTGCAGCCCATTCGGACAGCCCACACCTGTGCTTCAGCTGGCCTTAGGAGGTCTTTCCTGAAGTCTAAACCTTAATCTCTTTTGCATATTCATTCTTGTTGGATCCACTTTGGACATGGAAATAAATTATTTCTTTCTATTTTCAGCACTCTTTTACATGTTTTAATACCATTTCCATTTTTCTCTTTATTATTCTTTATGCTAAGCAACTCCAGTTGGTTTTTATAGGACATGTTTTATAGACCTCTGACCATTTGTGGTGTTCTCCTCTGGATGCTTCTGTTTGGGGCAAATCTTCCTTGCCATGCAGCGCTCTGTGCGTACATGTAGCACTGCATCTGAGGCCCCCCGGGCTGGGCAGAGTGACAGGTTGCTTACTTAGCCTAGCAGGAATTTTGAGATGAAAGGGACCTGCAGACCTGGGTTATACATCCCAGGCAGAACTATCACTGAGGCAGTTGCTCCTCAGCATATGTTTGTGCTATTTAATGCAGCATCCTATTTACTGCAGTATGTACTCTTACACAATTCCATCCTTCTGTTTTAGTCTGGTTTTATGTTCAATTTGTCAAGATTATTTCGAATTATGTTCACATTCTCAAAGGTACCTGAAGCCTCGGTGTCACCAGCAGACTGAATAAGGACACCTGTTCTTCCACCGTGGCTAGTAATAAAAATACTGGAAAATGTGAGACTGAATACAGACTCATTTTGGAAGGGATCTTTCAATAATTACTCTCCAACTATGGCTCTTCAGTCACTCATATCCACCTTTCAGTAAAGTTACAGAATAGGCCTCCGGTGAAGTCTAAATTGAAAATTTCCAAAGTGATAAAACTCACGAGGGCGAGTTCAAATCCCAAATGGACTACATGCAGGCAGCCTGCATGCGTATCTGTTTCAAAAAATGAGCAGATAATTTTTCTTGCCAGGTAGTGAGAAAGATTAATTTTGATGTCAATTCCTTTCCCAAAGTTGAAATGTTCATGCTGCTCCCTCCTTAAAAGCATTCGAGGGAAGTGTGGTGGGCACACCCCAAAGAGGACGAGGGGAGATGTGCTACCTGTGAACACTGGCTTTCATGAGTGTTTCTTTCCAGAAAGGAAGAAATGATGCTTCTTTCTCTAGAGTATTTGCAGACTCTAAAGGAACTGATGGCCAGTCCGTTTCATTGTGGTTATTTTGGGAAAAAAAAATGGCTGTCATGTCCATTGAATGTGGTGTGCAGGGGTCAAAAATCTGGAGTTGAATTAAAAAGGGTTTAAAATCTTCTAAAGTCAAATCATTTCACTTAGAACTAACCATTTCCTTTTCAATATTTCTCTGTTAACACCGTTTCTTAAGTGGTAAAATCTTAAATTAACGTGTGCTGTAGTGTCTTGTCAAGAACTGGGACTTGCTCCTGCACTACCGGGTCTGTGAGGTCTGCAAACTTTTGGAAAGTGTGTGTTTGGAGAGATGGAAATGGCTAATTTTGTTTTGGTGCAGCTTTGCAGAATTCTTTTTAGTTACATTCCTAAGCCTTGGGAAGCACCTAGCAACCACATCTTTGATGGATATAGATCTTTTTGTGTGTGTATTTTAGAAGAAGGTATGTTCATCTTTGGGAAAAGGGTTTCTTCTGAATCTCAGAAAACTTTCTGTGGCTTATTTTCTACTTTGTGTGACAATGAGATGAATTTGAGTTTGTGCTAAACTTTTGTGCTCAGGTTTTGCTGGGACCGGTCTTCCTAGACTTGACCTGCAATATGCATCCAATGTAGGTGTTCATGCATACGCTTGCTGTATGGCCTTTTACTTAGACACGCAAGCATTGTGTGTTCTCAGAAGCTGTATGTAACCAGACAGCAGCTGGGTAACCCATAGCTCTGTTCTCTCTTCTGCATCCAAGCCTGAGGATTATTTTTGTGATACAATACTTCTGTTTAAAAAGCTTAGTAATTCTTTTGAGGTTTTGGCACCATGAATTAATGTCGCTATTCAGGAAGGTAGCCAATTCATGTTAGAAACTTGCTCTTGCCCCCAGGTCAGGTCTGGGACAGTTGGAGGGTGGGCACCAACTTAAATCTAACAACTCATGTTGGTGCTCAGAGTGTTTTGTGCTTACCCTTAGCTCTTCCTTTGTTGAGGCGATTAAAAGATGCCTGTTGCTGTCTGTATATGCAGCATGCTTCATTAACAGTGATTTATTTTGGAGTTTAGCAGAATTGGCACTGTGCAGGAGAAAGACGTGAGATGATTGCTAAGGCTTGCTTCTTGCTGCTGCTGCTGCAATACCTGGGGGTCTTTGGCATGTTTTCCAATTTTTCCTTCAGAATATTCACAAAACTTATACCTGCAAATTATACCTGCAAAAGTATTTTTTGCATTCTGAATGTGTCCGTGTACCTTAGCCTTAGGTTTTTCATTTCTATTTTGTTTTTTGCTGAAGTGCTAATCGTTAAAAATCAAAATGAAATTACTGACAAAGAGCCATGCCTACTAACTTGGAAAAATTCACCACAAATACTTCTACTGCGCTCTTTTTTTTTTTCCTCCTACCTGACTGCAGTCAGAGCTCTTAGAGTTGACTTCTTTCATCAGAATCCAATTACAAACAAAGGTGCCTTTCAAAAGAATTTGCAATGGATGCATTGCCAAAAATAAAGTTAAAAAGACATCTGCACATGTGTGTTGGCACTAGGTTTTCTAATGGGATGCACTTCCAAACTGAAGCATAGCTATCTCATTTTCATCTTGAAAAAAGTGACTTGTATAGGGCTGAAACTACATACGCTTCCTTCTGGAAATAAAATATTAAACTTTGCAAGTTTTCAGGTCTCTCATATTCTCCTTCAGAAGCAGTGCAAACCCCCCTGGGATTTTATAGTCAGAAAACATTTAGAAATGTGAAGGAGCTTTTCAATTATATATCTTTTGCTCATGCACAAATGGTGCCTTTCCTAAAGTTGTTGCCATAAAAAGTCGGCGTCTTTCAACAGTTTTTACATAGCTCTGTACAATGGGCCTGCTGATATGAATAGCAGCAATGTTTACAGGAAAACATTGTGAAGATTGGACTCATTCACATGTGAAATAGGGAACTATCATGAGAAATGAAAATGCAGCCGCATCTTGAATACCACCATATTTTTAACCTTAGGAAAATATTTTTAATGGTAATCATCTCATTTACTTTTTCACTACTTTTTATGCTGAGACAGGCATCGTTTCTCTTGGGGAAACTTTCTGGAATATATGAGCCCGTGTTAGGAGATGTACCAGTAACAGTGGGTCGGTGTGTGGCTTTGCAGGAGCAGGGCTCAGATGGCAGCTGGCCCCCAGGTCCCTCTTTTCAGTGCTGCTCCCGGGAGGGCTGTTACAGAGCACGAGAAAGACGGTGATTCCAAAGCTTTAATATTAATCCAGCAATAGCAATTCCGAGCACAATGACAGAATGTGGTACCTTGCCATATATTTAGAAAATGATATATGCTAGAGCCTGTTCTAGGAGTATATTCTAAGGTAATTATTACAGGTTATATACTTTGGCTATACGGGCATGGAGTTTCCAACATTGATGGAAATAGCAACCCGAGTCGTGTATAGGCAGATTGTTAATACCAGAAGTGACTGTTTCCATTCAAATAGCTGAAAATTCTTCTTTGAAGCACATGCATGACCCTCTGATGTCTGCTGGTTCTCTGGAGTACGTTTTGAATAACTAAATAATAGGGAAGACTTTCAGCTTTTTCACTGGACTTCATAATTAAATGTGCTGAGTACTAAAAATGTATATTTTTAGCATAGCTTTTATTTTTGGCTAAAAGTAAGGCTTGGTGATTGTGTCAAAACATCTTGGGAAGAAAGAAAGAGCCTACTATTTTTAATGCCCTTATAAGCTAAAAACTAATTTCCATTACTTTTGTAATTTTGAAATGTTTTGTATTCCTGTTTAAAATGCTTAGAGAAGCATGATTTCCTAAGTTATATAAAAAAAAGGGGGGGGGGGGGTGCAAAAACCATGAAGTAGCCAGAATTTTTCCCAGAGGGGTGGCGAGTCAGGAGCAGCTCTGGTAAGAGAAGTTGCAGTGGGAGGAGTGACAAACTGAAGACTCTCCAAGAATTTTCTTGCATCTATGGAAAACTAGGGAATAAAGTAGCAAAACAACAGTCCCAGTTCAACAGGACCGTCAGGGATGTGATGCAGACAGCCTTGGGACCTGCCAATGGGACAGCGTCTCTATGGTTCTCGTTGTCCCTCATCTCTATCAAGTCTCCAGAAGCACCATCCTCCAAGCCTGTGGAATAAATATAGTGGCATTTTGCTTGACTTTAATGAGATTGGGGGTTTCTATTCCTAGATTTTTTAGCTGAAAGGCAGATATAATACTTTCTTGCAGACAGCCAAGTTCTGTTGTTAGTCCACATAACAGAGGAGTGATTTTGGCCATCCCTTCCACGTGCTGGCAGCTCACAGTTGGGTCTGCGGGTGCTTTCGATGGGTTCCTGGCAGTTGGTTAAGTTGATAAGTGCTGTACCTCTTGTGTTTTTAATTAGGTATCAAAGGCTGTAAGTGATTGCTCTGTTTCAGTCCCACATAGCTTGTTGCAGAGAATGAGACATGATGGGTTTATTGATGGGAATTATATGTGGGAAAATGAGAAGAACTTCAGCAGCTACTGGTGACACAAAATTTGTCTCAAATTTCGCTTAAACTAGTGTAAAATCAAGAGCGACTCGACTTTGCTAGAACTCTCCTGTATAGATGCGGTTAGAACCAACAGAATTTGGAACTTAGAGGAAAAATAGTATTTGTCTTTTATCAAGACTATACAGGTTAAAAACATATGTTTCTTGAGTTCACAGAGAGTAACTGCTTGACTATGTCAGTCATTGCAAAGTTCTATGATGCCATTTTCCTTCAAAAATTAGTAATATTCTAATAATTCACTTAAGTTTTTAGCAGTTTTCATTGATTAGTCTTTCCTGCTGACCCCCAGCTAGCCTCATCTGTCTGTGTGAGAACAGATGAATAGATTCAATTAATCTCTGCCCCCTTCAAAGCTGCATCTTCAGACTGGAGGATAAAGTTTCTTAGTCTTCTCGGTGTATTGAACCTGACTTTATTAGAAGAATCTTGTCAATTTTAACTCCCAAAAGCAAGCAGAGACCTCTCATGATACCCGTTCACATGCAGTTTGTCTTGGAAGCACAAAGGCTGCTTAACTTGCAGCCTTCAGTGATATGAATAAATTATAAGAATGTGTGTCTGACTTGATTTATTTAGTTTTAATATTTAAATGCCTGCTCTGGAAAAGGTTCCTTTCATAAAAGAGGTGGTTTTTTTCCTCTTGGGTTGCATTGTGGGAGGGGGGTACTTGGCAGTCTTCAAATTGCCAACTTACAGATTTCAACTACTTACAAGTTGTAACTGAGTGTGGGGAAAAGATCGTGTTTTAAGTGGAGATGTTCTCAGGATTTTTGTTTTTTAAATAATTTTAGAGCAAAGAGAAGGGGGTGAAATGGGAAAAGCATCCCCCTTTCCTGAGCAGTGTGGGAACATTTCCTCGAAAGTGTCACCTTGCAGAGGCACATCCTTCACGTACCAGATGATGTTTGTAGAGAAAAGTGAGAGTAATTCTTATAAATTTTAACTGTGATCTACAGAGTTAACCAATTACATTTCAGATTAGCCCAGAGAGGCAGCAAGTGAATCTGCTGATGACAAAATAGAGAGACAGAAAAAATCTCGCAGCATCCAGGTGGTACCCAGGGTACTTCCACCCTCAAGTCACTCCTCAGAATTATTTTAAATGAAATGTTTAAAAAATTCATTTTTTAGTCTTCAGGTGCACCTTTCTTGGAAAGAAAAAAACAGACTGTCACCAAATAGAAGGAGAAGCAATCCTAAATCTCCTTGTAACCTCTTTTTTTTTTTCTCTTTTACAGATTAAAGGTTGCCTGAAGTTCCCAAGGAGCCCCATTCTCTCCTGCAGTTCCCAGACTCATCTCCTCTGCCTCGGGAAGCTGAAGATGAGGTTGCTGTGGGAACTGCTCGTGCTGCAATCGTTCATGTGCCTTGCAGGTAAAGTGTCATTTTAAAACTTTGGATTTAAGAATGCTGCTGTACTTCCCACTAATACAAAAGTGCACTGTGATTTACGTGCCAGTGATAAAATGTCAGAGTAAGTCCCTGCTCCATGACCAGCCTTATGAAAGGCTGCTGAGCAGATCAAGCTGATGCTGTGAACAAGCTCCTTTTCCTGCTGATCAGTATCTCCCCAGCAAAAGTCCCGTGTTTCAAAGGGCTGCTCTGCCCATTCTCAGTTCAAAGTTGTTGTTGGTGAAAGTTGTTTTCCCATGTTCTGTGCTAAGTGTTTCAATGCTCAATTAAACCTACGTGGAGTACGGCTTTAAATCCCATTAACTCAGTGCTATGTTACAGCTAAGACCTCGCTCCATTTAACAAATAATTAGAATAATATATTTCAGCGATATCACCATCTTCTCTAACTGCCCTTGTTTAACTTTTTTGTCCCTGCAAGTTGCAATGTTTTGAGCATTCCTGGCAAAATGAAATTTCTGAGAAATGTATCTTTTTTCCTGGGGATGAAACAGTTCTTGGAAGACGTTTCAGATTGCAGAAGGTCAGCAAAGCTTGCAGCAAAGTTTTGCTGACCCTCTTGTGCACAAGGAGTTGCTTGGAGGCTGCTGCTTGGTGAACCGGGCTGATGTCACCAATAGTAGTGCATCATTATGCAATAATAATTGACATTATTATTCTTTAATATGTATTTTGTTCTGAGAGGAGGGTGCTACGCTTCAACTAATGTTTATGTCACCTTGGTGTTCATCTGGATTGCTCTCATTTATCTACTGCTTGGCACTCAGGATGTTTTACTTCTTTGTTTAGTAACTTGTACTTTCTTCCTTTTCTATGTGCACATTGCCAAGGTACTTTTTCAGCATTTTAGGTAATAGCAAACTACTTATAATAGCGTTTATTTTCTTCTGCTTAGCTCTGCTGAACACAAAGCCACTTTTATTCCGGTACTTATGGGTACCTATTTTTGAAATTTGGTTCCAAGTCTTTCTAAATGTACTATGACAGTTTCTGAGCTGGCAGAAAATTGGATGCAGAGAGATTCTGCAATGCAGAGCCACACGTGTTTCAGGAATTGCAACCCCAGAGAAGTTAGTCTGTGGGAATACATGAAGTATGGTCCTTTATTTTAAGCACATAAACATAATAGTGGAAAAACAAAAGCATGCAAAACATTTTGTAACTGTATTTTCTATACTTAAAGCATGTATTGCAAAATATCTAGAGTCAGCAAAAAAAAAGCTTCAGGAGAATGTGTTTGGGGGGTTGTCCTTAACTTTTGCATCTGTTTTTTAGAAAAATGCATCTTGTAAGTGTTGGCTTTCCTCACGCTATTCTACAACGGCATTTTTTCTCATCTTTGCAATGTACTGAAAATCTTTAGGGCACAGCATCAGTTTCTTTGTCCTGCTGAGGGAGATTTAATTGGAGTTATGGGGAGAGGAGTGCCAGAAGTTGTGTGCGAGTTTTATATTAGGTGTTGAGTAAAGGCAGTTTCTTTGTTTTCTTGAGGGATATAATTGTGAGTGGTTTGGGTCAGCTTCCTTCAACAAGATTTAAATCTGGAAGTTTCTGTGTGTCACTGCCATGTTCTGTGGGCTGGCTCTAAGCTTGGAAGGGATTTTGCTGCGTGGTTTATGGTGTCACCACAAAGCAGGACTAACTTGTTTGGGTGCAGTGCTGTTAGATAACGCACTCACGATGTTTCCAGGACCTCTGCAAGTGTTTTGTGTAGCTCTGTGGTGTTACGGACAATGTGAACACATTCAGATCTGGCTGTTAAACAGTCCAAAGTTTAGGAGGAAACTGTACTGGACACCTTGCATCATCTTGTTCTGCATTGGTGCTCTCTGCACAGTGGGAGGAGGTGACCACAAAGGAGATAGCTTTAGCAGCTGCTAATATAGCAGCTCCATGCAAAAGACACAAAGCTGTAAAACAAAAGTTTGTAGATAAACTTTCAGCCCTTCTTAATTTTTTTTGTTTTCCTTCTGCACCGCTTCTCCCACTGCCCTGCACGGTGGCTCTGCTTTGAGGCTACCGAGGAGGGATGGGAAACTTTCCTTCTGCCTACAATAGATAGTCGTTGTTCTTCTCTTAAATTCTAAATTAAAAAAAAATAAAACTGAAAGTCATATTTTATTTTCATGTTGATCAAACCATTGACCCATCCATGAGAAAAAAGATTAATAATTGAATTATACAAAGAAAAGAAAAAGGTAGAAATAGTATGTTAAGTTATCTAACAGCCCTCCATAGTGCCTTGTGGACCCTCAAATGACTGGGAAACTGTTACATCTGGTGTTACCTGTGAAAATAAGCTTAAACCTGAAAATTGAATACCTGTATTTAGTTCCTCTAATCAGTGTCACACTCTCATCCTTGTCTCTGGTGCAGAAAGCAGCACAGCTGGTGGAAGATGAGCTTTCGTCTGTTGCCCTCTCAAAACTGCCCATGGAGGCGAGCAGCCCCACTGTCCCCATGCAGCAGTGGGCCCAGTGCCACTTTGGGGACAAACAGTGTGCTCCAGCTACTGCCCATGCCAGCAGCTCCTTGGGCTTTTTTGTGTGTGTGTGTGATTCCTAAATGAACATCTGTTCACTAGAAATTGCATGAAAACTTCTGAGCTTATATCATTCAAGCCATTAAACAGCTGTCAAACCCGAAGCACTCAGAGCATCCCAATGTGGTGTTAAGGGTACCAGTTATCTGCCGCTGCCAGCGTGCCAGGAGAGGAAAGCTGTGCCAGAACTGTTCACAGTCCGCATGGGATATTGCTATTGATTTTATGTGCTGGGTGTTCAGATATTACAGTTCTTCACAGCAGGCTAAAACACTCAGGAAGCTAGATCAGTCCTGGGGTATATTTAAACCACCTACCTAGAGGTGCAAACCTAATAATAATTTCGGGAGCTATCCAGCCTCCCTTGAAAAGGCAGTAGCACTGCTAAAGGTCTTCCTGAGCTCACCACCCCCTTTCAATCCATCACCCAGCCTGGGACTGTATTTTTCAGACTACTTTTCTCCCTGGTTGTTCTGAGGTTGTACTGATAAAAATGAATTATGCTTTCTTTAGACTCAATAGTTGATGTATATCAATTCAGGGTTTCTGATGGTATTTGCAGGATTTGCTCTCTTGGGCAGCCCCACATAACTATTGTATGCTCTGAATCATACACCATTGGTATATATACCATATGTGTATCATATACCATTTGTGTACAGCCTGGGAACAGCGCCAGGGAAACAAAAGACGTTGCACAGGATGAGCCAAACCAGCTTGTGTTAATGAAGAATGGGACACAGTCTGTGTGCTTGTAATGTGCTGGACAAGTATGAAAGGAAATTTTCTGTATTTTTCTGACTCTTATGCAATTCTTTGCCTCATTAACTTCCTGTAGCAGCGAATTTCACTGTTGAAGTCATATTTGCATGTTAATAAGCTGCAGTCGCACAGAGGCATTAGCTGTGAGTGTGCAGATGCATATTTCATAACGTAATTTAACCCATGAAGATCCACTCGTGTTTTGAAAGACAAAAAAGGAACCTAGCAGCTTTTGAAAAGTGTTCATGGTTTGCTGTATCATGTGTACGACTGGAGTCTGGCTTGCTCTCCTGTTCCCGATCTCCACCTCTGCTTTTTCTTGGAGACTTTGATTTGTTGCCCTTTAAAAACAAAGATCTGTGCTCACAACAGACACCAGCCAGCAAGACTGGCCCTCCTTTTTTCTTAGCGAGCACCACGTAAACACGATAGCTTCAATAAACGAATTCATCTTGTAGCTCTATAATAACACTTCTGTTTCGACGGGTTTATTTTGTCAAAGGGAAAGTGCTCTTGCTGCTGGATCTGTTCAATGCTCGTGGAGGGGTGACTGAAGGAGCTCCACAAGCCAAAACACAGAATCCAGTATTTGTTTTACAGTGATGTGAATGAATAAGGGAACACTGTTCTTTCTCTCTGCTAACTTGGCTTCTTCATGAAACCCCCTGCCTGTGTAAGCCTTTGTTTTGCAACAGATTAAATGGGCTGCACAAAGATTGCTGGTGATTTTTCAGTGGAACGTGGAAGGTGATCCTGAAACTTAGGAATATGTGTGCTGCCCCCCTGAGTGGTTTGTATAGGTCACCTTGTAATTTCTGTACACATCTATACACTCTGTTAGATGAAAAGCTGGAGTTTCACAATTGGACAGGTATCAATTAGATGTTAGCTTCATTGCCTCTCACAGCTGCAAAGGTAAGGTGAATTAATATGGAGAAGACGACTGCGATGGGTTGGCCCTTGGCTGGGGGCCAAACCACACACACCCGCTCACACAGTCGCTGCCCCCACCCAATGATAGGGGAGAGAATTAAAGAGGTAAATGGCAAAGAGGACTCTAGCTTCTTGCTAGCTATTTATGAAGAGAAGGGAAAAGGAAAAAAAAATTAACTCTGCTCTGCTTAACCCACGACAACGACTTGCAAAGTTTAGACATCATTTCAGCTATCAGAACAGGGATTAAGTGGTATTTATTAATGGGCTGTGTGCTGGCTTGTCCGTCCAGGGAAGCCTGTTATTGGTGTGATGATATCCCAGCAACACCCACGCTTAATTCTGCAAATGCAGGGACAGCATCATATTTTTCAATATCAAATTCTATCATATTTTTGATTAAGGTGGAACAAAAGCATTGTTTCACCTTTTATCTGCTGAAAAATGCCATTTTCTCATCTAGAAATATGCACATGAAAGCAAAGTCAGAAGAAAAAGATAAATGTTTCTGTAGAGTTTATTTTCAATGTGTTTTGTTTTGTGGGTTTTTTTTCAAAACTCTTTTTTTACTGGAAAATACTTTTATAAATACCTGTCCAGGCATTCTTTCTCCTTCTGTCACATGCTGATACAGCAAAACCAGTACCTGAGGAGTGGTTCGGACCAGTATATCTAGAGCATGGCTATGTAATTCCTGGGGAAAAAACAATATATGTTCAAGTGTTATCCACTGTTAGACAAAAATCACCGTAATTTGTATCAATACATTCCAACAAAATCAGGCATCTAGCTCTGTTAAAAATTAAAACTCAAAATTCATACAAAGATGAATATTCACAGGCCTATTTTAATTCATGCTTCTATCTGCACAGATTTAGGTTACTTACAAAAGAAATTCTGCTAATTTCATGTCTGAATATAAGTAATTAAACCAAGTAGTACCTTTGTACATATTAAATGATGGTCTCTTATAAACGATGCAGCAATTCAATTTGTTCAGCGTTTTTTCTGTTGCTGCGTAGTTCCCATGACTGGCGCTTTGATGTTAGTGGGTAGCTGGAAAATGATTAATCTGTTGCAGGTCCATAATTAATTAATTTATATTTTGGTCAGTTCCGCAGAACTTTGCATTTCTGTACCTGAGTGCCTAATTAATGTTTGCACAGCTCTTGGAACAGATAAAGCATGGAATGACTCCTATTAATATAATCACTCCTCAAACATGACCCAGGGCTTGGCTTGTTGGGACTCGGTGGGCTGTCACTGGAGCAGGGTTTGCAGATGAGATCTGCCTTGCCCTTAATACTTTGAGGGTTTTTTTCTGAATTAATGCTGCTGTAAAAGCGGAGGTTTTTGAGGTGATAACAGCTGTGAGTGGTGAAGGGCAGACATCGTTATTTTGCCATGGATAACTTTTGGCAGTGAGGGATCCCGCAAGATGCTGTGGAAGTGATGTGGGAGCTGGCAGAGGTCCATTCCCTTCCTCGGCACTTGTCCTGGAGTCCTCCCAGGGAAGGTCCTTTCTTTGTACTTGTTGCTGATTAGAGCTCAAGTGTCTTGAACTCTCACCAGAATGCATTCCCCTAATGTCAGGGAGAAGTTATGCAAACTTTCTACAATTAAAATTCTCGTTTCAGTTTCAGATAAAAAGTCCAAGAAGTGGGGTCCTCAGCACCTCTAAGAGCATCTGCCCTCATCTTCTTCTCCAAGCCTGTCAGAGTTTGCTGTTGCAATGAAAACCCCGTTAGAAACTTCATTGGGCTGTTTCTGCTCCCTCTGCAATGCCAGCCTGCAAGCCTAGAGTGTCTCTGTGGACAAAAGCTTCCTTAATATATATAAATGCATAAACAGAATTAAAAGTGCTTAGATGGTGGTACTTAAAGGCGGCAGTGATGGGTGTTAATAGTAACAATAGCTAATATTAATATGGTGCTGTGTGTTACAGCACAGAGGTTTGAAGCCAGAGGACATGTAATTCTAGCGTGCAGCAGCTGAAGGTGGAGATGAAGAGAGAATGGTTTAAACTGGGGAAATAGAGTGAAGGGGGAAGAAACTTCAGAGGGGAAGGATTGTTTGAACTAAGAGGGCACTGGGATGAGACAATTAAATGTGAAGTGTGCAATAATTCATTTAAACTGGAACCAGAAGACTTTTATCCACCGAAGTGTGATTCTACAGTATCACTCAGCTACATGAAGCTGTATGTGATTGTGTGTGATTTATGCTTATTTAGGAATTACATAGCAAGTTTTTCTGTGATTGCAGAGGATTTGACTCAGCCTCACAAAAGGTCTGTACCCATTTTACATCGCTGATCTGTCAGCAGTGAAGCCCTCACTGGATGTGACCTGAATCTGATTTAGGCCATAATTTCCCAAATTATAAAGTTACAGACCGTATCAATGCAATTTTCTCATTTCTTTTACACGCAGATGATTAGGTATATTATGTTTTTGTCTGTTTAACTTGCAAGTCCATCTGGGCAAGTTTAATTACATCTTTCTCAAAAGTTATTGAGGTAAAATGATGCACTTTAAATAAAACAGAGATTATACAGACATTTTTATAAGCAGATGTTCCAACTATCTGGCTGTGTATTGATCCCCTGTGTGTTTTATATGATGCCTCTTTTCATTTTAGCTTCTTTGCATTTGAATTAGTATGTAGGTATTGAAATTAAATCTCATTTAGGGAGCTACAAAAATACCTACTTTTCCAAGCATCTATCAAATTAGGGAGAATATGGACTTAAAATAATTCTTTATTGCCAATAAAAATGAAGTTTTATGGCAAAACTTGGAGTGATTAGTCTATTGCTTTTTAGGTAAAATACTATATGATTCTTAGAAAATCTAAATATTATGGGTAGGGGACCTCATTTTGTGATACTTGTGTGGTCATTGGGGGGAATGAGAAGGTGAGAGATGTGGTGTGGTGCAAAACTGGGGCTTGTTGCTTGGCTCTGTCTCTGGGATGTAGCTTGGACAACTCTGTCTTTGTATGGTCTGAGAACTGCAATAGTGGGCTACAGTGTGTATGTCTAGAAATAACAATATATGTATTCATCGTATGGAAGACGCTATTCTCCCACTTTCTGAAATTTCAGTTTGCATTCACTGCTGTTTATCTCGAATTGCTAGCAAAAGTTGGGCATAATGAGTCAGAAACCTCCCTCTGTGTAAACATTTCATCCCCTGATGCTGCCCTGCATATGTACAACATTTCTTTCCCTTTTCTCCACACTTTTTATGGGTGTTTTCATTATTTAGCATAGTAACAGGAGCCACTGGGGGAACCATTAGTTTTCACTCAGACTTGTTGGGTTAAATCCCTTGGTTTTGCCTTCTGCCCTTACCTCGTGCAGCAGAGATTAACTGACCGAAAACGATGTTGGCAGCGATTATTATTATTTGGATAAAAGTCTTTTAGCTAAGCAGCCATCAAGGGTGATCATCCAAATGGAATAAAAGGGGAAAGGGTCAATTCAACTTTGATAATTATAGTACTATAAATGTAGGCAATAACAGAATTACCCTTCACTGACAGCTAAATGGGTAAATAAGCTGGCAAAGCATTGCTGGCTAGTGTTTTCTGTAGCAGAAGGTGAGGCTCTTCGCTACTTCTGTGTGATTTTGTGGAGTCTCTCCTAAAAATGCATGTTGCCTTTTGCAGCTAGGCTCTGGTTGTTGCAAGTGTTCCAGGTTTTACAGGATCTGGCCTATTAAATAGAACAGATGCTTGTGTATTCTTGCAAGTTTGTGCTTAAAGTCAGTCTGTGGCAAATAAGTGGGCTGCTCACTATAAATATTGCTTCTAATGAATAGAGCGCAGAATGCTGTAATGCAGCTCATTCGTCTGAACATTGTTTAACGCTGGTTTATTGAAGTGTTTGTCAAATGCTGTGACAGTCTGTGCTCTGAAATTAAGCATGACAGGCTGCACTGACTCATTAGTGCAAGTTTTAGAAAAGTTTTCCGTGTGTTATGATGTAAAAGCAAAACTTGCACACGATCACTTCAGTTCAATTTGTTTTTCCTTATATATTTGAATTTTTTATTTTGCAATAAAATATACCTGTTTAGCTTCATAAATCAAACTAAGACACAATTGTTTAAACAGTCTATATCATATTAATTAGGCTGTGAAGCAAGGCAAGCATTACAAACATTTATAATCGGGTATTGCAGAAGTTGCTAATCAATGAGACAGGCAACTAATTAACCAGCCAACAGTCAGCATCTTCAGCTGAAGTTGGTGACTTTCAACTTAATTAAACTTTCCAAGTGTCAGTGAAAGTATGAAAAATATATCTATCTTAATATACTGATGTGTCTTAATTACACTTTTCTGAGTTTAAACTTATGAAGATTGCATCTGATTTAAGGGAAATTGTAATTTATAAAACATCCTATGTCCTTGTCACCTTGCTAAAAAGGAAAAAAGTAGTACATCTGAGAAAGCTTGGTTTGAACCCTGTCCAGTGCACATGGAGTACAGCATGAATTTAGATGGCGTCCCTCTTGTCTGCAATACCTGCCATACTGTCTACTTCATACCTTCTAAGCCTTCACAGCTGCAAAACGGATCCCTCACGAAGTTCAGTTTTTGCTTGTGGAAAGCAAGTAAAATGTATTTTTTTATAGATTTTATAATATAATAGGTGTTCAGTGAGACTTGGAAGAATAAATTATTTCTGCCCCTGCAAGCTGGCTGTCTGTGTAAACAGACAACATGAAACTCTCGCTGAGAGCCAGATCAAGCTTTATTCCTGTAGCATTCACTTTCCTTCCATTTTTCATATGGCCCATGTGAAATGGCATTTTCTGTAGGTTCACCTTGTGTGGGCTTTGCTAGAAATCATCTGAAGAGGGACTTGAAAGAAGGCAAGTTGATAGCTGGGGAAAGCAGGGAGTCATGCAGAAGACATAGTAAGATAAAAAGGGGCTGTAGGCGGCTGAATGCACAGGTGGAATGAAGATGAGAAGCATGTATTTCCTCAGCTACAGAAAAATTATTTCAAAATTCTAGGTGTCAAGTAACCTTCATCAGATTGTCTCTTATCATGTCCCTTAAAAGGGGAATTATATATGAAACAATTAATGGTGGTGTTGTGTTTCTGAGCGTTACTGCTGACATCCAGGTTGTGGTGATTTGGCACTAAATTGAGTATCGTGTTCTTTTACCTCACACATCTGTCGGGATTTTGTGATCCCCTTAAATGTATAATGTGGATCTGATGCCCGTAGTGGCCTCCAGCCACCTTTATGGTTGATGCACTGGGACCATACACAGAGAAAGTAAATACAGGCAGCTCTGAAATGGCAGACATTACTGAAAGGCATGGTACTTACTGATAATTAAAGTTAAAAAAAAATAAAAAAAAAAGGAAGAAAGGCTTAAGGAGTCACAAGCTTCAGACTTGTGGTTTTCATCCTGAGGGCAGAAGTATCTTTGAAACAGAGATGTGAGACCAAAGCACAGACTGGGGAGTGGTACATCTGCTGGTACAGAAATGATGGCTAACGTGACAGCTCTGAAAGAATAATTGGAAAATATCCCCCAAAATCTCTTCTGAACATCAAAACAGGGAGAGTTGGGTGTGGGGAGGGATTGGCCTGAGGTCTCCAGCTGTGACCAGGGCACCTGGATGAGAGCAAGCTGGAAGGGGGTTTGGCTGTTGTGTTGTGCTTGCATGTGTTGGCTCTATTCAATCCCTCTGGTTAGGAGCATTGAAGTATTTAAGGAGAGAAGACAAGTCTAAAAGGCAGTGCAGCACGTAATCAAACTGTTATTGAAATATATATTCCTCAACTGGAGTAAAAATGCTCTCCACAGCAATATAAAGATGATGCCTCTTCTGAGTCAGGGAGCCCAGCTGCAACTCTCAAGTCAAGTGGCCAAGAGCAGTTATTGGTAACAGCTATGTCTCTTCTTTTATAAATTGGAAAAGTGGTGCAGATACTCATTTTTTTCACTTGTGATAGTGGGTGGTGGTGCTGAGTGGAGTGGGTTCCCCAGGATGCACCGGCATCCCCTCACTGTTTGCAGGGAGGGAGGACAGGCGCTGGGCCCTCATTAATCTGTGCTCACTGATGTTCACTACTCATGTCGAAATATGATATCTCATTTCCAGAATGTGTAATGTACAGATGCAAGGCATTTCCTTTTCTTATTTTCAAGATCTGAATAGCTTGGTACACATTAAAGCCTGTGTCTGCCGCCTTCTTAGTGTAAAGCAGAGGTTCTCTGTGTCTTGTCTTCATTGTTGTGATATCCTCGTGATAACGCTCTTCAAATGACTATTTGGAAAATAATCTGTGTAGGATATTCCAAAATTTATTGGTACTGACTTTGCTTCAAGTTTAGCAGTCACTTACGTTTCTTGATTTCTGCTCCATTTCTGCTTGAACTTGCATATTTTCTTTTTTCTAGCTTTTGTGGGTACGTTCATGTACTTAGGACAGAATATGGAAGTTATTCCCTGATGAAAGGCAAAGGAGTGCCATGCCATCAGTTAGCAGGAGCAAAGAGAACCCAGCGCTTTCTCATGTAAATGATGTGAATCCTGGATGGAAGCCAGGCATTCATTTTGTTAAAATGGGGTTTGATAATTGAAACTAATTTAACATCGACCCCATTAAGTTGCATTTTATTGCTCATTTAATATGCCTGTCTCACAAGCTCCCAGAACTGGGAAGCAGCTTTGTGACGCGAGTTTCTAATTTGTCAGAGCTCCAGCCATAAAGGGAAATGTTGAGTTTGCTCCGTGGGATCAGCACCAATGTGTGCGACAGATGTTTCACCTATGTTTGGTCAATGTGGTAGCTTGATGCAGAGTTGTGTATCGGCAAGCACTGGGAATCAGCACTGATGGGAGTAGGTTAAGCCGAACAGCTTGAGTTTGTGTACATTTGCTGTGGAAAGATGCTTCATCTGGAAAGCAGCCTTGTGGATGGTCCAGCATTGCTCCCTGCAGGGTCCTGCATCCCCTGTGCCGCTTGAGAAAGAAAAGGTTTGACAAATAACCCCGGTCCTCCAGTAATGCAAGTCATTATATTGACTTCTGTCAAGGAATGCCCGTTTAAATCAGCTGAGGAGCTGGCTCGTGTTTTAATGACACAGGATTTCCATGCTCTGCCATCCTGCTCCTGGTTTCCTCTTACTGTTCTTTCACATAATTTCTATATTTCACCACTAGATAAATCTTTTCTCTGGCTTATGAATCACTAAATAATCTCATAATTAGTTACCGCCCCTTTTGGTGCTAATTGCACAGCACTGGGTGATGGTTGCTGGAACACAGTTGTATTTATCAAAATACCAGGGAGCAAAAAAAGGTCAAAGTGCAGGAAAATACAGACATGTGCAAACAACCGTGATGGATGTTTGTTTGCAAACATGTTCTCTTCTGCAACCGTGGCTGCGGGAGTGGCATATGGATGATGAATTACTGGAGCTTTACCCTCGGGAGACGGCAACAAGAGAGAAGCGGTAAGAGCGAGCCTGGGTTGCATCATGGGGCCTGGGGACAGGCAGCGAAAGGCACCGAGCTGTGCAGCAGCACCAGCAAAGAAGGCGAATAGGAATGCTGCAAACCCCACCAAAGTTACTTATAAGGAAAGTGGAGTTAGAAGGTACAACTAATACTACTACACATGTGTAGTACAAACTAGGCAAGAATGTGTAAAACTGTTCAAAATTATATCTGTGTCTGAAAGCACTGAAAGAGGAATTCTGCGCTCAGTTTTAACTGCTGCTTCATAATCCAGACCATGCTTAAAGCACGTGGCTAATGTCTCTTTTTTTTAAAATGTACATGCATCCAAATAAATATAAAGGACAGAAAATATGTGTGAGGCAAAGCATAGAATTCTCTCATCATGAAACAGCAACATCTGACAAGTATTGCTCACGTTAATTAAAACACTGCAGGGTGCAGGAAAGGGGGCACTGGGGTCTTACACTGATGAAGACTTTAGAGTTCGTTTTTACAATCAAAATGCTTTGTTGGCAAGAGTTGACGCAGGGAACTGTCTATATTGGGCAGTCTCGGTGCTGAATTGCTGGGTCACCATGTATTTATTTTCACCCAAAAATAGTTAATTCTATTCTGGAGTAGAAATGACATTGACAATCAAGGAGATCCTGCTTTAAAAACAAACAAAACAGACTTTCTCCCTCTATGAATGTCCTCAGGAATGAGAACAAACCCAGAGAGAGAAAAAACAGGTCAACCTTGTCTCCAGTGTGCTGTTGCTTTTAGACCTTTAGACCATCCTGAGCAGGTTCGGGAGCTGGTGCAGCCCAGAGGCAGGAGATGAAGAAGCCACGGGCAGGGCTGCAAGAGTTTAGGACTGAATTCACGTGAGCCTGCAGCTGCAAACATCTGTAGCGTGTGCCAGTGGATCATGGCATGTCTGTGGGATGAAGTCCTGATGGTGCAGCACTGTTCAGACAGTTTGAAAAAGTCAGGAACAGCCTAACCAAGCCAAATAAAAGCACAGGAATCAAGAATCTGACCTGGGATTTGGGGCAGAGAAATCTTCACATTATTCCTGGAATAAGGATGTTGCCAGCATCATTGCAGGCACTGATAGTCTCATTGCTGTGTTTTGCATTATTTTTTCTTTAGTAGCATTGAACCAGACTTTTAAAATTTTATTTGAAATCACGATTTCAGTTTGTTCCGACACCTATTGGTGTTTCTGCGCAGGTGTGGTTGTGCTGTTCTATGAAACATGCTTGCTACGTATAAAATGTGCTTATAGCGTTAGTTTTTCTCAGTGATACAAGCGAAATGTGCCTGTCAGTGTTTTGCAGGATGGATTTGTGAAAGGCTGTTAGCCCGTTAGGTCTTACACGTCGGAGTCAGCAGTAGCATTCACAGTTCTTACAAGGTGTGTTTAAAATTATGGCAGAGGCTTTTAACACTTTTTTAATTTAACTTTCCTTAATGTGACATCCAATTACTGGTAAAACTTAACAACCCCTTCTTATTTTTAAGTGTAGACATTCTCTGGCATTTTACTGCTTGCCTCTAAAAGTATTTAAGAGAAGACCCATGAAAATACAGCAGTTAGCATTACAGCAGTTAGCCAGGATTTTATGTAATGTGAGAGATATCATAACATAGCTTTTAAAAAAAAAAGAGCATTTTTAATGTGTGTCAACTGATAAAATGTGCCAGTCCGAACCAGTGAAATTACAAGAGCCAAGATCTTCATGTGCTTAATAATTAGCAGGACAGAGATTCAGGCACAGATAGTGTCCTGTAGGAAGGCTGAGTCTGAAAGGCTGAAGTTTTGCATTGATGTTTATTGTGGTTTTGTCTGGTTTAATTCTCTCTGCATTCTTCAGAAGCTTTTTTGTATGGAGGAAATTGAATTCTGACATCTGTAAGTGCCGCAGAGAGCAGAGGGGTTCCGGGTGCAGTAGCTGGGCTCCGGTCCCTCCTGCCAGTGTCACCAGCTGGTGCAGCACAAAGTGGGGGACTGGGGTTGTTTGACACTGTTTGCTGTGGTTGCAGTGCTGTGTGTTGCACAGGGAGCACAGGCTGGGCCGTTCCTGGCTCTTGGCATGTACCGTGGGTGCACGGGTGACACCCAAGGTGCCACCAAGGAGGACCTTGAGGAGCTCTAAGTGTAGACATAAGTAAAATTTACAGCTAGAAAAACCCCTTCCAGTGCATGGAGCCGCACACCTGAGAGCTGCCTTGGCTGCCCTGGTAGAGATGGTGGAGGCAGTGGAAAAAATTAGAGAAAAACAACAAAGCATTTTCCAACCACTTTATTTAGTTGTCTTCAAGGACACAGAGACTCAGAGGAAGCCCTGCTGATGGACTCTGCAGGAGTTATGTCTTGTCCCTTGCAATCATTATTTGCTGTGTACAGGAGAATGTAGTAGTTTAAAAACTATTTAAGTTGTTCCTGCAGACTTTAGAAGATCTCATGTAAATTCATTAGTTACTGTGCAGCTGCCCACGTAGCATTTAAAATAATAAAAAAGTATTAGTTTCACTATACAAATGTATTAGCATCCAATCTGTACTTATATGAAAAACTTATCAGTGAAACCATAGGAATGTATTACCAGCGTCCCTGTGGCTGTATTGTGCTTACCTTGAGCTATCCTTCATTATTCATACAATCTAAAATATACAATAGATGCTGCAGGCAAACTCCATGGAGAGACTTGAAGTGACAAGAAAAACCCCTATGTATTCACCGAATTTCTGCGTTTATTTTCCATATTCATCTACAGCAGTTCAAGGGCAATCCCCGGAAAGCAAAGTACGTTGTAACCCAGCGCCAGGAGAGCGTTATCGTGGGTAGGAGCTCAGTTTGGTTTGCTGGGATTGTTTTCCATCTAGGAAGAAGAGTTTATTTGTGTTTATTTTGCCACTGTCTTATGGTCATGAAACTGTTTCCTTACAAATGCTTGCTTGTTTGGACTTCTACCAGAGAGTCATTAATTCTTGATTCATTGCACTTCCCAGAGAAGCAGACAGACGAAGAACAAAACTCAGTGAGAAAACAGGAACAAGGACGGATGACCAGATCGCCCGAGGGAACATGCCAAAGGGTGGGAGATGACAGGCTGTGCTAATTTGCAAATCTCAGCATTACTCTTAAAAATGAGATCAGATTTCCCCTGCAGTAGAGAAAGTAGAGACGAGGCCTTGCAAATTTCTTTGAAAATAAATTTATTTGAAAAGTATTTTTTTAAGCACCATAAAACCCTTTAAAATGCAGAGGGCCAAAGAAATTCAACTACAGGATTTTTGAGAGTCTTTTCTTTCAGTAATGCGATCAATAAAAAAGTAGCTGTCAGTAAACCATTATTTTCTTGTATCAGATTGGTAAACAACAAGAGTACATATGAGGATAAAAGCATAACCGCAGCAATTCAGAACTCGGTGTTCATGGTTCAGCACATGCATTCAGAGCAGGAGTGGAGGGGTGGGTGTGTGGGGGCTGGTTAATTAGAAAGCTGTCTGATTTCCCTAAAGAAGCTACGATATAGCGTTAAAAAAACCCGTAATGCTCTGCGATGTGCATCCTTAGCTGGAGGATCAGCCATATTAAAGATCATATCAGTTTTCGCCCGAAGTATGGCTGCGATGTGCGTGTATGGTGATTATTCAATTTCCAACACTGAGTCCTGATGATACCTGTGGAACTGGACCAGACAGTGCCTGTAAAGTGGTGACAGTGTATTTGGGTACAACTGCCATCCCTACTGGTAACCGTGTACCAGGCAACCTCGTCTGGGTTAAATTGGACACAATGGAATTAGGATGCCCAGGAGAACAGAGTGGAAGTTGGAAGATGCTCTGGTGCTCTAGCTGCACTCTTGCTCTTGCAAGTTGGCTCCTTGCTCCTGGGTACTCTCCGGGTGGCAGATGCAGCTCTGTGGAGCATCACAAACAGGCTTCTCGCTCCAGGTGATGACCAGAGGTGTTTAGTCACCAGTTTAATTTGAATTTTCAGTCTCAGGAGCAGCAACTTCCCTTATCAATAGCAGTAGTGAACCAGGCAGTGCCTCCCGTAACCCCCAGGTTGCAGCTAGTTTTATGGTTTTAAATTAGTGTATTTGTGAGTTCCTATTAATTTACAACTGTTCTACTTCCGTCGTCATTTGTGGCCATTAGTGGTTTTTTTTATGTTTCTAAATATTTTGAGTTATACGTCTAGTTCTGAGTTCAGATTTCATATGGGTCAAATTTAGTTTTCTGTTACAGTAACATCTTGCTTTTGATAAAGTGGTTTTCATACTTGCTTGCCACACCAGCTTAAACATTATATTCCCTTTCTCGTTCTTCAGAGTACCTTTTTAATACTGTTTCCTCCAGATGATTTTAGATGCCCAGTTTGAGAGTCAAGGAGCCAGAGTTAGATGACAAAATTCAATGTACAGTCAATGAAAATGGGTGATTGGGGTCCTTAATCAGAGATGGCACACTGGGCACTAATTATGGTGTCAGCTATTCTGTATCTTAATCAATTCCAGTGATCTCATTTATAATTTTTATTCTTAGTGACAAGTAGTTATTCAAAGTAGTAAATTGACTATCTGTATAATTTGCTTCTTGGGACACAAAAGGCTCAGAATTAACAGGCTTTCTTTTCCCCTGGAGAAATCTTCCTCCCTGCAGTGTGATGATGTTCTGCTAATTATTCCTTTGTCCCTTTTTGTTTTCCAAAGGTGACAGAGAAACCCAAAAGGGAATGACCACTGTTGGCAAGCTCTGCTTGGTCTCTGGTGCCACCCCAAACTGCACTGTTGGCAGTTTTCTGCAGTCAGGCAGGAATATATAAATGCACCAGTGCAGAAAAGTCAGGCTTTGGGACCAGAATCACCCAGTGTTTCTGAGATCAGCCTGGTTTGTTTGCATCTGTTGCTGTGGGGGAGAAAAGAAGTCAAGGCAGTGTTTTGGTATGTGTTTAAAAACTAATAATGGGATATGGTCAATCAGAGGACTAAGCAGGGTGCCTGTTAAACAAGTGCTCCTGACCAGATCTTCAAAATACCTGCTTTTAGTAGTGCTGACAATGAGTACCTTTAAGATACAGCCTTCCTGCTTTGTTGTGCTACAGGTGGGTTTTAAAACAATTAATTTACAAAGAACATTTTTTTCTCTTTCATGCTGTTAAAGCAAATTGGGATGTAATTAGATTTATATACTGAATAATCTTATTTGCATATCCAATTAATTCTTCCTGTTTTAATTTGTTAGGGTTGGATTCACATTAGTAGTAAAAAAATAACAAATTATTGAGGATTCAAATTTTCTTTTACCATAATTTGTTCAAAATATTTCATTAAAACTTGGTCCTGAGCATCCTCTTTCTTTTAGAGGCTATTAAATAACACAGAAAAAGGCAATCAAAAGAAAAATAAGCTCTGTTATAAAAACAATAAGGGTCTACAGAAGCTGACCAAAGCAAAAGTGTTGTAAATTTAGTCTTTTTATGCATCTTGCTTAGGGTCTGTAGATGTCCAGAGGATGTGTAGAATTTTCATTGCAGAGTATTGGCGGACCGTGTGAGCATTGGGAGGATTGACGATTCTCCATGGACTTTAATTGTCGAAGTTGTGGAGTCCTCACTTGAAGCAGGAGCACTTTTTCTAGGTACCTGTTTATCATTTTGGCTATCTTGACTTCTCGCATCTGTATTCAGAAATGCAGAAGACAAGCAAAAAACTAGAAAAATAACCCGATTTAAGAAGTGTTAATATGCTGTAAATTCCACACATTTCAACACAACAGGGAGGTATTTAGCACCAGGGAAAACAATGCAATTTTTTAGGTACCAAAGCATGTAATTTTAGCAGCTTCCCGTAGACCTCTACAACTTTATTAGATAGACAGAGGGGTTTGGTTTTTGTTTTTTCTGCAGGTGTAGTCCAAGAAAACTTCCATTTTTCCTCTTAGTCAGGAAATAGGTTGGCACAATCCTTGCTTATAAAATCTACATGAAGGGCTTTCCATCAATGGCTCTGTTGCTCCTTCATGTTTCCAAACTTCAGGTTCCAATTTCAGAGCTGATGGGAGAACACTTGGGCTATGAGAGTGCTTAGGAGAAATTACCAGGGCTGAAAAGTCAGCAAGACAAATATTTATATAAATGTGCTGAAGCCAGTTTGTACCCAGCGTGTGTCAGACATGCAGGTCATAGTCCTGTTCCCCAGTTACCCTTACAGCTTGTTTTGAGTTTGGGAGCAGAGATCTGCTAGCCATGGAGGAAAAAAAGAAAGGGTTTGATAAGTCATCATAAAAGGATGCATTGTAGCCTGAAATTAAAGTGGTATTTCTGTACAGTGCAAGTGCAGGCAGGTGAAGAAGCCTGGGACCACTCTGGTGGGTGAGAACCTGTTTATTCGGAGGATCGTCAGGAACATCAATCAGAACTGTGTCATTATGGTCTGGTGGATAAAAAAAGAAGGTGAGCCATTGTCTGCCACAGTGAGAAAGGCACCATTAGATGTTTAATGGTGTCTTCACTTAATGTCACTTGAAGCATGCAGTAAATGTGGCATGTAACATGCCATACGCTTCGCAGTGCGGTTTGAGTTCAAATCTTTTAATTCAGGGGGGGATTTCAGTGCAGAGATCAGGCGTGGTGTGATGTCTTCAGCAAACACTTATGGTGCAACGATTAGCCACGAACTCGGGACCAGCAAGGGCGCAGTAACGCTGCTGCTGTTAAACTGCCGCAGTGACAGAGGTATGAGCCTTAATCAGCTGAAGTTGTTGTAGTGCAGGTGGGTGTATGTACTTTGTCTTCCATTCAGGATGAGAAAAATTTGCCTGAACTTCACACATATACACAAGTGTGCTTTTTTTTTTTTAATTTCAAAGTCTTCCTCAGGTTTTTAAGAGATTTTTGGATGTGTTTCTGTAGTTACTGGAAAGAATCTTCTATGTCTTGGGAAGCTGTCTGTCCATCTGTCTTGTGCATCAATTGATGTACGATAAGCTATACCTATTTTTAACCTTTTCTAATGGCAAGCTTGCTGCTCGCGTCCAAGTGCCCTTCACCCTTGTCGCAGTGAGGTTGATGGCAGAGGTATCCACTGTTCTTATAGAAGTTACCAGTTCTGGTTTCAGTTTAATATCCAACCACTTTATTGCATGTTTACCTAAATGTATCTCTCTGCTTTTACTCAATTCCAACGTTCTGAGCAGCTTGTTCTGCAAATGTTAACCGTCTGCGTGAAATCACTGCCGTTGAGTATTCAGTGTGTTACCAAAAAAACACTGGTTTATTCTTCTTTGTGTAAGAAATAGGGCTTGGATGGGGACTCTTTTTTTTTTTTCCTTTTCTTTTTTTACTATTACTGAATTGTTAATGAAAGGAAGACTTGATTACAAGGGGGAAAAGTCTTTACAAATGGTTGACACACAAAACCTAAAAATCCATGGTTTCCTTCTCTCTCTTTGGGGTCAGTAGACAACTGGGCTGCATGTCCACTGTCCACTGAAACCAGAGACAAAGCACCCCATGATGACAGTGGATGGATCGTACTGGCACTGAATGGTGTGTAGGTCCGTGAAGCTGCTTCAAAGTGAGCAGGGGACATTGCAGAGTAAAGGGTTGAGAATAGAAAATAAAAACAATAATATATTTCAATTATTTAATAAATGAGGAAAATATTACTATAATTATGCCACACTGATTAAAAATATGTCCTGAGGTAAATTGCATTGGGTCCTAATTAACAGCTATTGGTTATTAGCTAAATCCAATGCCATGAAAAAGATTCAGAAGGTACAAGTCCTTAGCGATTCCCTGCATGTCCAAACACCGCATTTGTTGTGCCTTTTTTTGTGCTATTTCTACCTGAAAGGTGAAGTAGCTACTGCAGATCCAAAGTAGCCTGCCAGCAGGTCATAGAAAAGACCTCGGTTCTGTGGCAGACAGACAGTATGAAATACAAATAAGGTGACAATTGGTGGCAAAAAAATTTCTGTGTACTGGTTTTGTCTCACGAGGAACAACTACACCTTTCTACTTAGTAATAAAAATAAATTGCGTGAGGGGGCCTGTGCCCCAGGTAGCTTTGGCTATATCTGTAAGATATGAGTATGTATACAGATAATATATTCCCTCTCTTGTTCTCTCTAATCCATCCATCTGCCTACTTTGTAAACTGTACTTGAGCAAGCTACAAACAGCTTTTAGTTTCTAAGGGCAGGAAAAGACAGTACACATCCCTGCGTGTTGGAAAACTAAGTGAGAATGACCTCTAGCTCTGAGGCACTTACTGAAAACCTGTTTTAAATTGAATACACAAGCCAAGATAATACAGGCTGTTTGATAAGAAACATTAGAGAAATCCATAACACGAGGCTTTTTATTATAGGTTTATTACATCAATCTCTCCAGTGGGTAATGGAACTTGTAAATATACTCTTATGTAGGAGTCTCCTTGCGGGCTTTTTATTCATGCTGAAGTAAGCACAGCAAACTTATTTGCTGTCAGGGTACATTGAATTTAAGATTAGTATTTATTTTGGTTCTAAAGAGGTTTTGCTTTTGTGAATTGAAAGTTGGCGGAACAGCTGGATGAGAGGAGGTGGGAGCATGGGGGGTAAATGAGTTTTTCTGAGCAAACCGCTGGTACACACCCGGGGCGTGGGGTGTGTGAGCACACCGTGGGGCACGGGTCCTGGGCTTGACTGATCGGCTCGGTGGGTCTCCTCTCCCTATGGAGGAAAATGTTGGCTTGTTTAAGAAGGAACTTGCTGGTTTTCCAATGAATAAACACAGCAAGGTGAAAAAATCGTCTGTGGGATTAGAGAAATATTTAGGGGAAATATTTACTGCATTACCATGCATACAAACACAGTTGCAGTGTACTTTTTACTGTACACATTTGGTTTTTAGGATTGAAATACCTCTGATTCTTTCCTAGAGGTAAGCAAAGTCATACTGCTGCAGCAATAAGCCAACATACTTTTGCTCACTTGGGAAAAGTTAAGGGTACGTTTTTACTGAATAAAGAGTTAAGGAAAAGTTTACATAAAAGTTCGAAGGACAAAAAAAGTTTAAAAACGTAGCAATACTAACAAAAAAAAAAACCACCTTACAAGCTTTTAAGTCTGTTTCTTGGAGGATATAGTAATTAATTAGTAGTTGACTTAATAGAGAGAAAAATCTTCTTAATTAGAGGATGTTAATTGCAAAGACCAGAAACCTGTTAAGGTGTTGGTGAAGTCAGCATTTAACACATGACTTTAACAGCTTGTCTCTTGCAGTTAATTCCTGTTCTAATTAAAGGAGTTTATTTTCATTCATACAATACTGTGCAAAGGGTGTTGCCACTGGGCTGCAAATGGCTGCAACTGTATATAAAATAATAGCTTTAAATGTTTTTTTTACATAGCTCAGGTGCATTCTTTGAATTGCAAAGCTTAATTTGAGTCACATGAATTTCAGTCAACAAGTTGATTGCAATGGAAACCCATTATATTTTTCTAATAGATGATAGAGGTGGGAAAAAATGCAATGGAGAACTTGAGACCAGTTCTTGGGCGAAGTCTTCACCAGCTCCAGGTGACTTGGATGGGGGCAGTGTTTGAAGCCCCCCCAGATGCTGGTCTCGGGGAACCGCAGGTGGTGGGGGATGAATACGCCATAGGCTCGGTGTGTATGTGATGAGCAAACTTCTCTGGGTGGTGGAGGATCCAGATTTGTAAACAACTACACTGTGTAACAACATAATATGAAGTGGTGTAGTTTATGTTGGGGCAGAATAAAGAAGGCCAGATTTGAGTGATGTTTTACATTTCCAACATTGATAAAGATTTTTTTACTATATGAGACTGATTGTAATTGAAGACTGAAGGATGTGTGTATTTAAGGTCTAAGGGTAAGAAATGCGCTTGTACTACAAAAGCATTGCTGTGTCAAACCCACACGAAGAAACCATCCTGTTTATCCATCTGGCTCGGGGCTTTTTTCCGTACTATACTATTGCACGGTAATGGTGCCGCTAAAGTGCATCAGCAGATAGTGTAGCACTGGTTTTGTTGTATTCTCACGTGTATTAATTATGTATTATAATTTCCATCTCTTGCATATTTCAAACGGCAGCAGTTTTAGAAACGGTACTCCTCATGTCTTTGAACTATTTCTGGCCACCTCCTCTTACAAGCTTCTCCGGCAGCCGTAGCACTGAGAGCAGCACTTCTCATCTGAAGCACTCTCAGGTACAACAGGTTGAGAAGCAAACGGGTCGAGAGAAATTTCCTCAGCGGCTTTGATTTCTTGCTGCTCACAGAGCAATGCTCTGACAAGACAGCAGAGTCCTACCAACGCGAGCTGCAAAGAGTTATTTTTTGCTTAATTACTTTCTCTGCATATTTTTCGTTATGGAGTGTGGTAGTGTTAAAACCAAAGCTTTCTGTTCCAGATAAAAGGCTTACAGAAATTCTTATTTGTCTTTGAGGCATCTAAAGAACCAGTCTGCAGGTTCTTTGTAGTGCAGTTCTCAATCCAGTATAATCCTTAATTTTCAAAACAGAGAAAGAAATTATTTTTTAATTGTAATAAAAAAATTGCTGAAGCAGTGCACAGTGTTTTGATTACCCATTAAGCCTTCCCTTCACTAGAATGAAATGATATGATTTTCATTAATTTTCTTGCTTTTAACTTCTGCCTTGTAATTTACCAAAAGGAAAAGAAATAACACTATCCTGGAGCTGGCTGTCTCCCACTTGCCAAAGTGCTGTAGATAGTCAGATGACTAGCACAAGTCAACTCCTGTTTTGGCATTTTCCTGATATTTTGGACTATTTATAGTAAAATATGGCAAAGAATAACATTTATTAGTTTGCATGACGTTCTAATCTATGACTTTTATAAAGGCTTCAGTAACTTGCTGGTTTCGCGTAAGTGGACATCAGGTAGTGACTGATTTATTTCTCTGGATCACAGCAACACAGTGAAACATATAATTTCGTATTGAACAATAAAATAAATTGGTTTTTAATTCTAAAGTAATAGGCCTTGGTCAGTTGATTTTCTCTTAAAAAAATACGTCATCTCCTTTCCATTTGACTTTTGACTTGCTCTCCGTATTGATTTTGGATTTGTTTTTTGTCTCTGTTATAATTTTGTTGCAGTGCACTTCTTTGGAGTTTTTCCTGGTGTCCTTTGTCTAACAGCAAAACAAGAGCCTCCTTGGGGGGCCACCTAGCGATATTTCATCTCTGGAGATGTAATTATTTTGTGTTTATCCTCAGTGCCTCTGGGTGACAGGATGCAGACTCCTGTAAACTGCCCAACATTGCTCAGCAGAAGCTCTGCTGCTGCCGCTGCTTGTGCAGTTTCTCCCTGGTCACCACAGTGGGGGTAAGGCCTTGGGAGGTTTCATAGGCTGTTTTACTATCTGTCACAGTGACATTGGTTTGCGAATTCCTTATAAAAAATGCTGTTTGCATCAGGTCAAAGTCTAATCTGAAGCACTTGTTCCCAAGTCACTACGTTTTGTGTAACATTTGTGTTTGAAAGGTCAGTTTCCTCCGGGTGAAGGACCGGAAATCTCCATATGCAAAGAAAACTGAAGTTTTATCAGAGAATCACAGAATGGTTTGGGTTGGAGGGGACCTTAAAGTCTCCCTAGTTCCAACCCCCCTGCCATGGGCAGGGACACCTCCCACTAGCCCAGGTTGCTCAAAGCCTCATCTAGCCTGGCCTTGAACCCCTCCAGGGATGGGGCATCCACAGCTTCTCTGGGCAACCTGGGCCAGTGTCTCATCACCCGCACAGGAAAACATTTCTTCCTAATATCTAATCTAAATCTCCCCTCTTTCAGCTTAAAACCGTTACCCCTCATTCTATCCCTCCACCCCCTGATCAATGGTCCCTCCCCATCTCTCCTGTAGCCCTCTTTAAGTACTAGAAGCTGTTCTAAGGTCCCCCCGGATCATTCTCTTCTCCAGGATGAACAACCCCAACTCTCTCAGTTGTCCTCGGATGGGAAATGCTGCAGCCCTCTGGCCATCTTTATGGCCTCCTCTGGACCTGCTCCAGCAGGTCCTATCCTGCGGACAGACTGCATTGTTTGGTAATTGCTGCTCTCTGATGTCCTTGCATTGCACAAAGGACTGTGTTTCTGGGAGCAGTTTTCTCCTGTTATAAGAAGCACCTTAGAAAGGAGCATCTCTTCCCGAAGCTGCGCTGGGTGGTGGAGATTTAAATGAACCATCCGAGATGAGCTCCTGCCTCTGGGCCAGCCCCACCACACTGCTGCTGAAGTGTGAGCAAGGAGTCTTTGCAAGCTTAACCTGTGGTGTTGTACCAGATAGAAAAAAGATTTTACTGAGAAATGCCATCAGTCTGAGCAGTTTTTGAGGGTGCTAAATTGCAGTCTAAGAAGTCATAAAAGTCAGGTTTTTTTGACAGCTGTTACTGATATATTTTCCCTGCTGCGTTACTTAAATTTCATAACATTTTTAAAAAATTAAAGGACTACATGCTAGTCATGGGTAGATTGTACAAATTGTAACCCCAGTTGCTCTTTTGATGTTTTATTGATTGAACTCTGGGAACTTTATTAAAGCCGCCCATCAGTTTGGCATTCAGCAGTGTTAATTTTAATGCCAGATTCATGTGGGATTTTTGTCTTTGCATGTCTGTGTGTCTGTGGAGGGTCTGGCCCCTCTGCTGTAGTGACTGAGCAGAATAAATGGAGATAAATGGTGACTTTCCTAAAAAAAAGTTGGGAAGTCTCTGCAAGTGCTGGAGGTCCCTGTGTGGGGATGGCTGTGCAGAGCAGGACACGGTGCTTGTGGCTGGTGCAACCTGCTGAGGGTTACAGAAACATTAAAAAAAAATATTGAAGGACAACTCGACAAATGTGCCTGAATTGGTGCAATTCCACTGACTTCAGTGAAGTTATGGAGATTTACACCAGCTGAGGTGTCAGCACAGTGTCCCAACAGCAGACTTCAAATACCTTAAATCCATTTATATAACGTAACCACCTGGAGATTATGGCATTGTAGCCTGTTTAGAGGATTAAACATTTTTTCTTGCTTTAGCAGCAGTGGGAAGAGCTGGTGAGGTTTTCCTGTCCACAGCCAGAAGCCTGCTCAGCATCGTGATGCTGCGCAGTGTGATGCCTGGCACATCTCAAGAGGGCACGCAGTACAGCAATGACTGCATGAATGGCTCTGATTTACCTCTTTGTATATCTTTAAAAAAAGAGATTATTCTCTCTTCCTGAACAAGTTGGTGCTGTTTAAACCCCAGACACCCAGGATGCTGTCAGGCTTGCATTCAAGGCAGCCAGAGGCCATTTCAAGCTGATGCTGACAATTTTGCACCAAAAATATAAATACGTAACATTATAAACATGAGATTTCCCTCTCTTACCATTCTTTCAGTTACACTGTAATTTGTTACATTGAAATATTCTCTGTTTTTCTTAAGGCAAGGGCTGAACTTTCTAGAAATAGTAACAAAAATGCAGAGTATAGTATTTGTAATGAGGCAGATGCTAAAAGGTGCCTGTGCCAGCAGCTATGATAGAAAGGACATAAACCCCATACTCACCTTATTCCCTTGTTACTCAATATTAAGTATTTGCTCATGGGGCCACGTGTGAGACATCATGTTGAATTTGTTAGATGTACATGCTGTGGGGAGCCTTCCCAGGGCTTGAAAACGAACAAGTATTGTCCTTTGTAGCCATGGTTGTGTGTCTATCTTGGGAGACACTATACTCATCTCCTATGTGCTCTTTTCTTACTCTTTCTTTATATTGAAATTCAGTTAGAAAAATTGGAAATCCCAAGCTTTTTTTTGCAGGAATGTGTTTGCACAGTCTAGTTCTCCTTCCCACCCCCCTGCCCAAAGAGCCCACGTGTATTTTAAAAATCTTTCTGAAAAGCAGCTGCATTTTTTAGAAGTTTGTATGCTTCTAAAAGATTGAAAGGATTGAAAGGAATTAAATAAACAACTCAGCTGCCTTGAGTTAGGTGGACACTACCTTATTTTTTTTTTCTAAACAGACTTGCTAGATACCCAGGAGTGTGGAAATGTTCAGCTATTGCCAAAACCAAACAGACAAGGAGAAACGTCCATATTGTGTATTGAGTTAACAAATAGCTGGTTTGCCCTCTGCTTTGTTCATGTTTTAAGTTTTGTGCCCGTCTGTTGGCAGTAAGTCATGCGTGAAGACATGATGAATGCTGGTCTCCTCCTGGGAAGGCATTCCTGATGTTCCCGGAGTTCCTCAGTGGTAGAGCCTGCTCTGGGCATAAGCGAGGACTTGTTAGGACAGGTCTCAGCACAGCTTCCCTAAATACTGTGTAACTAAACGTCAAAGTCATACCTGATGGATTCTCTTGCATACAGCATTGTGTTTTCTTACCGTAATTGCAAAATGTGTGCCCATGACCCAGAAAAAGCAGATTTATGGTGCCCTGTTGACAAACTGAACCACCAAACATCCATTTTCTGGCCAGTGACATAGTGCAAATTAAGTTACAGGTCTTTCACTCGAAGTGTGCTGGAGTGCTTATCCCTTGCTGCTAGCCAGGAGCAGGACTGCATCACTCATGAGGCGCTGGTAACTCAATCTGCTTATTCACAAATATTTGAGAAAGGGAATCCATTGCCTAAACCTCTCTGTAAATAGCTGGATAAAAAGTAGGCAGGAATCAGCTTTACTTCTCGACAGTGGCTAACATAGTTAAACCTGAAAAAAAAAAAAAAACTACAAAAAACCAACCAAGCGTCACCTTGAAGCGATGCACCAGCGAGAGTTCCTTTCACCTTGGAGATTTCTGCAGAGTTGGGCTCAATCAATCGAGAGCCTGTACACATTGCCAGAGTTGTCTTTGTTTTTCAAGCAATAGATGGTACAGAGATTATCAGTTATTGCCCCGGGGACTTCTCTTTTCTAAGGCTCCAGGATTTTAAAGGAAAGAGGCTTTTTCAATATGAGTATTTCATAACTTTTTACTGTCCGCTGGCGGGGTGGGGAGGACATCATTTGTTAGCCTGGCTTTTACACACCTTCCTTATTACATGAAAGATTAAAATCAATTGAAGCTCAGGGAGGTATTGTGGAGAGGAAATATGTGGCTTTAAAATATGCACACAGACCTACTACTTCAGCTTTTTTTTTATATATCCACTTTATAGTCCCTGTCATACTCAAGAAAACTGAAAATCTTCCTGTAATGGTTGTGTACTTGGAAGACAGCAATTATATCAACACCTTGAATTTTATTAATAAATCAATAGGTAATTAATACAGACTTTTTGAAACATTTATAGTACCTTATCACGCATAGCTCTATATGAGAGCACCCAGCACTGGAGGGATCTGCAGACTTTGGGAAGAGGTTGAAGCCTAGTGGAGGGCAGCTTTGTGTGTGCAGTGATGTGCCGTACTGAGGCTTGGTCAGAAGTGAAGGTCATGTCAAACCAACCAGGTGTAAACATAAAGGTTTCTGATAGTCTAGGATACCTTCAACAGCTTTCTGAAAGAATTTCACAGGTTCAGGTCTCTTACTAAGCAAAAGCCTTTTTCAACCTGAACCATAGTCTTTCCCCATCTTTGCCCATTGCATCCAGGACTTGTTTTCAACAGGGATGGAGAAAAATCATCCTGCCATTGATTTCTAGCGGCAAGATACAAGTGCAGTCAGGATTTGCAGACTCTGGAAACAGTCCTCATGGTTTGACTTTTCCTGTGCTGTCCTGGCAGGTTACAAGCCTCTCTGGAAGCCACCATTGCCAGCAGCACAGGACTAGCGAGGCCACAATTTATCAGGCATGGGATGTAACTGCTACCCCTGTTGTGGCTGAGATGGGTTACCTGCGTGCCTGGTGATGGGGGAGGATAAGGGATGGAGGCAAGGTGTCTCAAAGCTGCTTTTTCCATGGTTAAGATTAGTGCCATGGATGGAGTAGACCATGAGCTGCAATTGTGTCTCCCTTGAGGACCAATTTGTGTGTCATTGATTGACTTTGGTTGAAAGTATGTCATGTCCTGAGCTGAAGGAATTAAAAAAATACGTAAACCATGGCACATGTTAAACACCAGTATTTCATCTGAGGCTTTGTGTAATCCAGTCAGCAGAAATGGTCTGCACTCAGTTCTTGAATATGCAGTATTTAAACGCAGAGCAGCAGAATGATGTTTGCGTTGGTAAGTGCCATTTTCAGCATGTTCCCTGTAGCTGGTGAAGTGCGTAGCAGGGAGTTCATGTGAATGAGCACAGCCGTTGTGGGTGGTGTCTGACATACCTGTCACTGCGCTTCCATTCCCAGGGGAATTATAATTAATAGCCCCAGTGTCTGGTCGCTGTGAGCATGTTCGTTTTGTCTCTGTGTACACTGGTGAAGCAAAAGGAATGTGAGCTGATATGAGAGAGCGATGATTTTTTTCTCTTGTAACCAGCAGATTTGTGCAATTAAGTGATGACACAGTACCGTGAGTTGTAGCAGTGGTCTTAGGAGAGAATGAAAAAAATATCTTGAGGAAAGTGTATCCAGCAGCTGAATAGCCAAGTCATGGATTTTGATGTGGGCTCGGTTCAGCAGAATGCTGGTGGCATCCTGATGGGTGGATTTCTGGTCCCAGCAAAAAATCCATGAGAGTTGCATGTGCACAACAACGACAAAGGTCATTTAAGCTGTTTACATCCTAGAGTTAAGTCTAGAGGAACAAAGAGTTCATGGTAGGTTTTGCAGGTTTAGTGTTCTTATTCCTAGTGACAGAATGTGTTTGAACACATTTAGAATAGGTGTGTTATGCATCAGCTTTTGAGAACCCTGGTGAAACTGGGATACTATTAATCTCAAAAGCAGAATGTATGTCTTTGTTCCTTCAAGAAGAATGTGCTTTTTCTTTTTTTTATTACAGCCCAATGGTAGCAATAGATGTATTGTGCTAGATAGGGACAGTATTTTAATTTCCTGTTATAATCCTGTATTTCTAGAGTTGGATATATAACTCTGCTGAATTATTTCCTCAGGCCTAGAACTTAACTTATAAGACATCAGAACAAGCCTAACTATTATTTGTATATTTAAAAGTATCTTTCAAAAATTTGGTTGAACAACCTTTTGGTTGTTTCTACTATTTCAGCGCAAATAACCTCATCACTAATGAACAGTCAGGCAGTTCTGTGTTGTCTTCTGTAACTCACCTTTCGGCAGAGGACTTGGAGATGCCCCGATGTTCTTCTGTTGTAGTGTTTATTGTTTTTCTTACTATTTGTTTTCATTGTTATTTTCATTACTGTTACTGCTGTTGTTGTACAATTATTCGTAGCTCTGTCATGGTCTGGTAGCATCCTTCCCCGTGCAGTGCCAGTTTATCTGTTTGTTTTCCTGATGTCAGCTGTGATGACTCAGGGAGAAGGCTGCTTGGTGAATAAACGTGTGATTTGCTGCAGCAATGGGGAAATGGGCTTTTTATCTAATACTGAAGAGAACATCTGTGATTATAATCATGCTGTTGACTTACTAAGAGAACACAAATTGTGTTCTATTAAATAAGGTTTTTGTGGTAGGACAAGTCACTCATTCTGCTGCATCAGGAATTGCATCCTCCCAGCTGTCTAGACCTGGTAGACAAGGCAAAGGGAAAACTTGCTTGCTTTTGCATGTATGGATCAAGTAGTAATATTTTATTTGAAAAATGCTAATTTTATGACATTTGCTGTAATTAATCATGTGGTATTTAAATAGGTGAAATTACAATACCACCACGGTACAGTCAGACTTCACAGATGAGCTCCCCAAGCTGGAGCCTGACCCGCGGTTGGCATTTGCACATTCACTCCGGCATTGCAGGACCCGGGCAGAGGCAGCTGGCGGGCTGGCTCCCCCCCCCCCCCCCCCCCCCCGAACTGGTGGACCCCACAGAGGTCAGAACACGCTTCCCACAGAGGTCAGAGCATGCTCGTGTCAGGGCGGATGTGTTTAACCCTGCCTTTAATTCAAACCGCTCCAGATCCTCAGGTCACTCGTAAATAGAGTTGTAACACCATTACTGTCTCCATTTCAAATTCTGGAGCTCTTCCGTCCCTGCTTTTACGAGAGTAAAGATTTATTTCTTCCTGTCTCCTGAGCCTCTGGATTTTTACGGCTGCGTTACTGTCTGTGGGGAATATCTGACACTGATTTTGAACTCGGGTGTCAGATGCTTGCCTATCTGGGAAATAGAAATATGTTAGAAAAGAGAGGTGATGGCAGGAGGAGCCATCTGACTCCCTGTCCCATTGGAGATCTGTAGGGTGCTGCAGAACAAGCCCAATTCTGCATCCCAATGGCAGGTGCTGTGAGTAGGGGTCAGGAGGGAGCTGGTGGCCCTCTTACTCATCCAGCTTCTCAGCCCAGTAGCAAAACCTGCAGGGGATGGCTCGGAGAAGATCTCTGGGAGAGTGATTTGCTCCCACAGCTTAGAGTATTGCAGTGGAGCTGCAGAAAGTGATGGTGAGATGTGATGGTGGATGTGGTGATGATGAGAAGAAGGACAGAGCCTCATAGTTTGCTCCTGGTGCTCCTGATGCTCTTGATGAGAGTATCTGATTTGTGTTGATTTGTTCTCTTTCTTGATCTTTCTTAATTCTTTCTCAGACGCGTGGGTCAGCATGGTGCAGCGGTGGACAGGAACTATTGGCAGCCCAAGGATGGAGGCAGGCTGGTGTTCCATTAAAACACTTCATACAAAACTTTTAAAATCGCCTTTTTTTGAAAGGACATCTTCTGTTGCGTTTTTATGGGAAGCACCTTAAGCAGGTCTTCTGAATTAGGAAGTCTACAGAATTCTTCCTAGCAGGAATATCTGGTGTAAAAATGTCTTTCTTATAATTTCAAAGCCATTAGCACCATTTGTGTGTGCAGTTGATGTTAATAGAAGTGATAGGCAAAAAAATAAAGAGGGAGCCAGCCGATGTAGTCTTTTCCTGCTCAGGAGAATGTAACGCAGCTGACTAACCTTGGGGAGCAGGCTGCTTTGTTAATCAGCCATGCCCTTGAGCTGTCCTCTCCATTTCACTCTCCAGTTTCCTGTAAAGTTGCTCTTCCCAAGGTGCAGTTTTGTCCTGAAGAAATACTGACTTGTAGCACTGTATGAAAACACACCAGCATACATAGCAGAAACCAATTCCCTCGGCAGCAAACAAGGAAAGGATTTTTATCACTTATACTGGATATACTCCAAGAATTCTCTCTACAGTTTAGTTATTATCTTTCCCTACAGTGTGGAATATTCAATTAAACCTTCTCTCAAATTGGCCATAACTTTCAATGAAAATTAAAGCAGTTCTATTTAGGTAACGATATTCGTCACTGGGCTTAATGTTCAGAGAGAATAGGAATGGTTTCACCTGTTCATGTGAATTAACCTCCACTGACATTCTCTTCATCTTTCAATTCTTCAAAAGCACGGAAAGATGACAAGCACTTATCATCCTGCTGGATGTGCCTGCTCTTAGGTTTGGGATGCTGGAGGGACACAGAAAATATGATCTTCATTTGGAACGTACTTAAATTATTCTGGCATTTTTTAATAGATTTTGTGATTCACTAGAAAAAATGTATATCTCTCAGCAGAAGCTAGGAAAGCAGAATGTCCTTCTAGATTATCTGTCACATTCTGTCCGACAGCATACGGGCATACGCCTCGTACTGTGTTTAAAAATGTTTCTTTTATCGTGAAATCTACTGAAATTTCCTATATCCTATATCTTACCGAAAGAAATACACTTCTCTCAAAGGAGGCAGACCCAGAGCTGTAGTACATTTGTTTCATCTGACGGGGGGAAAAAATGCTTTTTGGTAACCAATCTTGTTTGCAACTTGTCTTAAGCTGAGGGCAGCTCAGTGTTCATTCTGGGTTAACTCATTTTGGGCTCGAGCAAAAGAAACATAAGTCAGAAAAATAAAATCTGTCACTGGGAGAGTGTCTCAACAGTTAGCTTGTCCAGGAAGGTTACTTATTGTGTTTTCCTGGGACAGTTAAAAATGTGTAAGGAGTACCACAGGTTGCACAGTAGCTGCTGAAAATCATAAAGAGCAAAGTGAGCTAAAATAACTGAGCAGCTTTCATGTGTATACATTCATGTCTATATACATATATATTATATACATATTGTTCTGTGAGATGAAGTGGCCAAAAGAGAGCCTAATGAACACAACCTGGTAAGAAGGGCAAGGGAAAAGCCTGCTCAGCTCAGGGAAGAGCCTTCTCCTGGCATCAGTGGGCTTCTGCTGATCAAGCTCCAAGTAGTCTTCATCAATGACAAGCTAAAAACGTGTTATTGTCGCTCTGTGATTTCAAGTCCCTGAACATTATTGCAGTAGAAATGAAGTTACCACTTTTTTTTGTTTTAAAGTGTAAAATTCACATTTAGAAGTTATCTTGATAGTAAAACACTATTCTCTCAAAACCAGACACTGTAGTAGAGCAAATGCATTTACCTGTGTTGTCACTAACATCTGAGATCTGTTTCTACCCAGAATATTAAAAGTTGGTCAAAAATTGTCTGAATATGATAGAGGTACTTCTCATTTTCTGCCTGTAAGAATCTAGGCAGCAGTTTGGTTTGTTTATTAGGGAATATTTAGTGTTCTTTGATCCAAATCCTCCTCTTCTGTATGGTACTGTGGCTCAACTCTTGTCACACACCGTGTTAGGATCTGGCTGCAGTGATTTCGATCACGCATTAGACTGTAGCAAAAGGAGTCTACAGGATGAAGATTAAATAGTTTAGACTTGCTTATCTTGGTTATACACAGGCAGCAATAAGAGAAAGAAGAAAAGCACTCAAAATAATTTTATCTGCCCAGTGTTGCAAGGTTTTTCTTCCTCTTCTGTTCCCCTGATGCGCTAGCACCTGCTTTCAGAGCTTCTCCCTGCCTTACCCAACACTATTCTCTTGAAAGACAAGTTGTGTTCGCACCAGGGCTTTTCTTCTTGCTGGCTAACAGGAAGGGCAAGCTTTTTTTTTTTTTTTGGCCACACAAAAACTGAACATTGAACAGTGTCAGCTGCAGATGTAAAATTTGGCGAGCGGTTTCGTTTGATCTTTCATGAGCTTCTGTTTTAGCTTAAGCAAATAGAGTTATTTAGTCTTTTCACCTATTTGTGACTATTTCTACCTTCCTAGTTATCTACATTTTGTCTGTGTTTTCTAAATTGTACTTTGCTTACTAGTTACATGGGCAGATTGTAATGTTTCTTACAACTGTAACTCCCTATCAAACACCCCATTGCTTTGTGTGGAACAGGTTCATTACACCTTGAAGACCAGTGTCTCACCCCAGCACACTACATCACGATATTCTGGGCCCTGATCCTGCAGCCAAGTGATAGCCTGGATATATAGGGACATATTTGGACCCTTAGATTTGTGTGTCTGTTTCCCAACTCAAGTAGCTGAGCTATCTCCTTTTTAATGCAAGGTGCATTTTCTTGTGATGGGAGGAGGATCAAGAATCTGACCTTTAGCGTGATGTGATATGATATAAATTGATGCACTATAATTGAAATAACAGCAAAAGACAGTGCAGCGTGACTCGAGTCCTTTGTGGGGTGTGAGGCAGATGATGCAGCCGATATGACATATACCAGAGTCAGCATGGTTCGCTAACTGGGTTAGCTGGGATGCTCTGACTTGGGTCTGTTCTGGCACAATCAAATGCATTATCTGCAGGAGTTGAAGCAACTCTTACACTGGACAGGAGCACCAGGCCAGCTTCTGTATTTTACAATTAGAAAACTCGATAAATTAAAATGTATTTTAATTCTCTTGTTTTCAAACCCATTAGTATAGTACTCAGAGCTATAATCTTTATGGGCCAGGTTGTAATATTCTTTCTTACAGTGAATGAGATTGTGTAAGAAGTGAAGCAGCCCAGGGTCTCAGAAACAAGTCAGGATATCATCATCTAGCCCTGTATGCTTTATGGTTATTACTTTCATCTTTTTCTGACAGCAACAGTAAGTTGCATGCAGGTATAATTTAAAGCTAGAGATTATGTGAAATGTGTTTTGAATAATAGATGAGTCTCAGTCAGATATAGTTAACATATAATTAAAAATAAAGATAAATAGAGCCGATATGGCTGTATGCTTAGTGCATTCTCTTTTGTGGTGGTACCTGAGGGAGGAATCGCAGGGGAGAGGTTGCTCCATTATAATCTTCCTGGCAGAGTCTCTCTGAAATCCTTCTGTGGAGATGACAGAATTTTCTCCCTAGAGTAAAGAGCTATTGTTCTGTCCCTAATAAATCCAGTTGATTTCCCAGTGTCAGGGGATGTGAAGGCTATTCACATTCATTCTCACCGTACTCCCATCAGGAAGATGCATCGTCTTCTCTTAATTCCTTTTTATTTCTTATTTTTTATCCCATCATCTTTATTAATATATTTATTAATTCTCATCTGACCTCCTTTACCCACAAATTTCCTGCAAAATGGCAGCATGTCTGCCTGGCCAAAGTGACATCCGTGTTGGCATCCCTGCGAGTCCCTGAATCACCTGGCCCCAAGAGAGCTGTGGGTACCACACCATTGCCCCTTGCTCCACCAGTGCTCTGAAAGAACAGATGTCTGCTGTAAAGATGGCAGGGCAGAATATGGTTGGAAAATATATGAAAAATGTTAAAGCAAGGCTCATTCAGCTAAGAGACTTTCTGACCGTGAGCAGTGTCTCTGGGCCCTTACTTGCACTATGCTCGGGAGGCAGCTGGACATTGACACTGATGAGCGGGAAAGTCTCAGTGAAATCAAGATTAGCTGGTCTTTTCAGGGAAGAAAAGTTGGTTTACTTTGTGTTCTGAGCAGTTACTGTGAAGAAAGACTATCTAGTACAAACAGGATGGAGAGCATGGAATTTACGTTGTAACTTTTCATGGGTGTTTTGAGCAGTATCAGTGCATTTCTGGAAATCCTGTACTCAGACTGCAAAGCGACAGGCAGAGAAAAGCTGTATCTCGGGACCATTCCTGGTAGCAACACTCACCCTTCATTCCAGGTTTGAAAAAGGATTTAATACTCCGAAGTACACAAGCGTGTAACGTGCTTGCCAGCGCAATTCGTATGGAGCACTTGAGACCTTCATCCCTGGGGAATCCCCACAACATAGCGACTGGGACAGGGCAGGAGATGGAAAAGGGTTTCCATGGCCAAGGATCCCCGCTGAGGGGGTGATTCTCAGTCACACCCCACAACGGCAAAAAGGTTTCAACTGAGGAATGGCAGAACCCATTGTAATGGAGGGGCTGCCAAGGGGCTGGACATGCTGGTGAACCTCTGGCTCACATTACTGTGTAGCTGTATTTGATAATGTGGAGTTTTAATTTACACTGAAAATATTTCAGTTTTTAAAGGTGAAACTAAGCATTCTGGTTTGAAGCGAGCTTTGCTATGACAATAGGATTGTGCCTGTTCCCATTCATTTGAACTTTGGGTAAAGTTTCAGTCAGTGCTCTATTTACTGCACAAACATTGTCGTGAATCTGACAGTCCTTAAAAAAAAAAAAAAGAAGTAACTATCACATCTTTTCTAGGGTGAATGATGCACAGCCTCTTGCTGCTAAGATACTATTTTATATTTTAACACTGGGTACCTGGAGATTCCATCTAGTATCTGTTACATTTTTCCTCTGTTTCATGCAGACGACAACATACTGCATGGGCCAGTTTTCCTTCAGGAGCCAAACAGCGTGATCTTCCCCTTGGATTCAGAAGAAAAGAAAGTGAAGCTGAGCTGTGAAGTCAAAGGAAATCCCAGACCAACCATCGGGTTTGTTGAGTGTTAAACTATTCTTTAGCATGATCACCATGCTACGACACTATCCCCCAAGAGCCTTTCCCCTGCGTGTATCATGCAGTATAACTTGGTGATGTCCCTGGATTCTGTCATGGTGCTGATAACAAAAACCTCAGGTATCAGGAAATCACCACATATTGCACAACTGCAAAATTTGACCAAAAGTTCAAAAAGGTTATGAAGGGATCATAAATAGTCGTGGCTCCCAGATAACCATCCTTTTCTGTAAACATGGACAAAGCTCTTAATTGTTTTAAGCTTTAGTAATTGCTTTGGGATCCTTAGAAAAAAAAGATGCTATACTGCCCTGGTGCTGCTGCTGCTGTAAATCCTTTCAGCTGCTGGTTGTGTTTTTTTTCCTTCAGTGCTTTTCCTCATTTTGATCACCAAAATAAATGCCACTGAAACCGATTAGTCGTCAGACCTCACCCGCTGTGCTGTCTTCTGACACAACCGACTATTTAATGCAATAAACTCTGTTGATTCACTGGCGCAAACATATGCAAATTCCTTCTCTGTAGGTTCTGTGGCTCCCTTGCAGGCTCCGAGGGCTGGTGGGGATGAGGGTTGCTGTAACTGGGGCACCGTGGTGCTGGAATTTCTTGGTGTCCCAGTTTATGACAACATCTGCTGTGAGTGAATTTTCTTAAATTTAAGAACAAACAGCCAACAAGTCAGCAGAGGAAAAGAAACCTCAGTGGACTTGAATGGTTTAAAGATCCTGCTTCTGGGATTTCCCCTTTGCAAAATGATTCATTCCAAAGAGCAGCAGCACTAGCAACTGCAAAAGCATTAATCATATCAGAGACTGAAATATCTGTCAAGGATATTGCTCTTTCAGTTAAATACTGGAATATTTCAATACTGTGCAGGAAATCTGCATTTTCATGGAGTTTTTTTATTAATACATAGTCAAAGATGTTTTAAATCTTTATTTACTGCATATTGTATATTCAAATCAAAGAATCATAAAATCATAGAATGGTTTGGGTTGGAAGGGACCTTAAAGATCATCTAGTTTCACCCCCCCTGCCATGGGCAGGGACACCCTCCACTAGCCCAGGTGGTTCAAAGCCTCATCCATCCTGGCCTTGAACCCCTCTAGGGATGGGGCATCCACAGCTTCTCTGGGCAACCTGGGCCACTGCCTTCACCACCTGCCCAGGAAAATACGCAAGAGTATCCATTACTACTAACAGAATTTAACTTTGCTGTCTTGTGCTCTAGGTGGAAGTTGAATGGAACCAGTATTGACATCGGTATGGATTACCGCTACAGTGTGGTGGAAGGCAACCTGTTGATCAATAATCCAAATAAAACCCAAGATACTGGAACATACCAGTGTGTAGCAACAAACCCATTTGGAACAATTGTCAGCAGAGAAGCAAAGCTTCAGTTTGCTTGTAAGTAACCATGCAGCCTCTGTTCCTGCCACACACTAGGAAAACTGAGAGAGCAATGCCAGCTTTCCTAACCTTGTCTAATACCTTACATAGTATTCTCTTAGCTGATCATGGAGTAAAAAAAAACACCTGGATTTAGAGGGGTATTGTGAATGAGGAATAGGTACTTTGGTTTATGATTATTTACCTAAATTATATGTAGTATGTACGGTAAAATGTCTTATTTCTTGAGAAAGAGGACACCTAGGGAAAGCATCTGGCACATGGGATCTCACCATTGATTTTTCCTTTCCTTGGAGAATTAAAGCTTCAATATACTTGAAGGAGCGTACTCTTTATAAGGAATAAATTCACACTGGCAGTTTTCACAAGTCCTATATTTCAGTACTGAGGTACAAGTACTTTCAGGTACAGGTGATATTTTGTAATCATGGGGTGATTTTTTTTGAGTTAAATTCAGAGTTGCAGCTAAGGATAACAAAAAATACAGGTGTTGATGTGAATTAGCATTATATCAAATTATGAAAAGCTGTCTTGAGGTCCAGGATATAAAGCCTGTAAGAGTGGGTGAATGATAACACAGGACTGACTGCAAGTCATCTTTTTTCTCATGTACTTGCAAAGGTGAAGGCAGAGAATAGATACACAGGCTTATTCATCCATCATCTCTGTAATTTCTCCGTGCCATTGTCCTGGGAGAGGTGTACATAGCAGCTTTGTGATTACAGCAGGACCTACTATGAAATATCCTTGAGGAGTTCGAGGCAGTTTGTTCCCAGACATGAAGCCATCAGTAATGGTGAGCTGGGCTTTCAGTAGAGCTTAATGAAAGATGATTTTCACTGACTGGTAGAGAAGTTGATGTGCTCCAGCTACAACAACAAAAAGGTAAAAATGCCAATAAACACCAGGTTCACACAACACAGAAAGGTGATTTGTAATGAGAGGTATCACTGTGAGTAAAGTCAAGTCCTCTGTCTCCCCACGTAGTTTACAATATATTATCTGTTTGCTTATGACCTGCTCATGTTTTTCGGTGGCTGAAGGTGTGTTTTCACTCTGGATGGGTAATGAACAGCTTCCTCAAGACCAATCTCATCACTCCAGGTTTCAGTAGGTCAGGGTGATTGCTTCATAAATATTGCATTGGTCTGCTTCTCTGGAGACTGCGTTTCACAGCAGGTCCTGTCTTAAATCGTGGCCTGGTGAGCCTGGGAAGCATCATTTAGAGCAAAGGGCTTCAACACCCCCTTGGCTGGGGTCATCCTGTTTGCTGAAGTCAATTGTTTAAGGGACAAGCTGGGTACCAGGTTGCAGCTTCTTAGACGCTGGTCCCAGGATTCAAGGGGACTAGAAGGGAGGATGCCAATGCTGGCAAGTGCAGCTGCCACTCACTACTGGAGTGCAAATACATTGACATCTTTGCTAGTCTAAATTGTTATGAAATAAATAACTAGGAGCTTGCAAACACAGAGAATTCTGTTCAAAGATTAAGAAACCATCAAACTTTAATATTTCATCTTTGCCTCAGATACAGAATGTTTATTACATTCTGATTAATTTATCTGTCTTGATGAATGATACATCTGGAAAAATCTTTCAAGTTTTCTAGTTGACCAAATACAAATTTGGTTTGACTGATTCTTAGTTAAGAAGATTGAATTCAAAAACAAAGCTTGTTCTTTCCCAGTTAAAGTAATGATGGAGAACTTGAATAAACATATTGAGTTTTATTCCTAAAATTTATTTTAGATTGCTAAAACAGCATAATCACATTAGAAACATTTGGATTAAATAAAAAAGAATTAGCATTTATCAAGGTAGGCTCTGTGCTTTCACTAAACAGTAAATCATTTTGTCTTGTATAATCAAAGGGATTGCAACCAGAATTAGCACAATTGTGAAATACACAGGGTGGTTTAAATTTATTACAAAAGCTCTGCCTCTAAGAACCAATAAAAATGGGCATCTGTATTAGTAACGCATGTTTTTCAGCCTTGATTTCCAAGCTGTGTGTATGCAGTAGCACTGCTCAGTACTTGCACAAGCAACTACTTGCCTTTATGTGGCTTTATTCCAAATGTGATCATTTTTGAACGGCCTTCTGTAGGTTCTGCATGGAATAACCTAAAACACTGCATGGGGCGGACCTTTCCTGGCCACCGAAGAGCTCTCTTAAACCTGTTCGCCCTCAGTTGCTCTCTCAGGATTTTTCCCTTTTATCAAGTTATTTTCCTTGAATTTACACCCTTGTCTGGCACCTAGGTTGCACACGCAGTATCTGACCCAGCCCCAACATTTCAGCTTGGTCTCTTGTGCCCCGCAATGTCTCGTATGGTGATTTAGCTGTGGAAAGGCATTTTGGTTAGAGACTCGGGACTGTGCTGCTTAACCTGCCTGTAGCTTCCCCTCCATCCAATCAACCCCTCTTTGCCATCCTGATCACATGTTGTGTGATTTTTTTTGTTATCTCGTTTTTATTTCTGAGGAAAGTTATTGCTGGGTCTTTTGAGGCTAATGTTTGGGGTTTTGAGCTTTTTTCCCCCTCCTCTTAAGAGTTAAATTCTGAATCTTGGGGCATCATTAATATATGTTCGTTCATTCTTCAAGGGCTGCATTATTCTCCTTTAGCATTTTCATTGAAGATTAAACTGTGATCTAGCTATTCAACCTCCTCTGGAGGGCAGAGAGGGTCAGCAATTTAATCCTTGAAATATGTATTTAGGTTACAAACTCATTACGATAAAAGTGCTAATATTTTCCCCCAATACTTGCTTTGTGATATGTCATTTACATTTCAGATTTGTCCTTTCCCCGCCCTCCCCCCGTGCTGGTTGTCTCTGAAATGGAACATATTTTTGGAAAGTGAGGAATCTGCTGTGCCACAGTAACAGAATATGGATTAATGATACCCTAAGCCCTGTGCTTATAGCAAGACGGGCTCTCAGAAAATTAAAAAAGCTTTAAACTCTGAGTATGGATTCTAATAATGTCCTTTCCAAAATGATATATGAAAACACAGCTGAACTAGATTAAATTATGTGCATTTTATTTTAGGGGAAGGGGCTTAGCTTGACAATTTTATTCACTGTTCCATAGTTTCTGTTTGGCAGTAACACTGAAATCAATAAGAAGTTATGCCTGGAAAGAAGTGCAGCTCTGATGCGGCACTTTAGACATGTATCCACCTATTCAGACATGTGATTAAAGCTGCTTACTATGGCCCAGATCCTGCTTCTGTTTAAATCAAAGTTAGAACTTGTATTGATTTTTAGTGGCACCAGAGTTGGACCATACCCCTCAGAAAGTGGTGAAGGTGCAGGTTGTTCCGCCTGCTCAGCTCACATTCTCTTTGGCACGACTCAAAGGTGCTGAGCAGGAGAGCGTTACAACGGGATGCTCTTTTAACGAGCATCCTTGCCAAATTGTTTCTACTGATTTGTGAAATAATTTACAAAACGGAACATCCGTGCATGCAGGTACTGAAGGTTGCATGTATGCTCACATCTCCATAGGCATAAAATCACAAAGTTGTGAACACCTTTGCCGCTTGCCCAGGTGGGTTCCAGACGGTGTCTGCTCTGTTGCCACCTCCCGTGCAGCAGCTAATCCATCCCTGAGATGGGGCCAAGGCTCTGCTCAGTTCTCCTGGCAGATGAACCCTGTCTTTTCCCATGGAAACATCCCCAGTGCTTGTAGATGAAATATCCTTTCCCTGCTGTGATAACTAGACTCAGCTTGTCCCTAAACTCCTCAGGATTTGCAGTTTAACATGAAAATGCTTAGAGACAGTGGTACCTGCAGTAAGGCTGGTTTTAAAGATAAATCCTCTGGAGAGTGGATGAGCAGCCATGGAGAAGTCCTTGCCTTTTTCATTGGTACTGATGTTTGTCACATGCTGTTGATTTTGGAATGAGTATCCGAAGAGGAAAATTGAGTTCAAATTGGTGCAGTTTTTCAGTCAGACCATTGTTTTGCCTCCCGTTGTTATAAAAACTGCCTAAAAGAGATATCTGCAAAACATGAGCTGTTAGAGAATTGGGATCTGCTCTGAGTCCTTCCTCCCACTCTGCACAGAAACACTTCTCTGCAATCGGTGTCTTTCTAAACCGTAGCAATTTTCTATGAAGGAGTTTCCTTCGAATCTGGAATTTAACAGATCCATGCTAATGCTATGGGTATTTTCTGCAGTCAATAAAAATTATATTGAGACATACATGGGGCTGAGGTACCAATTTTTAGAACAGAAATGAGTCCCCAGGGGAGAAGACAGTGGGTTGACGGGAGACATCCTCGGAGGATGCTGGAGCAGCAGCAGCAAACCATTGCTGTGCTGCCTTGGGAGCCTGGGCTGCGGGCAGGTGAGATGAAGTGTGAGGGGAAAGGTCTCCACCTCCCGCAGACAGCCCCAGTCAAGCGAAATGGCTGATTTTGTGTGTGGAATTCAGCCTGTTTTACTGTGTTTCAAGATTAAACCATGCCTGGAGGGCAGGGTTTGCAGGTGGGTTTTTTTTCCACCGCTAACCAGGGCAGCAGCCTCGGACTTACCTTTTGTACATTTTCCATTGAATTATTCATTTATAGAAACTCTTAACTTTCTTCTTTGTTACTGTGAACATGCTCCTAACTGCAGGGAATCACACTATTGTTTCTGAAAACTCTTTCCCCCCATGCTTTATTAAAGGAATTTGTTTTATAGAAGTGTTTCTGCGAAAATAATTGTTATGCATGAATTAGCAGCTAGGACTCAGCACTGTGCAGTGCAAATGGTAACGGAAAATACACTAATAATGCAGTTGTAATGAGAATACTTGGGGGCTTTGACCTACCATCCCAAAATAATTTCACTGTGATGGTAGAAAAAGAAAATTACTCCCAACATTATACTGAAAAGGATTTTTTTCCATATTCCCATTGCTGGAATGATTCCTTTTGTATCTTTTACCCGAGCAAATCCCATAATTTTTGCTATTAGTTGCTAAGAAACAAATTATAATTGCTGCTCAAATTCTTTACTGTTGTACCCTCTTATTGCCCTGAAGTGCGTTCATTTTCTTCTTGGAGATTAAATGATCAATGAAGGAATTCTTTCAAGAACAATTAATAATGAAAACATTTTCAGAGAACCGCCAAAGTATCTGCCTTGCGTTGCCTCAACAAACAAGTGCAACAACAATCGCGGTGATTGATCAACGAAGCGATGTGCTGCCGCTCGGCTGAATGAGGCATTCGGCACGCAAATTAAATCATTTCCGCAGTGATTACTAACGGCTGAGTGTTGAGAAAAGATGATGTGGTTTAAAACGTCCTGGAAATGAAGGAGACAGAGAGTTTTGGGTTGTTTTTTTCCAGAGTCAGGCTACAGCTGGGGCGATGGCTGTGTGCGGCTCCGCTCGTTCCGCAGCAGCCCATCGGTCGCTGGCACGTGTCCCTTCAGGAAGTTTACTTTTTCAAGGATTTTCTGCTTTTGAAGAGCAGAAATACCATTTGGTGCATTTTCCTGGCTCCTTCCTTTTTCTGGTGCTCTGAGAGCACTTGTGAAGACCCCCTGTCCACGTGGCTCGCTTTCTTATGCACACCCCGAAATCTCTCACTGTCTCGTTTTTTCCCTTTGAAGTCTTTGAGAGCCTCTAAAATCTTAACTCAGCTGTGCAAAGTGCTTGTCTGTGTTAGAAAACTGTCTCACCACCTCTGCACCTTTGCCACACAGTCTCTGATGGGCAAAAAACTAGGCTAAGCCTCACTTAAGCTTTTTTTTCTTTTTTTTTTTTAATGAATAGGACCAACAGGGAGTATGTAGGAGGGGATAGATATGTAACCTACTTAACTTAATTTGTGATAGAAATAACTTAGAACAGAAACGTGGAATTTATACCTGCTTTGTTTCCACCCAGGGGTTATAAATAAGATGAATACATGATTGCCTAAAGCAGTGGCAGGGCATTTGTAAATAATCAGCACACCTTCTCTCAAAGCTAGCAATCTTGTAAGCCTGCAGTGTCATTTAGGGAAGCGTATTTCAGTTGATATCATACAGAAATAGCGCTGCTGAGAGCAGGGACTGTTGCAGGGGGAGGTGCTATGTCCCAGTCCAGGCATGGTGTTGGAGGGCTGTGGCCGGGAGCTGCCACCATCACCTCTGGGCATCACGCTGCGATGAGCTTAACATCACGAGTCGGTCACAGTCTCTGCCTGCTCGCTCTCTCCATTACAGACGTTAGAGGTGAGTCAGGTCTGTGAACCATTGCTGTTCAGGGTTCCGTGATGAGCCTTAAACCACGTGAACATCTGTGGTTGCAGCTACAGCTTCTTTTGGTCTAGGTTCTTTCCTGTTGCAAACCTTTGCAAACATCTTGCAAAAACTAATTCTAGAGTGGCACAAATGTCTGAAGACCCATAAGCGTAAGTTTTTGTGGCATACTGTAATAACTTTTTCTGGTCTTTTGTGTCCATTGGATAGAAAATTGGAAAAGGAATCAAGAGATATTTGTTATTTTCTCAGTCGTTAGGATGCTTCTTGTAACATCTCCCCTTTTGGCTGTAAATCCCCTGGTCTGTCAAATGAAATAATGCTATTTACCTAGTTTGAAGAAATAATCATTATCCCTAGGGTGATCCTTACTGATTCTATATCTATGCAAATCAGTGTTGCCTTTAAATGTATGGAAAATAGCAGTTACAGGACCCCCTGCTCAAGGGAAGACTATACCCGAAGGCCAGAGGTGGACTCTGTAAGAAAATTTCTGTTCCTGATGGTGGGATGCAAGGACAGTGCAGAACAATTTTATCCTGTTGGCTGCTTTTTCATTGTTTTATTTTTTCTTTCCTATTTTCCTTCTGGGAAGCAAAACCAGGGAGTCAGTGTTGGCATGCAAAGGACAGCAGAGCTTTAAATATGTTTGTCAAAGTTGTCCCATGTTAGTTTTCCTGTCTGCAACAAACGTGACTGCCATTTCATAATTCATTAGACATCAGAGATGAACAGAATGAAAAAATATCTTCTCTTTCTAAGAGATGCTGCCTAGCATCATAATGTGCATTTCCATAGGCAAACCGAACCCCCAGATACCCTCTGAGGATCAGGATCTCTGTGGGGTCTTTTTCGTTTGTGTTTCTAGTAATTTTTCTTTGAAACTTCTAGCTGAGAGAGCTTCTGTCACATTATTTTACATTATTTGGGGTCTGAATTTGCATTCATTTAGCTGCACAGCGTAAGAAGGTGCAGTAGAGCATGCTGCAGCGGGGAACACGAGGGAATGCTCAGCGATGAAGTGGGAGGGCTGTGCAGTGTCTCCTGCCAGCAGTGGAAGTACAGCTTTCTGTCTATTGCGGAATTGTATGTGCTGGAAGAGAGTGTGCGGATAACACATTGTTTTGCTAGGAAAATATAAAAAACTTCTGAGAGTGAAATAATTCTGTTCAAGTCAACCCAGGGGGAAATGTCTGCCCAGATTTTCCAGATTAAAGTAATAAAATAAAATTCTCCAAGTCCTCAGCATTTTGTTTGAAGCAGAAGAGTTGCTTCAAAACAAACGTTTGAAATCTTTCCTATAAAAAGAAGGTAAACAGGCAGCTTTTATGAAATGGAACATAAAGTCGAGGAGGACTTTTTTTTCTATGATGTTACCAAAAAAAAAAAAAAAAAAGAAAAAGAGTGATTTGATTTGGGAGGAGAACAGTGGGTGCCTTGCGGATACTGCTAAGAGCCCCTGTTCCCCTGTAAGATGAGTGGCATGAAGTAAAGCAAAAAAGTACAGGGGTTGCTCTGTTGTCTATTCAGAAGCAAGGATTAAATCCCAGCGAGTTGCTGAGATATAATGTGCCCGGAGGAGCTGCCCTGGTGAGGACGAGGAGCTCAGGCTTGGTGTGATAGAGGAAGGAGAAAGCGGTCTGAGCACGATGCAAGGATCTGTGACTCCAGCAGCATTGGTAACGCTCAAGGAAAAGCTGTCGCAGTCTTTGGAGTGTGAGGTAAAAGCCTTAGGAGGAATTTTAGCCATGTGGGGAAACAAATCAGTCGGTCTTTGATAGATGATGGCCAGAAAGACTTGGCAAGATTTAAATGTAGTCTCAATATGAGAACCCAGATAAGAGATGTGAAAGTCCAAGATGATACGTAGGCCAAAGATGTGAGTGATGGGGAGGGTTTGGGAGGAAAGCAAGATCTTGGCTTGCACACCAACACACCAGCTTTCTGCTTTCGTCACCCAAGTGTGGCCATTTGCAGCTCGCTCCTGCGAGCCCTTCTCCTTGGCTCTTCTCTGAGAATGTCTGAGTTGAGTTCAAACCCATGACTCCTCCAGCTGCACATTTCCTCTCATCACTTAACTAAGTTCAGCCTTCAGAGCAAACCCAACCGTGAAAATCCTCCAGCTGCAGATGGCCCCACGGCAAAGGCTTTCCTGAGAATTTTTGTGTCTTGTGAAAACGATAGCAGTTTCTGTGCAGTAAGGATCAGGGAAAGGAAAGGTCTAGAAGTTCAAACTGGACCTGGCCACTTGGTAAAGATTCACAGGCAGTACTTTGTTTAATGCCTACACTAATAAAGTCTAAGCAAAGGTATTTTCCTAAAGAGAGGCAGAGTAGGGAAATGACAAGATGTTTACGTCTAAAACTCTTTTTTTCCCAGTGAAGGAGAAATTTCAGAGAAATTTCTGTTCTAAAGGTCAAATTAGAAAGCTTTCCTCCCGCACTTGTAAACTGTTTCAGAAATCAGCAGCTCTAAAAATTATTCATTAGAACACCAGCTCTTAAACTACAATTCTATTAAGCTCCATATGAAAGGGAGTTTTATTCCGAGCTGCGTAGCCCACTGTGTAGACACAACAGCAAGGACATGGACAGAAGAACTTAATCTTTGTGTATTTGTGAAAGGGATGACATAAAACCCTCCTTTTAAGAAGTCAGGCACAGGTTTTATAGAGACAGTGTTTAGAGATATTAGAGCCATAAATATCAGGAGGCAAATCTTGTCAAGTGTTTCAAGAGCAAAAAGCTTTAATGCTTTTGTGGGTGCTAGTCATCAGTTAAAGTGCTTTCAGCCTGCCTTCATATGTATGGGCTATGATTTCTTCAAACCAGTGTCCTCTAAAATCTGAAGTTGATTGAGCTGCACTAGAATCTCATCTTCAAGACTATTTTATGGGCCAAATTAGCATAGTTTATAGTCCACAGACAATGAAGTCATATTCTATGGGCAGTGAAGCAAATGACTTCTGCCTCCATCTGGTTGTGTATTTTGTCCAGGATATGAAGGCATGCTCTGTTGTATAGGGAGAGTTATGCAAATGTGATGAAAACAATTTGGAAGAGGGCATACAAGCTATCCCTTGTTAGAAAGTTCTTTATTCAGTCTGAATCAGGAAGACTTGGCCACACTCTCTGGTCTCTTTTTTTCTTTTGTTCAGCAAGGTCTTGTGGCTAACACGTTCAGAATACCCTTGAGATAAGTCGTAATGGTCTTTAATAATAAAAATATCCCATTGACTTTGATTCAAGGACTGCATATGACCTTAAACATCATTCTAAATCTTAAATTGCTGGGATCATCTTAAAGTTGTAAAAGGGGTATGAGAAGGCAAACTCTATTATGCTCTGTAAACCTCTTTAAGTCATGCTTAAAAATTGACTTTAATTTCTTGGCTGTATCTGTGTACATAAGTGGATTGTGCATTTCACATATATGAAGAGGTAACTACCCCTTACCTATATCATTACTTCCTATCCTATGGGTGCTTCAAAGTTAATTTAATATATGTACTAAAAGCCAATTCTTACTGAATTAATATTTAACCATTCAACTTTCTTGTATCCAAATTACAACCAAGCCTCAAGGGTGAAATACCAAACCAAAGACCCCATGCAATTTGTATGGGCTAAAAAAACTCCTTTTAAAAAGTACTGATCAAAGGATTTGTTGATAATCTAACCTGAAGTATTAGAGACCTAATGGAAGGCATATTTTTAGTACAGTTACAATGATACTTTATATAGATATTTTTATTAAAAAATACAGATACTTTTAGTACAGTTACAACTGCCTCTGGAGTTGCTTTGTCTGGACAGCATGATGGTGATAGAAGATTTCATCCCCCTTGGATGGGCCTGACTAGGACTATTTTTATACATTTGCTATGGCTATATTAACTGCTCTTTCTTCATTGATTCCTGTCTCTCTCATGTCTGAGGTTTCCTGTATGTTTTATATTGGCTGTGTTCTTGCTTGTGGTTCTCTGCGTTCCACCCAAACCTGCTTTTGCACAGTCCTGGGCTGCATTCCGTTGGTGAGAAGGAGCTGTGGGTCGTGCTCACAGCATGGAGATGTCTGGTTTCATCCCGCAGCTGCACGAGCAAGACCTCTGCAATTATCCTGTTGTCATGTTCTCAGGGTCCCTTATTACCATCCCTTGTTTTTCATTCAAGAACATCCTCTATCAAGGTTCAGTGCATAGCTCACTCTGTAAGGATAACGAGCCATTTGAAGATATAGATAAACATATAGATACAGGTATTATGCTTTGGTAGCTACTTGCTATTAACATTGACTCAGTAGAGGGATATAACTGATGTGTTACCAAATTTGTTTTACAAAAGTCTCTGGAGATAAACTTCAAGTAAAATATAGCAGCATAAAAGCCACTAACAGGTTTTTTTCTTTAAGCCTGAATATTAGTCCTGTTTTCTTTTGGAAATTAAAACTCAGTGATGTATAAAGAAGTGATTGATGTATGTAAGTTTTGTTAGAATATAGTAAAAGGCAAAATAGTTTTGTATCAGTTAAACAAGAATAATAGATAAAAATAGCATTGACACTGCTTTTCTAATCATTAGGAAAAGAACAAATGTGATGACAAAGAGTTCACTAATGGTGTATGAGTTTTTGACAGTCTGCCATTCAAGACAATGTACAGCGGTGTTTCCTTCTACAAGGGATATAGTCACATAAATTGGCTTTCTAAAAGACATGCAGGCACCTGTCACCATCGATTTGAATTGTTTACTATTCATGTAATTTTCTATAATGTTTTTGGTTTTGTTAAATAGTTCTAAAATAGCCCTCTTGCATAGAGCATTCTCTCTTAATTTCAGAATAAGCATAATTAGGAAATAATTTTGGATTCTAAAAGTATGCTATTCATTAAAAAAAAAATAAAAGAGAAAGAAAAAAACACAAACCATGGAAGCCCCCCTCTGGCAAACAAAGGCAGGCAAAACAGAGCTTAGCTCTCATAAAAAATAGGGATCTCTCTGTCAAATCACCGATGGCCTGAGACTTGCAGCCTCCTGAGGGAAGCCTCGCTGTGCTGGTCTGGTTTCCAAGGCACACCGGGTTCAGCAGCTGAGTTATTTCCACATTGTCGCCAATAATGGGAACCAAGCAGTCCTCGTGTACAAACTCTGTAAGCGCTCTGCTTGGGCAGAGATCTTAACGATAGAACAACCAGTGGAGCTGTAAATAAGAATGGATATAAATACAAAAAGCAGAGGTCAAACACTACACTGCCCTCACCAGTGGGAACTTGCGGGTAAGTGAGCGGACCTGGTCTTGCTTGCTTGCTCATACTTTGGTGTCATTGGTGAAATATTTCTTTTAAAGAGCGAACTTTGGTTTCCAGGACTTATCTAGTGGTGGCTTAGAAAGTAATTACCAAATTACGTAAATAAAGTACAAGCCCCGGTAGGTCCTAATAAAGGATAAAAGGCTACAGCTCTTTTGTTTTGCTTATAATTGAATCTTCTTTGCTATAAAGTCTGATTTTTGTACATAAAACTTGGGGAAATTTTTCATTACTCTAGCCAAAGTTGGATAATTCTAACTGTGAAGAGCCATATGTTTTTGATTAAAATTTCCATATGCCATTTACTGAGACAAACTACCCAGTCTTAAGGGGCTTTGGATTGTTCCAGATTGTTTAAGCTTTTATTAAACCACAATTGAGGTTTTGGAAGGAGGTTATTCAATGCAATACCCTACCCAAACTGAAAAGCGGAAGCTGATGGGATTGACAGCTGCTGCTGGCACCTTCTGGGCTTTTAAGTGTTTTTGAGGAATAAACATCTGTATCAGGCTGGCATCACTTACCAGTACCTGTGTAAGTTGTGTCACTAAATTTTAAGGCAGAGTTTTAATGGAGGCTACAGAAAAATCTAGTAATGCAAGAAAAGACATTCAAGCTCCAATTAGAGCGTGGGTGTTAGTGTGCACATGCTAATAGCCTATTGCACTCTAGTGCATTTCAGCATCAGATGTCAAGGTTTTGTGCAAATATTAGCTAATTAAATCTCTTTGGAGACACACAGTTTAAGTACTCATCCTTAGATGAGCAAACTTTGACTCAGAGAAGTTAAATTACTTTCCCGAAGTCATGCAGTCGCTAGTACAGTGGTGTCAGTAGTACAAATCAATGTATTTTTCACAGGTTAAATACATAAAACTTTATACTCACATAGGTCTGTTAAGTCTGATTTATAATTGATACTGTGGAGATGATGAAATTTAAATGGCATCCTTATTCATTCATTAAATAAGGTCTGAGTAACAGTGTTAATCGCGATAACCTGTCTGCATTCCTGTTAAACCTCCTTGTTAAATTCTCCTCTTTGCACTGAAGACATTACTAATGGCATCCTCATGTCATGATGGACTTACTGGAGCTTATACAGTATTTTTCTGTTTTCCGAAGAGTCGTTAGTTTAGTGTTGTGTGCTTTGGCAGGACATTGACTTCCAGAATTGGAAAGCATTAATGTTTTCTTCCTCAGTGGTTTCACAGAATCACAGAATGTTAGGGATTGGAAGGGACCTCGAGAGATCATCTAGTCCAATCCCCCTGCTGGAGCAGGAACACCTAGATCAGATCACACAGGAACTCATCCAGGCGGGCTTTGAATGTCTCCAGAGAAGGAGACTCCACAACCTCTCTGGGCAGCCTGTTCCAGTGCTCTGTCACCCTCACTGTAAAGAAGTTTTTTCTCATATTCAAG